>CM031857.1:7038903-7053951 GCA_018697195.1 Certhia americana | reverse complement strand
ATCCATCCATCCATCCATCATCCATCCATCCATCCATCCATCCATCCTTTAAATACCCTCCCTAAGCAAGTTGCTTAGCAATAATCTCATAAATTCTGCCAGACTGCAGTAAAAGTAAGTTGATATCTTACTACGGCTCCCCAACAAGCAAAGGAAATACTTCTCTGAGACTGTACCTTACAAAAAATTCCATATTTAGAGTCTGGCATGCACAGAAAACTTATTAATGAAGATTCTGTTAATTAAATAATTCAAAATACCATAGGAGAATAAGACAAAGAATTTGAAAAGCAAATATCATGTCTTGGTCACGTATCAAAGACCAGAATACCAAGTTTCATTTCTTGTGTTGAGTCATGGAAAAAAGGTCTTGGACTTGGGTCCTTGACATCTCTGGTAATATTCATGTCATGGTGACCCTCTTTTGCTGACTTACCACAATTAGCTACAAAAAATTAAACCTCAATTAGTTGTTTGGGGTTTTTTGTTTGTTTGTTTGTTTTAATGCTGCAAGTATATGCCACCCGACCTTATCAGTTAGTTCAATGGAATTTCAGAAAGGCTAAACTTAAACTGACAAATAGAGCTGTGGAAAATATAAAATCATAGTAATCTATCCCCAAAATGTTATCCAGTACAGTTCTCACCATGACAGTCCTGTGAGTATTGCCTTCAGGATGTTTTCTGCCTGGCCAAACATAATTCATTTGTGTGTTGTTATTGAAGATATATTATGAGCATCTGGTGGTATTTACATGCCTAATTTTTCTAACATATTAATTGCATTTAAAAATATAAAGGCTACCATAACTAGAAAAGTTCCTTTTAAATATTTCCTGTTATCTCTCATCTTTCCCCATGAGTCTCGGCATGCTTTTGTAGTGGGCTTGAGATCTAAAACGTGTAAGTCTTGAAAGGCAAATTTATGTGCATTCATAATACTAAGCAGGGCATAATTAGATTTAAAGAATGCAACTGATAAAACACGTCTACTTTCTGTCTTGTTGCTGATATTTATAGCTGGCACATGGAATTTGATATGGATCATTACTTTCTCAGGATTTTACACATTAGCTATGGTTATTGCATTACATCAGTACTTCTTGATGTAAAATATTTTTGAGTTGTACATATTAGAAAAATTCTTTCCATCATACTTGTCTTACCTTAATAGAAGACAAAGTTTTACATCACCATAGCAATGCATTAATTTTTGTGCTGTTCTTATCTGTCTTTCAATATGATTCTAATATCAGGCACAACACACCATTTCTATTGAGCCAACCATCTCCAGTATTGAACCATCTGCAAACTATTCATGGTTTTTTTAACAGCAGCAACCCATTTGTGTGTATTGCTTCATAACATTTCCTGCCACCATTTATTTAAGAGCAAGCACTCAAGGTGAATTAAAATATTATTTCATTTTGAAAAGAATTAAAACTCAACCCCTGCCCCCCACAATGACACTCCATTATTTGTAAGCACTTGAATTTTAAATAATATTTAATCTCTCCAAGCTAAACCAATATGCTAAATTTTTCAAATCTCATCTTTGATAGATATTATTATTTTTTACAGTAAACCTTCAGAGATTTAAATGTGAAATATATTACTAAAGTAATTGAAAATAGTAACATTGATTAGTAAAAGACAACAAATATGCCTTTAAGACAGAAGTATTCACATGGATGTAACAAGATTGCCATACTCATAAAAATATAACCTCTCCCAAAATACTTAAAATATCTTAGAATTTAAATATGTCCTTCAAAGTGTTTCTTTAGTACACTCTCTAAGCCATTGTTGGATTTTAACTTTTCTGAGTAACCATTCTTCTTCCTCTAAGTCTCACTTAAATGGGGGACTCCATCTTTTCCATAATCCAGAAAAATTTTATATTAATTATTCAGTGTGGTGACAAATTTTATTTTTTCTTTGTTGTAACTAGATTTTTTTATTTTGGTAAAAAAAACTATTTTTTACAGTACAAAATGTTATGGGAGAACAAGGTGAAGAATCTTCCTTTCTGATATAGTACTCAAAGTTGCATATAAAATAAAAAAAAAAAAAAAACCCACCCAAAAAAAACCTCCAAAAAACCAAAACCCGAAACATTTTAAAAATATAAAAACTACAAAAGAAAGAAAGAAAAAAAAGAAAAAAGGAAGAGAAAATGAAAATCTTCCTTCAGGCTTAATGATATATGTGATACACTAAAGATTTTCTTTTAACAGGTTTTCTTTTCAGTATGCAGCACTGAATAATACTTTCCACTATTTAAAAGCCGAAGCAGTGTGAAAACTGTTTTAAGAAGAAAATAGAGCTAACTAAGATGGTAAGGCTGTGATGACTGAAAGTATCAACAGGGAGGAAAAATTCTCATCTTAGTTGCATGTTTTATAGACACCATGCATTTTTTTCCAGATGGGTTAATTCCTTTTAACTAGCAAATAGTACATTACTTGCACTCATCTTCCTCCTAGTCAGACTTGTTCATGACAGAAATATTCAGCTTGCAGCACATGCACTAGTCCTGAAACTGATATAAAATAAAAAAAAAAAAACTTTTTAAAAAACTTTTTTTAAATATAAAAGAGATTAAAAAATGATTTGCAATCTCCAATAAAATCTATATAAACATCAGTGATGGCTCAAATAAACTGTTATGAATACTGTTCCTTAAAGCAAAACAAAGAAGTTTGAGGGCTGTTAATATTAGATGCTAACAACTCTTCCAAGCTGTGAACATGTAGTAGTGACAGAAATTAAAAAGCAGATGTCCTCCCACGTTGAAATTCCCCCCAACTTATTTCAAGATTACATGGTTGATGAAAGTACAGCAAGTTCTAATTTCTAGGGGGAATAATGACTTGCAGTTGCAATAATTTAAGGAATAATGTACCCCAACTGTACTTAATGAGACTATAATTCCATCAAAGCCTTCCTGGGATGTCATAAACCATGAGAGTGAAGCTCAAGTGGTTTCCTCATGTCACCAGAAGGCTGAGATGGAATTACAGTTTGAATTTATACTCATTTTGAAGAAGACTTATTTAATATTGCATATTGATCATTATTAATGCCTTTAGAAGTGCCAAAAACTATTATGGGTGTTCATGGTCTTTTGAAGCCACCAAAAGTCAATTATGCCACTGACTAGTGATTCTCAGCAATTCCTTTCTTTTAAAGCTGTGGTTTGTCCAGCACAAATTATTTAACCATGCCAAAGTTAACATCAATTTGGTAATATATTTTTAATACATTTCTTTTTCATATTGCATGAAGGTGGGAAATATTTCTTCGGTCTATGTGCATAGATCTTTATTTATAGAATTTCGTTGTAAATTATGGGGCAAATTAATTGGAATCATTTGGCTAACTTAGCCACTGAGCTTTACTGAATTAACATCTTTTTATTAAACAGATTTTTCACTTAAATGCCAATAATTTGTCCATATCCTATGTGAACTAACTGAACAGGGAGGAGCTTTAGTAACAGGAGAATAGTCTTTTCTTGCTGTGAGACTGCAGGTAATCTGTTTTAAAATGAAGGATTGTATGGCTAGCCCAGAGAGACCACAGATGAAAATCTGTGGCATGGGTAAAAGAACAAAAACAAACAAACAAACAAACAATAACCCCCAAACCCCCAAACAAACAAACCAGAAGGGGAAATTTGTCTTTTAAATAATGTGTGAATCAAAGTTCCTAGAGGCAAAATAATGTTCAATGTAATCCTTCAAATTTCTATTCATTTTTGGACTTGATGATGTCTGCCTCAAGGGCCTCTCAGGACAGGGAATCCCAATGTCATTGCTTAAAGGATAGCTACTCAAAAATGTGGTTTATTGTGATTTCCTACTGAATATCCTTACTTACCTTAGCACAAGGACTTAGCATCTTTGGGATGCCCATTGGTGCTCATTTGGATGCCCTCTGGACTCAAGATTTTCCTCTCCTGAAGGGTCTCCAGAGTTCCAATGTGGATTTTTGCCAGCCGCTTGTGGATTTCTTAGACATCATAGGGGTTCTAATACATCAGAAGATGCCTTTATTTAGATAATGGCATTAAGCCAAAACGTTTACATGTGTCAGAGAACCTGCCATAAAATGTATTTCCCCGGAGATGACAGTGTGTCAGTTTCTGAAATTCCTAGTGCTGAGTAGCTGATTTGATTTACACTTCTGAAAAGAAAACACATCAGGGTAATCTCAGCGCCTCTTTACAACAATATATTCCAAGTAGAGGATTTATTTGTAATTTGTTAAGATCAGATACAGATAGAAAAAAGTCACATACAAATCCTATTGAAAGTCTTTTGGCCAATTTCTGAGATGATGGTAGAACAAATTGATCTTTAAAGCCATAAACATGACAGCATAGTAATCAGTTGCTTGGCTTTTGAGCAAGATAAATATACATTCTACACCCCAAGTTAAAAAAGCGTCATTATACTGTAACAAAAAAGAAAAAAACCCAAAAAACCAAAACAAACAAACAAACAAACAAAAAAACCAACAGAAAGCAGTGTTGTTTGCTTCAAGCACAGCTATCCCATTTGGGTTTTGGAAGGAAATTTTCTAAAACCCGGGGCCCAATTCTAAAAGTTGTCTTTGGAAAAAAAAAAAAACAAAAAACCCAAAAAAATCCAAAAAACACCCCAAAAAACAAACACACACACCCCCCCTCCAGTATGAATACCCTCTGATCCTTGCATAGAACACTAAAAGTCAAACTAGATGTCAGATTTTCACAAGAGAGGTGAAGATATGTGGCATTTGATGTTTTGAATGCTGAGGACTCAACATAGGGTGTTAGAACAAATGAAGAAGAAAAATCCAATCAGGATACTGGCTGAGAAAGTCCCAGAGCCAAAAATTTGGAAAAAGTTCTTAGCTTTAGTGCTATAGTGGAGTCTTGTTCTTACAGACTTCCCTTGGCTTTTGGACGAAGTCATATGAACTCTCTGTCTGCCATAAACCAAGAGAGGTGCTGCCACTGTCCCCTTCCCCACTACAAATGTTAAACCCTGGCTTTGCTTCCTGAGATGGATTGAAAGTTTTCCAGTTTCCATATGCACTTTGCAATTAATGCCAAATTGCTCGTATGTTCCATCCTTATGTGGAACCTAGCACAGCTCAGCATTCCCAGTGCTCCTTTGCAACTATTTCATCAGTAATCATCTCTGCCTGGCTTCCCTGAAAAATTCTTCAAATTCATGAAAAATTCAAATTCTTCAAAAACAGTGTCAAAAAGAACAGCCTTCTGAATGTTTTCCTTCCTATTAACAGCAATTTCTTTGAGAGAAAAACTGCTTGACCTTGCCTGGGTTTCCATCCTTAATTAGGAGTTCCAGCACTGGAGGAGCTTTTAATTGCTCCAATCCATTTCTCAGGATAAATAAATAAATAATATTTTTGCACACTTGATACTGTACGATCTTAAGCTGTACTCCAAGAAAAGGTGTCCTCAGGAGTTATCTACTTCCTTCTGTACTTCAGTTTTTATTGATGTGGAGCAACAAAAAGACATTTTTATGGCTATTTCTAGATGCACTTTCTCAAAAATTAAGACATGAAGCATAGAATTCGGGATACACAGGTACAGCCACAACCAATTAAAAAATTATCTATCTATCTCTAACAAAGATGATTCTGTTCTGGTACAGAGTCAGCTTACATGTTCATTGTTTGTGTGATCAATCAGTGAAAAATAGCAATGTATTCTGAAACATGGAAAAATATATAAAATTTTTAAAGATTTTTTTCCATCCAGATATTAGGAGACTGTTTCTCTTCCTCCCTCTAAGGACAATAAAACAATGGAACAACTTCCCTGATATGCTGCAGGAAACTTCTCTGGAGGTTTTCTCTGTCTGAATCAAACCCTGAGCAGCATAAACTGACCACAAAGCTGCTCAGGCATAAGCACAAGGTTGGACAAGGGACTTCCTGAGGTCCCTTCATCCTATGAAAGTACTTGTGTATGTCTTAGGTTGCTGTAAATGAATATGTAAATAAGTAAATAAACAGAGCAAAAGCCATTTAAAATTTTTTAATTTGTTTTTTTCCCCAGTTGTCTTCAGATACCATCTTTTTTTCTTTGTTGAGAATGCAACAGGGGATAGCTTTGGCAAATTATTACAGCTCTGAACTCTATTTGCCTAGATGTTGCTTTGTCAGCAATTGTCTTCTACTAGCTTCTCTGCTGTACATCAAAATTGGAAATAAAGAAGATGTCTATGGGGAAATTTCTTTTTCTTTTCTGAAATGATTTTTGAAATGTTTTCCATTTTTGAAAATTTATTCCCGAAAAAAGTACAGAATAAAAGATAAAGAAACAGAAAAAATAATAAATTGGAACAGTAGATTTTTCGCATCTTAGTCAGCTCTTAACTATGAATGTTTATTACATTGGACTGAAAAGGTGCTAGCTTACAAAAAACAGCAAAATAATTGGATATTTCTGAACAGGTCCATTGATGAAACTCCTCACTTATTTTCTAATTTTGGGTGTTGAATTATTTGCCAGCAAAGCTTGATATATTTTGAATAATTATTCTCAAAATGGAAGCAACCAACTATAATTAGAGATTTGTAAAATTTTAACCTTATTATTTCTCAAATCCTTTCATGCATTCCATAAGAACATTGACAAGGTTTAACACATGGCAAGCAGAATATTTTCAGGTAAATAGGAACCTTTCTGCAGATCTAGGTGAGACGTATAGGTCAAATTGAAGGTATTTTAAATCATTGGTGATTCTTTTTCCCTCCACATAAATCCAGCTATAAAATTGCACTATGGGAGGGATTCTGAGGAAAGAGGTGATTGGTGTGCAAATATATAAATACTTAAATGTGAATAGACATGCATATATGTGTATAGCTATATAAATATAGCTGCACACCGTGGGCCAATAACAACAAAGTATGATGCGGTGACATTCTGTATGATTAAAAAGATCATTAAATTCATGAAGGAATTATGGACATGTTAAATCTTTGGTACAGATGATTCACAAGAAAAGGAAAGAGCAGTGTGAGAGAATACCTTTGTTATACCTTGTTTTAATACAAGTTTTCAAGATTTCTAGTTAATTGATCTCTGGAGAATACAGAGTAAATTGTTTTATACTTTCCATATATTTCAACTTATTCTAATTGAGCATAAATTGAGTGAAAACACTTTTCCTCTCTCACACTCTGCTATTTGTCTCAAAGGGCCACCACCACTGATAAAGGACTTTTGAATCTCTCCAACACCTCACTCATCTCAGGGCATCATCAGAACCTCTTTGTACAGACATAGACATGTCTCAATTAATTGATGAACTCAACCTGCAACAGATATTGCTGGCATCTCCTGCACTCTGTGTAACTCACTAATTTAACAGTACTCCATAAAAACTCCCATTAAAGGACACACAGTTGGAGTTCACACTGGAGTTCCTGCCTGCCCAGTACAGCAGCACTGGCCATGTGCCCCCATTGCTGTCACCAAAACATTCCCAGCAGAGTAGGGTGATCAGCAGCACAGCACTGCAGCAAGTAGTGAAAGCAAAAATCAGCCTCTAACGAGTCCCTAATGAGCACCAGCCTCTCAGTCAAGTAAAGGAGCCCCATGGCAAGCACAGTAGCTGTCCATTAATAGCTGAACAGCAATAGCAGCCATGGATTCTATCCAGCATGTTCCAATCAGATCTGGCATTGCCTTGAACCCTTTGTCCCTCTCTGGGTGCCCAAAAGGGCTCTCGTGGTTTAACCCCAGTCAGCAGCTCAGCCTCATCAGCTGCTTGCTCACTCCCCCTCAACAGGGTGGGGAGAGAATCAGAAGGGTAAGACCTGGAAAACTCATGGATTGGGATAAAGACAGCTCAATAGAAAGAAAAAGTTGTGCACCCAAGCAAAGCAAAGCAAAGCAAGGAATTCCCTCCCCACTTCCCATGGGCAGGCAAGGTGTTCAATCATCCCAGGGAAAGCAGGATTCATTCATGTCTAATGGTGGCTGAGAATCACAAATCACTATGAAGGTCACCCTGCTCTTACTTCTTCCCCCAGCTTTATATGCTGAGCATGGTCTGGGATATCCCTTGAGGTCACCTGTCCTAGCTGTGTTCTCTCCCATCTACTTGTGCCCCTCCCCAAGCCCACTGGCTGATGAGGTGGGAAGCAGAAAAGGCCTTGGCAGTGTGCAATTGCTGCTCAACAGTAACAAAACCATCCCTGAATTACCAACATTTTTTTCCAGCATAAATCCAAAATACAGCAAATTATCAGCTACTGTGAAGAAAATTAGCTCTACCCTACCCAAAACCAGCACAATATCTCATGTAAGTGTTTGATCCATCTCTAAAAGTAGAACTATAATCCCAACTGAGTGAACAAAACTGTCCTTAACATGCACAAGGATGAAGTTGCCTGAATGGCTGAAGGAGATCTACTGTTTCATTTAGAAATATATGAAATATATGAAAAGTTTACAGTTCAGTAAACTCTTCCTACCCATTAGTAGATTTCCTTTTTTTTGGAAGTTTAGGTATTTGAGATGACAGTGATTCAAAAGGAGCTGGAAGACCTCAGATACATATTCCCTAGCAAAACATACAGATCACTGAGATACTGAATTTTTGAAAAAAAAAAAAAAAAAAAACAAACCCCTGCCTTTACAAGGCAGACCTATATTTTGGAACAGACCTATATTTTTCATTAAGTGCTTTCTAGAATACCCAGGACATTGTTTTCCCTGGAGTCTGAGTGTAATGAAGCCTGAGGTGTCCAAGGAGGTGTTGATAAAAAACATAGAAAATACAATTAATTTTTCAGGTGTAGGTCTCTCAGCTGTCATGTTCTGTTTTCTTTTTTTGTGAATGAATTACAATTTCCACTACATTTTTGTTTTGTTTGTTTGTTTTTGTTGGGGTTTTTTGTTTGTTTGTTTTTTAATATGAAGCTGTTTTATATCTTAAAAAGGATAGGTTTTATTTGCAGGAATTAATTCTCTGAGCTTTTTTATAGTTTGAAGTAGTATCACGGAATCTGGGAAAAAAAAAGTGCACCCGCTAAAACTGCTTAATATTAGAGAGTGCTTTATGACATAATAGGTAATACTTAAACTCTTTCAACTGCCTCTTTCTTTTTTCTTTTCTTTTTTTTTTTTTTTTTTAAGCTTGCCTTAGTTTTTTCGTCTCATTCCCCCATAGCACATTCAACTCAGAGTACAACCCTCATATGATTTCCCTTTAGATTTGAATCCAATGGCTGGACAGATCTATTAGTACAGAAAGCAAATTTGCACACCTTTCAGATTAAGCTTTATAAAGTCTTATTGACACCATCATTAGATGTTAGGGAACAAACTTTATGTAAGGATTTCTTCAGTAACACTCCTTGGAAAAAAAAAAAAAAAAACTTACTAAAAGCTTATTTCCTTACTTGCTCCATATAATCAATATTTCTGATAATCAGAGATTATTATTCAGGACATTGAGCCCATTTGTTTGTTGCCCTGTACATCCTCAGCTTTTGGGATAGTAAAAAACTGATATATCTCTGACACATACAAAAGTGAAAGAACAGAGTATGTCTTTCCCTCCATTCCATTCAGCCCACCATTAATTACCTATCACTCCAGTTATTTGAGTTTTTGTGACTTTCCCCTACAGTGTGGGGAACACAGTACTTACAAATGTGGGCCCATGCTAGCCAGGAAAGGCAGGTGATAGATGATCCCTCTGCCAATGTCCAGACTGAGAAAATGTGCATTTCCTACTCACAGAAAAATAAAAATACAAAATAAAGTAACATAAAAAGTTGATGATTTTTCACAAATCCTCCCAATCCTTCCAGTTTTCAATAAAAATGATGTCCTTGTCAGATTCATTGTTAAGAGCACTGGCTATTTGCTCAGCTGTAGAAATCTGGAGCAAAAGATTGTAGGTTCAATGAAATGGCATTTTCCAATTAAACTGTGTTTTGCTGGAAGTTCCCCAAGCTCTACCAAACACCATGGTTATACATCCTATGTAAACTACAGATTTGCATCATTTTTGCATGACAGATTTGGGAATACATAAGGCTTGGGGGAACAAAGCTTTGCAAGGTGAACATTACAAAATGCTCAGTGATTTTTTCTTTCTCTCACAGGCTTTCCTGCAGGCATGCATAATGGGGACATTAGTTATTAAATTGGCACTGGGTCTTCTCTGTTTCTCTATCATTTTCAAACAGGTCAATTAAAGCTCATTCATATGCCAGTTAAATAGAAGGTATCTTGAGTCAGAAGAAATATCAGCACACTTTTTATCATAAATCTGAACTTATAAATGACCTTCAACCACTCTCAATATCTGCCTCTTGAAAGGTACAAATACCTACAATTTCTTTTTTTCTTTTTCCAAAACCAAAGCAAAAAAATTAAATCTTTTTTGGTTTTGTTCTACATGGGACTTCCTTTTCCAGAATCCTGTATTGTGACTGCCAATAAGCTTAAAGAAAGAAATTATTTTGCACAGAGACCATTCATGAAGAATGAGAAGGAAAAATTAAACATTCTCCTGAGATTAAGAGCAAAATAACTGCTTACCATGTAGTTCATTGCCTGATGTGTAATTGCACTAGCATTGGGCACTTCAATATACTTTTAGCCTAAGTGAGTTGCAGGCAAACAAAGCAAACATTTCATCCTCAGCCTCCCAGCTCCTTTGGAGACAGATGTTGACACAACTGCAAGTGCAGTTTCTATGTACAGATCTATCAGTGACAGAAAGCCCCAGGTACTGTTGGTATGCAACAAAAAAAGCTAATTAGCCACAAGTACACAAAACTTGGTTGTATCTGTTTGTGCTGCTCAAGGCTCAAAAGAATGTTAGGGCTCACTTCTATCAAGGTACATTTCTGTTTCCTTTGTGTGTGCTCTTTTCCAACAGCAACAAAAGACAAAACCCTGTGGCTCAATCTTCTCTCGCAGTTTCAAGCTTGTAGGTAATGTTTTAATGTGAGTATGTACAAAACTATTCTGGAGCATCAGGAGCAAGGGGTATTAACTTTCCAGGTAGGGTGCTTGTAAACATTCTCACAGTCATAAAACTCTTTAATTCTACAGATTTGGTTTTATATGTTTTCTTAGAATTTTTCTTTTCCCTTTAATCTGCTAAGCTCCATGAAACTCTGTCATTGAAAAATCATAAAAACAGTGTGTCTGTGAAGCTAATGCCAGAATTGGTTTTTGCTATTGTATCCCTGAAGACTGTCATAGAATGTTCTAGAACAAAACAACTTGGATCATATGTAACTATTGATTTTTAGTCATAGTTCCTCATTGATTTCAGTGGGGAGTTCCTATTAGGCATCACTGGCATGAAATGGCCACTTGTATTAGATTTTTTAGAAAAAAAGAATACATAGTTGGCAAAAATAATCAAAACAGGCATCAAGAAATTTGCCCCATATTCTGAGCAATCACAATAACAAAGTTATCTATCCTGCACCACAGAATAATTTCAGCCTAAAAGAAAACAAAACTTTTTTTTTTTTTTTTTTTTTTTTTTTTTTTTTAAATAAACATCAATCCTCAGAAGCTAAAAGTAGACAGATTAAACCATACGATTTGGGATTAGTTTCTGAAGAATTAGAAAATGAAATTTTCAGAGCCTGGAGTTTCTCACTGTGTGAGCCATCTTGTGGAGGGAAATTATTTTCCCTGTGATAGCTTAAAAGCAGATTTGATTTCCTTTAATTGGAAAAATATAGATGAGATGTAAAAGGCACAAAGTCCTAAGTATATCTCCCTTTCACAGCTCTAAAAGAAGAAAAAGCAAAAATAGATGACTCAAGAAAATGTTTTTGGGTTCTTTTTATACCCATTATTGTTAGTTCATTCCCTAAAGTTTCTGTGCATGATCCCAGATATACAAGATGGAAAATTTTAAATTCCAATGTTAAGAAGAACTCCTTTCTTATCAGAAAAAAACAAGATTTTTACTCTTTAGAATTTGGATATTAATGTTTCTTACGCCATATTACAAAAAAAAAAAAATCTCATGAAATGCAGCTCATGGCTTTTATCACTGTCCTATTTTCTGAAGAGTTTATTGTACCTAAAGGACATTTTTGCTCACATATGGCAAGTTATTACGTGTCCCTATTTTCTAGATAGCAAGAAGGATTAAAATAGGTATATAATAAATTTGTGGAAGAGGCTGGAGTCAACCTGGAGAAGTTTATCCACTTCTCACACCGTGAGTTGAAACACTGAGCTGTGCTGTCTTCCCATTAGAATTTACAATGTTTATAAAATTCCTAAATATGTTATTCCCTCAACAATTCCCTCAACAATATAACTCAACAATTCATGAGCAATGCACCTGACCTGGCTGGCAGTTCTGGCTGCAGGACTTTACGAGCTCCTTTTCTCTCACAGCAGGGCTTGGAGGTGTTTCTTTTCCCAGCCAGTCAAACATCACTGATGGGGAAATCATGTCAGTCCTGCTTGCCTTTGCTCCAGTAAAGGTGTGTATTTGTTGTGAACATCTTTTCTCTTGATCCTTCCCTTTTGTTGGTAGGTGCTTCGCTTTTTCAGCAAGCTCATTCCAGCTGTGGTTTCCACAGGTCATGTTGGGATCTGAGGTTGTTATTCAGTCTTAGTGAGCTGGAATCCACTCCTACAGAAAAGATAGACCCAATGCCTCACTTCCATGCTGCTAAGTTCATTTCTTTAATGATCTGACCATTGTTTGCCTTCATTTCTGCCTCTGCAAGCTGACCTGGAGCCTCATTGCTGCTGCCTGAGGAGACAGAGAGGGCCCTGCTATTCTGAAAAGAATTGGGTGAGGACAGCCATTCTGTTAGGAAAACAGGATTCTCTTCCTGACAGATTATTCTTTAGGTCTCCCTTTTACCCTGAGTGTATTTATCATGTCTTCCTCACCTTACAGAGACAGGGTTTTCATGGGAATTTTTGCAAAGAATCGTCAGGTAATTCTCTTCGGGCTATTCTGCTGTCTCTGACATCGTCTTTCTAGAACACTCAAAAGTTTTTAGAGTCCCTTTTATCTCCAGATTTTGTTCAGGGTTATCCATAGACTTAAAAATTTTAAGTGGAAAAATAACACCAGCAGTCATAAAGTTCAACTGATTTCCCATGGGGCAATGTTAGGTAGCACAGAGGGATATTTTAGACCACCTCATTCTTGAAAATTAGCAGCAGAAATAGAATCATTGGAAAGTTTTACAAAACTATAAAGTAATATGAAAGATGAGTTCAGTAATATTCCAGAAAATTGAGTTTTGGACTTTTCTAAGTTTTTGGCAAGTGTTTTGTGCTTGGTTCAATGCCTATTTTCTCTTTTTTTATATTATACCATCAAAGCAAGTTAATTTCACAATATCTTCTTTACTCCTTTGGTCTGTCACTGACTTTAATATTCTCATTGTAGGGTCAGCTCTAAGAACTCAGAGCTTTCCCCAAAGACAAAGTTTTGTCATTTCTTCTAGGTTTGCTGACCCAGAAAAATTCTAAACCAGCAAGTAATATGAACAAAGCAGACACTTAGTCCACAGAAAATAAAAAAGTACAGATCCCAAGACAGAAATGCAGTCAAGGACAGAGGCATTGCTAAGGAACAAGGAGAAAGGAATTTCTGGGAAAGAATTATGTCCAAAACAGTCAAGACCTGCAGATAAATCAGGGGATGAAGTAAAAGAAGGGATATTTTTGGAAAGATTTCAACCCTGCACCTCCCACCCACGCTTTTCTTTAATGCTGCAAAAAAGAATGTAGTAACAAAATACACACAAATATTTCATAAAAAATACCTTTGACCAAGCAGAGAAGTCTTTCAATAACACTTATATTCTTGAGGTATAGATAAAGTGCTAAAAATCTCTACCCAAACCCTGTAATTTCTGCTTCAGTGATAAAAATGACACTGATGTCTTCAGTTTTCCTGTTAACATACTCAGTTTGAGACAGCTTTCTGTCCACTTGAGTTCTTTCAAGGTATCTTTGATTTTGTTTAAACAGGCAAGAGAACCCAAACATTTCTTACAGATTTAGTTATGTAATATATAATACTTCATCTTCTTAAGCAGGCTACTCACTCCAGTTAAAGAATGTTGTTGATTTTTCAGTGTTTGTGCAGCCATAGTAGATCATTTAAATGAAAGAAATCTATTGAATCCATTCGCTTTGGGGCATAAACCAGTCAGCCTTTCACTGAATCACTGAAATGCTGTAGTCAGCTTTATGATTCATGTTTCTTTCCAATGCCTTGGACTTGAATGTGGTCATTCAAGGAGTTAGTAATCACAAGGCCAGTATTTTATAAGCTATGAATGTTATAAGAATGCAGATATATCAACTCAGTACTGTTCTTTCTGAAAAAAGATGATATTTTAACAGCGCAGTGCAGATTCAAAAGGAAAGGAAAGGAAAAATTTCAGAAGGACAGATAAAAGCTGTGTTAAAATTGCTGTTCAAAACTGGAATGTGGAAGTTTTCACTTTTATAGCAATTGATATTAGGAAAACAAGAAAGGTAGATAAGGTGTTCACTTGCAAAAAACAGATAATCAAGGAAGTGTCAAAGGGATTTAAATAGAGAAGAAATCTATGGATGATATTCTTTTTATTACATCGCTGTTTATTGACATTACCACTAGGATTTACAAGCTAGATATGTATAAAGAGACAGCATATTTGGTAAATGTGGGTATAGATTATTTTGAAAAACATATACTAATAAGATATGCAGGAGGAAAAAAAAACACAAGCCACCAAGATGAAAATCCCAGTTGTATGAAATCTGTTGTTAATTTCAATAAGTAAATGGATAGTTTATCTAGTTATGGTTATATGAGTACAAATATCAATGAAGGAACAGACATCTACTTGCCTTCTACTTTGTCACAGATTTGTCACATTCTCTCTGCATTTTACTAGAAAAAGACATATTTTTTCCTAGTTATTGTTCATTTATATTTCTTTATGTATTCATTAACTAAATTAATAGATTTAGCAAGTAATCCAATCCCTAATTAAAAAAAA
>CM031857.1:6958019-7038803 GCA_018697195.1 Certhia americana | reverse complement strand
TGATAAGTATTTCCCTGAGAATTATTACAGAACACAAGAAGGTCCTTTCTCTTTTTCTTGGTTTTCAGGAATTTCACTAGGGTCCCCTTAACTTTGTAGAGGGAAAAGAAAGTTGAGTTACAGCAACAGATAAGGAGGCCTTCAAGTTTATAGAGCAGATTTCATTCCTTCCTTGCTAGACAGCTAATGTGAGGAGTGATTGCCATCTGTGAAACCTCTAATCTGCCCCACCAAGATAAATAAAATGGGGAGCAATCAAATTTTTAGGATACCCTTCACGCTGTATCACCCATGGCCAAATTACCTGTTTTCATGAGATTAAACCACACTTTAGTATATTTCTGAAAAGATGTGATAGAAACACACTGTACAGCCAGGGTACAAGGCACTGGTATTTTAGACTTATATAAGTAAGGCTTTAAACTGACATTTTTTTTTTCCCTGTCAGAGGAAGGAAATGATGAACCAAGAAATCTGTCTCTGCAATGTGTCAGAAGGTGATCCCAAGGGGGAAAAGTATTAGTAGAAAAGGGAACTCTGCCTTAGTTTCTTAGATATATATACAAGTAGCATTGCTAGAGGACAATTTCATACCCCTGTGAAGAAACCTGAGTCAAAAACTCATGGCACAATTAGCAGCAGAGTTTCTGTGAATTGATCAGGTTGCAACAAAGGGAACTACGCTTGGGTGCACCCTCTTTCCACTGGAAATAAAAAGGACTCTTTGATTCTGCTTTCCTTGCAAAAAATCTTGCAAACATTTTTTTCAATCCCAGCTTGAACTTTCTGCATGTGACAGAATCATTTCCAGATAATGCTTGCTTCAAGGCCACTAAGTGATGATTTGGTTTCTTCTATCACTGTCGTGCAGTTGACAATCATTCTTACTCCTTGTTTTTTAAGCAGGTAACATCACAGGAGGCCAAATCCATACCCAGTGGTAAGTGTGTGTCACAGAAAGCCCCTCATTCCTAATCAGCCAGACTGGCACTATTGGAAATGTGCCCTCAAGTTCTGACTGTGCCCAAAATTCCTTCCAGAAAAAGAGTTACTGATCAGGAAAGGAAAGGGCTGGTACATTCCCAGATTCCCTCACTTCAAGGAGTCAGGACGTAGTTAGGGCATGAGGTTGGACCTGAAGGCTCAGAAATGTACAGGTGGACAGTTAAGATATAGTCCCACAGATTACAAGATAGTGACCTGAGCATTGGAAATTTCTTAATCCTTAAAAATGGGATCAAAATGTGATAAAAAAGTGATGTTTTCATTGTCTACTATATTAATGGATCATAAATGCCCTTTCTGTCAGTCCTCCATGATCAGTACAACTGGAATTTAAAACTTTTTTTCAAATATATTGGAGAGTTTGTGAAATTCAATTATTGCTACTAATGTAGTAGAAGCTAATTATTTCAATTGCTTTATTTTGCTAATCATTTTCCTGCAAAAACATGTAGTTTGAATAAGAGAAACTGAAAATTTATATAGATAGATAGATAGATAGATAGATAGATAACATAAAATATGTATCAAAGGTAGCTATTTCTTCTATTTGTTGATGAGGAATTGTAGGACAGAGGGTTGACACCCAGCCAGAGTGTACCTATAAAAATCACAATATTAGCCTTCTCAGTTCCAAGAGTCCAATGTCATCCTGTTGATTCTCCCTAAAATATACAAGAACATATTATTGTTCCATATGAATCACTGCTTGTTCCCCACAGGAGCTCACTGCCCCAGGTTGTGCCCCTTCCCCATCAGTCAGCATGCAGATCATTCCATGCAGGTTTGGGGGGTTTTAAACTTTGAAGTAAGACGGAGAGTTTCTGTGCAGTAGAAGTAACAGACTAAAATGGCTGAAATGGTTTTATGAGTAACCTTTTTCTTTTAGCAGGCTAGGCAAAAGTATGAAGGTTAGAGAAGAGGACAGAAAGAATATTAACAGGAAAACTAATAATTTTATGAGTTTTAGAGGACTTGGGCTGTAGTGATAGTGTGCACTGAGATATGCAGTACCTACCAAAAGTCATAGTCAATGGTTAGGAGTAGATAATATTTAACATTTATATAGTGTTACACAGCTTCAAAGGACTATGCAAACATAAATTAATTAATCCTCAGGATTTTAAGATCTCTATTTAGATAGGTAGATTCCTCTCAGAAAGTTCTGTGTAACACAGATGATTACATCTACTTACAAAATAGGACAAACAACAGCAATAGTATCACTGGCTTTGTGATTCAGTTAAGCACTGTTATCCCTCTTTTGCTGATGGAAAAGCTGAGGTTTAGCTATCTGGAAATTTCTGTGAGGCATGCCAATGAGAGAGCTGAAATTAAATTTTTGGAATGGCCTATCTTTTTGACTCTTATTTTCCGCCTGCTAAGTAAATCTAAGGAACAATATAGTTTAGTGATGTGAGACAGAAAAATAAATTTAAATTAAAAAGTTCAGAGTTATGATATTTCTTTTCTCATAAATTTCCATCCCAATAGTGCAGTTTCATGATTTTTTTTTTTTTTTTTAAACCTACATCAAAAGTAATGTTGGGGTAGGGAAAAAGATAAAGGAAAAATGTTCATCATAATATGGTCAGATTCTGACCACTTTCAAGGAACAGACATGTTTTAAAGGGCTTTATTAATTTGTCTGTTTGTTGACTTTGAAAATTTCTTTCTGTGTTGTCCATTGCTTCAGATTTTCAAGCACAGCTAACACATACGTGTTCAATAAAGCCTGATGTGATGCAGAAATGTCCACCAGAGTCTGCAGAGATCCTGTAATAACATTGATCCCACTTAGGAGTTAACTCAGAGGCCTGATGATAATTAAAAATGTCAACATCATTAAATATTTCATTTCTCAAATATGAAAGAAGAGGTCGAGTCTCATATTTGCATAATTTACATAACAGCCGTCTAATTTTGGTGACTGAATTGATGACACCTGGGATGTCTAAGCTTTTGGGTTTTTTCTGTCTAGTCCACAAAGTGTCATACCCAGAGAACTTCTCAAATCCTATCAGTGTACTGAAGTTCCACTACAGGTATTGAAATCCAAAAAAATCTGAGAAACACAATCTTATTGGGGTTGTACACATCATTTAAGTACAATGGCAGCTGATACAGATGGGGCACAGAGAGCTTTTCTCACTTTATTGTTCTCACTAGACTCCTGCTAGAAAGATAAATGGCAATGTTGTCAGTCAAAAATGTTTTAATATTAAGTTTTCTCTCTCAAGTGGGACCAAATAGTATTACAGCTTTACATCAATTATCTTATTACTAGCTTTTAGGAACAGTGAATCCTGTTTTCCAAAATGAACTCAGTTCCAAAGAACCAACCATTAATATTATAGCCTGGTAACTTCCTGTCTTGCTTTAATTTATCTCTAATTTATGGAAAAAATATTCAATTGGTAAACCAAAACTAACCAAGGAATGCATCCAAGAACACCCTTCATGATATAGGTAACTAACTTAAATTCCATTTTGAACCTTTGCCACATAATCTAAAATGCTAAATCATTCAAGGTTTACATTACAAATACTTTTCTGGTGTTATCAGCTGGAGTTTTGAGGAAGAGAGGTGGTTGCCTTTTATTTTCACATTAATATTGCAATATATAGACCAAGAATTTTATATTAAATACTAAATTGTTTTGTTAGAGTTGCTGTAAAGAATTTAAAAACACTATGGCCTAGGATAATATCTTAACTCATGGGAAATTCAGCTGTCATGGGACGAGAGGGGAGGTCTTCTCATGAATTAATAAATAGCTTAAATAGTAGGATTAAGTGATCAGCTTCAACAAAAGTAGAGGTTTAACAGCAGAGTCCCTCAGGGAGCTCTGCTGGGATATCTACTGCTCAACATAAATGATCTAGAAAAAGAAGGGAATAATGAGGTGACTAAGTGTTCTGATGATACAAAATTCTTTAAAATAATAGTGATGAAAACTGACTGCCAGGAGTTACAGGGGGTTTCAAGGTATCAATCAACAATGGGACAAGGAGCAAATGAACATCATTGTGGATAGGAGCAAGATAATGTTCATGAAAGGTGGGAAATCTCTTTTTTATAAATACAGAGTGATGGTAACTAACCAAGCTGTTATCATCCTGAAGAGATATCTAATTGTCATTGCCCATAATCCTAGGAAAACATTAATGGCCCAACAGTGACAGGCAAAGGCTAAGTAGAATAAGGAAAAAAAACAGCTAAGGGAAGAACAGAGAGTAAAAGAGACCATCATTATGGCATCATGTACAGTCACGGAACAGTCGTATCCTGAATTACAGATTCACTTCAGTCTCCTCAGCTAAAAAACAGGACTGTCAAAAAGGCTGGGCTAAAAACACCCCAAAAGCATTTCTCTTAGTACTAAACAAACCCTGACATACTGGCTTGGCAAAGTGAACCCTTGGATATTTAAAATCGTGAACAGAGAACAAAGAATGATTATTTATATTTTTCATGGCAAAATTAAGAAACCCAAAGTTAGTAGACAGGAGCATTACTACCAAAATACATAACTTTTCAGTGTAATTGTTGAGTTTGTTGACATTTGTCGCAATGTTTTAGATCTTCAATCAGCTTAAAATCTTCAATGGCTGTCACAGAAAAGGGATTCCGACAGGCTACTCTTAGAATGCTAAATTACAGCCTCCAGCTCAAATGCTGGATGAGGAAAGACAGAAGAAATCAGAAGAAATGGAGAGGTCCCACTCTGTCCTTTCTCATGCATCAGAAGCAAAAGTGTTGGCTAGATGAAAGTTTCAGTCAAAGTGGTTTTATTATCTTGTGTGGGTTTTTTTCTAATTACACATGTCTGCTTCTCACCTGTGAAATGGGGCTAAAAATACGTACTACTCTTACTTTGGAAGAATATTAAGATTTGAGATTTTCTGTAATGTCCTTAAAGGTAAGTAAGGTAAGAAGTGGTGGGTTTTGTTTTGATTGCAAAAAATACTCTGACATTTGCTTGTGATTGAATGATTTTAAATGTCTTCTAAATAGCTTGGAGACAGCTTCATCTAGTTATAGTGACTTCTAAGGAGAAATGACTTTGAGTAGAAATTGTATTGGCATGCTCATTCTACACTCCATCATTTGTGTTTATTGAGGTGAGGGCTGTTAATGTTCTCTTTGGGCCAGCCTCTGCCTACATATGCAGAAATCTATAAAATCACAATTAAGCTGCATTTTAGTATAAATAAATGGCAAGCATTCTGCTATTCCCAGGACACTTTAACTCAAGTGTTTTTCAGACTCCTGTTTCCCCTGTCCTTAGCTCGGAGGTAATGGATCCTGATGACGTGCTCTGCTGCTGGAACAACTGCAGCATTTTCCACCACCTCTTTTTGCAGCAACCGCTCAAATATCTGCCTGGTGAGTTTTCTCTATCTTGCCTGCTACTGAAGGAGGTGCAGAAAGAAGCCATCATGTCTATTGTTTGGCATGCAAGCACCATTTTCAAGGGAGTGGTGCTTTGACTGATGCCTTCTGGAGGCTGACCTGGAACAGAGACTAGACAGAGCAAAAGGGATTTATTAAAAGGCCTCAGTGGGCACACCTGGGCAGTACAAGAGCCTGGCTGGGGCCACACCCAAGATGCACCCAAAAATGGTCACAAAATGGACACCGAATCACGAGGTCTCATATTGTTATAAGTTCTGGTCCATTAGCATATTGGAGTTAATTGTCTAACTACAGCCTCAGGTTATGAAGCTCCAGCCTCCTTGTTTTGGTTTGTTTTTTTCCACTTCACCATTGTTTTTGTTCTTGGGCTTGAAGTATGTATAGTTTGGTTGTCCTTGGTACCAAACTAGAGAAGGAATTGTTTTGTCTGCCTACTCTGTGAAGAGAACTTAGTAGCACTTAATATGAAACACAGAACTACACACTAAAACAGCACAGAGTCTAAAAAATATAAAAGCTAAAACTTAAGGCATCAGACCTGTGAAAGTAAGATGTCCATATTCCCTCTAAAAAGTGATTGCTGCAGCCTTGTTCAGAAGAATTTATCTCTGCTAAAAACTTCTGGAATTTACTCTCTAGGAAACTTGAAGGCTATTGAACAAAGAGGTTTTCTAATACATCATATTTACACAAACACCTGTGCTGAGCAACCTTGTACTGAGCAACCCAAATTTTTTTCAGCTGTTCACTAATGCCCAACACTCCTCATCTGCAATTTGGTGGTCTAATGGCTGAGCATAAGATGCAGTGAAGTACAGATGGGAATTGTCAATCAAAGACATTTAAAGAAAAGTGCCCAGATATACCTGCTCACATTATTGATTTTGATTTTGATATATTGATTTTGATATATTTGATTATTGATTTTGATATAGCTTTACAACATTCTCTGTAACATAAAAATGCTTAATTCCAATGTGAGGGAAAAACTAGAACTGGACATAATGTCATTTACAGGTGTTCTCTTCAGATTGTGTAAGGAAAAACTTACAGATTATTTGTTTGACTCAATATATGAATGCCACCCTGAACAGCACTGTGTCTTTTTAAAAAAGACACAGCAAAGTATCTTTTTAAAGATTTTGTTTACTTTTCCAGATTGTTCAGGTGGGTTTTAGAGTCACACAAATTTTAGAGTTTCCAAATCTCAAAGATATTCTTTACTAAAGATATTCCTAATATCACATTCTTTTGTGAAGTCATCTTTGAAATTACAAATACTCACCACTGCATTTGAAAGCTCATTACAGTGTTTTTTTGAGAATGTATTTCATGATCCATTCTGTCTTCAGCCACCAAATAGAATTCATTTTTAGATGGGAAATAACTCTTTCCCAGTATCTGAACATCTTTCTAAAACTTACTATGAACAGTAACATTTTAACATATTAGTATATTCTCAATTTTTCTCACGTTAACATTATCTGGTATCATCAACATAGACTAATCAAACACTTTTAATGATATTAACACAGGAGATGTCCTTCTCTTCATACTCACAGTTTTTTGTTTTTTTTTTTTTTGTTTGTTTGTTTGTTTGTTTGTTTTTTACTGTGGTTCAAATTGGTTGAAAATCTAAGCCTACTAATGAGTTTAAACATTGGGATTACTTAAAGAACAGGATACTTCAATTGAGCACCAATGCAATTTTCTTTTAAGAACAATATTAGTACTGGAAATCAGAATGTTCAAAATTCTCACAACATTAAAGCAACTAAAAATATATGTATTGACATAAAGTTTCTGACCTGAAGTTGGTGTGGAATTGGAGAGATTTTTTTGACTCATGTTAGAATTTGTGTGAGAACATATATAAGTGGAATAAAAGAAAACAGACCATCCTGCCCAGATTTCTCTCTACAGCACTGTAGAATAAAAGAATTTTGTTCCTCCAGAATAAAAGGCTAAAACCAGAGCAATAATTTACCAGGATACTCTTAGGACTTCCTTCACAACAAAGGATTTCCAAGGTTAAGGTGGTCTCTTTTTACTTAGCATGCTTCATTTGATTTTTTTTCACCCAGATATGTCCAGGTTCTGTTTGAATCCATGAAAACATTTAGCATTACTTTTAAGAAAATTATGTGTAATAACAAAGACTAGAAGTTTGGCTCAGCTTTCCCTGTCTTGGTTTTTAATCTGTTTAGTAAACGATCTGCCTACTACGAATCATGGGGATAGAGAATATCATTACAAAAACCCAAGCTGTTAAACCATGAGGCTGACAAGGGATTAATTCCTAAAAATTGCCTAAGGCTCGCAGAGGATTTTAACAGTTTGGAATTAAAGACCAATGGAGTGGTTGCAGCTCAGCCATGATGTGTTTTGTCCCAGAATGTGACTTGTGCCAAGCAAACTGCAGTCAGAGAGGGGTGACACCAAGCTAAAGCAGAAGAGGTTTCTTTCTTTAAGATTTTCATCTAGAGCTTCAGATCTCACTGAAAGACAACCTTCCAATTCAGAAACATTAAGCAAAATATTTCTGTGTTGTATTCACTGTACTTGACAAAGACAGGCTTTTTTCATACATGTGGAAGAAACTGAAAACACTCTTTGTCCTATTTGTTCTCACAATTCCTTTCAGTTTCAGGATCCTGCATTCAGTTTTAATCTTCATCCTTTACTTTTCATTGATGTATTCAATGACTGTTTCAGATGAATATATAGACGCAAATCTTCTGGAATACCTTTCATAATTCTCAATAACATGTTCTGAAAACACACCTATTCAGACATATGTCTGGAATAAATAACATCAGTCACAGCACTATTCAACAATAAGATAAAGCAGTACTCAATATTGTATTGTGGGGGTTGTTTCTTTAAAATACAAGTCTGCACCTAAAGTGTTATGATTTTAAATGCATATTTGCAAAGCACAAAGTTACTATGCACAAGAAATATTATGGCATTGACCTAAGAGTTATGTTGTTTAAACTAAAATTGCCATTACGTTTTGGTTGGGTTTTTTGGGGTTTTTTTTTTTGGTTTTTTGGGGTTTTTTTTTAGTAATATGGGGGTTCTACTTATTTTATTCTCATATTATCTACTTAACATCACATGGAAAATACTTTTCTCCTGGAAGAATTCTAGTCCAGATACATAATTTCCAGTTTGACGTTACTCTGTATAAGATAGCTACACATGTGAACTTCCACTTGAGTCATATATATTTTTCCTTTAAATGCTAAACCTCTTTGAGCAGAGTTTTCCTTGCAGATTTTCTCTTGCTACTATTTGTCTCCCAAATTGAACAAGTTTGAAGAATCTGCATAAGGTGAAAAAAGACTTTATGATTGATATATAATTCAGAGTCATATGTAACATTCAGAAACCGAAATATTTTTCAATTTTATAATTCTCAAAGTGAGATATTTTCAATACCATTAATTCATTTTCTTACTTTATTTAACCTACATTGTGAATTATCTTATGTCAGAACCAGAATTATATGTGCACATAATACACTAAAGAAATAATATTTCCTTATGACAGGAAAACTTTTGTGTTGGGCATTGTAAGGGGTTTTTGTTGTTGTTGTTGTTGCTTTTTATTTTAAACAATGATAGAACTAATAAAACAAAAAAGATCTGTTAAACTTAGACACTTTATTTCATCAGTTTGGGTTTGACAGGAAAGCAGTTATTGAAATAGACATCTCCTTTCATTAAAAGTGTCCAAAATTTAATTCATGTGTAACCCATAATTAGGCTATAAAAGATGTTTGTGCTCACAACAGAGTAAGATTTTCTGAGTAAGAGTCCTTCCTTTTGTAACTGATAGCTGTCTAAGTTTTAGGGACATCACTCTGTGCTGCTTACATGTGGGGGAAAAAAATAAAATTACTCACAAAGGAGAACACCAGAATTAACTCATGTTTATGACACTCTGAAATTTCCAAATGGAAGGAGCTATCAAAAAAATGAAGATGTTAGAGATACAAGAACACTGGTGGACATTGTTCCTTTTTTGATTTTAAATAGTAGGTCTTTCTAATCTGACTGAAGGGAAGTGATGATGCCTGTAGCAGCAGATGGGAGACAGACAATAGTATTTCGGAGCAGTACAGCTTGTGCTGGGTGCTTGCAGCACAGCTTGTTCCACAGCACTGGGGGCAAATAGTTCTAAATCTAAAAGCTCTTCAGCCCTTTAGGGGCAACGTGCCAGATCTCCAAGAAAAAAAGAGATTGCCTAGGAAGAAATATACTGGGGAGAGGAGGAAGCAGACACAGGTCAAATAGTCAAAGATGAGAAGGAAATCTGGGTGAACTAACTCTTCTGAGGTAAGAATATCCCAAAGACACCAACTAAGTACTCTCTCGTAATTCATATTTATAAATTTTGTCAAAACAAAACATTTCTGACCCCCTGGAAAAACAGCACAAATGTTAAAAATAATACAAATCTCACTACAGGGTTACAAAACTGAAGTCAGTGAAAAAATTGTATTACAAGTTTTCTGCCCATAAAAATCCTTTGATCATAATTATCTTCTGAATCATCAACATAGGCTTATATTTAGCAACAATTTTACAAAATATAATTATACTTTAAAATCTCAGATTTCATACCAACAGACCTTGACTAGCAAAAAATAAAGTACTAGAGGGAACAAAAAGTATGTACCTAACTTGGAGTCTATCAAAACTTAACAGTCTTTTCTGCAAGTCAGATACATTTAACACAAACTTAGATTCATTTCTCATGAAAATATAGAGACAAAATTAAAAAATTTGATCTCATAAAAAGCACTGTGCTAAAATAAAAATATGTAGCCACATCATATTTCAAAAGGTAACAAAATCCTCCTTACAGTCCTTACATTTCAGAGTCTGTTCAGAGTCTGCTCTGAAACAAGAAATTTAGTAACTTTAGTTTGTTATAGCTATCCTAGCTGAATCATTGTTAAACCATTCCTTACTCTCCTTAAAGGGTTCAAACATATTCTGACTTTAACACACTTTCTCCACTGTGCCATTTGAGGTTATAACACATTAATTTATGCCATTTCTGTAAGCAATTTTTAGGTTAGGAGAATTAAAGATAAGAGAAGTTATCCTCTCATAAGATGCTTCTGAGTTGACTGAAGAACAGGAAGTTGAAATATCTGTGAACCCATGAGAAGTCTGAACAGAGAGAGAAGACAAGAGTCATGAAAACCCTTTTCCCCCAGGGAAGAAGAGGACCTCTGTTCCCAGATATGATCTCAGAGATAGATGAAGAGAACCTTTGCTTCTGAGTTGCTCATCCTTAAAAGTGTCCCCCATTAGCCAAAGACTGAGCCCCCAAAAACAGTTGTGGGGAAAGCTGTAAGTCGAGGGGAGGGACTTTTGCACAGTGATCAGATTTCCATCTCCCAGGTGATCAGATTTCCATCTCCCAGGTGGCTGATTTGCTGTGACATTGAAGCCACAAAAGAACGGTTTCCTGTGGAGAAGTCTCCATGGCACGTCAAGGGAGACTTCTCTCCCTAAGAGAACTGAAGAAAGACTATTCTAGAAGTGATAAACTGACTGAATTGTTTCTATACGTTGTCAATTGGGAAAGAAAAGAGGGTATGTAGGGGGGATAAGTGTTCTAAAGGTTTATTCTGATTCTTATTATTCATGTTTTAGTTTTGTTAATAACTTTTTTTTATACCCTTTGAAGTTTGAGCCTACTTTGCTCTTCTTATCCTATCTCACAGCAGAAAATAAGTATATTCTAGTGGGTGTACTAGCTTTAGCCAGAACTAGACCCACCACAAATTTGGTGCAATGCCAGGAAATCTTAAATTGGCAAACCAAAATCACTACATGTACAATTAACAGCCTGTAATACATAAGCTGCCTTTTCAGTGGCCTTTGATTGACCAGCACATTTGATGTATAGATTATCCTGAGTAGGAAGGAACTGATCAGGATCATTGAGTCCAGCTCCTGGCCCTGCACAGGATACCCCAGGAATCACATCATGTGTCTGAAAGTGTTGTCCAAACACTTCTTGAGCTCTGTCAGGCTTGGTGCTGTTACCCTGGGGAGCCTGTTCCAGTGCCCAGCCACTCTCTGGGGGAAGAATCTTTTCCCAATATCCAACCTAAATCTGCCTTGACACAGCCTCATGACACAGAACAATTAATTTTAGAGGGGCTGTATAATTATGAAACAGCTTCACTTTTTTTTGGTTTTGTTTTTTTTTTGGTTTTTTGGTTGGTTTGTTGGTTAGTTGGTTGGTTTTTTACCTGTTATACAAATGTATAAAGTACCTGAGAAAAGAACGTGGGAAAAATTCAATCTTTACAACAATGACATTAAGAGCTCCTGTATTTCTAAAGTGTAAGTTATAATTCCTTTACTAAGTATTAATTGCTGTCAAATTAATATTCAATTAATAAACTTCTTTAATAATTGTCATTAAAGTATAAAATATTGTAATATTGTGGTTTGTTTTTTTCCATATCTTTGCAAGACTATCACAGTAAAATAATTGCTTTCAAAGGACACAATTATAAGTTCTAAATCAGATGCAATAATTTTCAGGAAACATCAAATAGAAAATGTTCACATTTCTTGAATTTAGATTTCTAAAACAATTTAACATTTGTGTGTTTAAAAAAAAATATTCTGAAATACCTAATTAATATGCCCTGGATTCCACTCATGGAGTGAAAAACACTGAGGAAAGCATAATTGCCTTTCTAGAAGTGAGAAAAGTGTGGGATGGCATAGAAAGGATATACTGAACACCTCCCATAGCTTGGGAGGAGAAACAATCAAATATAACCATGAGTACTGTTCCGAATTTTGTACTTCAGATCACATTGCCTCTTCCAGTGGAGTACTATTTCCTTTTCAATGGAAGGTTTGTAGTATGGGATCTGTGTCATATCTTACTGAACTGGGACTCTGGTTCAAATCAAACAATAGTTAAAAGAGGTCATGTTGTACTAAAAGGAGCTAAACCCACAATTTTCAGTTTTGAGGGAGTTTTTGTAGTTGCTGTTTGGGTGTTTAAAGGTCTGGAAATTCATTAGAAACAAATATGTGTTTTAAAGGCTTAAGATAGCTCTGCCTTCAGTAACAGCAAAGGAAAAGCTTTCCAAACTAGAATTTATGATTAATAGTTTTGTAACCAATGACATTTAAATCTCTTGCAAGTGAATGGTATCTCTAGTGGTTAATAAGGGATAGATCTTGGAGAAACCTTACTAATAATAAGTAAAACTTAATGAGAAAAGTTATGGATGTCATTCCTATCCCTGTATTTAGGCATCACAGTCACAATAAATTTAGCTCAAAATTCTTTACTAAATGATCTGCAAAGCAGAGTTTGGTGCATTTTGCTTCTATGAACAAGAAGGTGAAAAGTAGAAATGGAATTGTTTGAAGCAACTAGACTTATGCTTCCTATAACTGTAAGCACAATAAACAGCCATTATAGCCCTTCATTAACACATTAATATTATTTACTATTTCTATGTATCACTACACAAAAATATAGCTTGTTTTATATTGTTTTCTTAGTGTAATATTTATTTCCTGTATCTTGAGTTACAAAATATAAATGTATTTTAGCAGTACATAGTATTTTATCCATGCAGTAGAGGCATTTTATTGAAAGCATATATAAACTTTATTTCTTTTGTTGGTTATGGCTTTAGAAATAGTTGATATAAAACTTGGAACCTGAATTTTAGGTGCACATGTTAGTCCTTCCATTATTTACCTTTCTAGTTAAACACTTGTTCAATGTACTACAGGAGACAGATGAAATGAGACAATGCCAAGGTAAAAAGAAAGGAAGGAAATTAAAATTAATTAAGCAACAATTCATTGTCTGTTAAAGTAGCCACAAATGGGAATATTTAATTTCAAAGCAAAGTTTAAATTTATTTGCAAAGAGTTTCAGTCATTCGATAGCAGGAAATTTACAAAGAGGGAACCTGGATGCACCTCTGAAGGCTTAAACTATTCTTTCTGTGTTTATACTTGCACTTGAAAATTGCCTCTCTGAAGTTCATAAGGAGTCATGGGATGAAAATGTAAACCTCAAGTGTGTCAGACGCACTAAGTAGTCCTGTAATGACAGACTGCACTTTCAAAGTATGC
The DNA here is from genome assembly GCA_018697195.1 of Certhia americana. NCBI lineage: Eukaryota > Metazoa > Chordata > Aves > Passeriformes > Certhiidae > Certhia > Certhia americana. The sequence continues at coordinate 7,025,234 of CM031857.1, read as the reverse complement.
TTTTTTTTTTTTTTTTTTTTTTTTTAATCCTTACAGGATAAATCTACTAGAGGTATGTAATTTCATAGAAGTACAAAAAAAAATCAGTTGGGCAATTGGATTCATACATAATAGTATTTATTTCTATTGAAATAGACTGACACTCTGCAGTTTAGTTCCTCATATACTTTTGCTGATTCAGGACTTAGATATTGCACAATGTATCAGTCAGGATTAAGATTTCCATAGCTGCTGAGGAGATTTAGTCACATTTATTTCCCTTCCATTGAGATGTATGTCTGAAGTCCCTTAAATAGCATTATTAAAAAAAAAAAAAAAAAAAAAAATCTATCAATACCTAATTTATACATATGCAATAGTCCAGCCAAGAAAATGCAAACAGATGAAAATATCACACTCATTTGCACTTTCATGCATAAGTATATGTATATTTGTACAAACACAGTCCTCTTCTATACAACTGTATTTATTTTATGGTATAAAGGTTATGTACTATCTACTATAATATAGTAAGAGATTCCTGAATAGCTGGGTTATTTTTCAATTAAATCTCTTAATGATATACACAAAGTAAGCAGAAATGCTTACTGTGTTACTGAAGGGAGATTCAGGGAGTTGATTCTCTCCCACTACTCAGCCCTAGAGAGGTCACCTCAAATATTGTGTCCAATTCTGGTCTCCACAGTTCAAGAAAGACAAGGAGCTACTAGAGTGGGTCCACAGAGGCCACAAAATGATTAAAGGACTGCAGGATCTGGACCTGTTCAGCCTGGAGAAGAGAAGCCTGAGAGAGGATCTCATCAGTGCACATAAATATCTCAAAGGCAGAGGCCAAAAGGATGATGACAGACTTCTCAGTGGTGCCCAGATGCCATAGACAGGTAGAAGAATTATAAAAGAAAGGCCTCATGAAATCAGGCCTCACTCTGCTAAAATTGTTAAAGCTGGCCTGTCATTTCTTCTAAGTGCAGCTAACAAGCAATTTGCAAGTTCCCATCTGAAGCTATTTTGAGAATCAGAGGTTCATTTAATGCAACGATCTATTCTGAGGGTGAAAAACAAATGCACCTGTGTAAACAATAAGATTTGTCCCATGAGAACCCACAAAGGAAATACGTAAACATATCTAGAAAATTTGATAGACATACAATAGCCCTTACTGACCAACAAACTGAGTTTCACTGTACTGCTGGCCAATTAGGTGCAACACAGTGCTTTGTGATATTTCCTATTCTAATATGAGCTTTGTGAATAAAGAATTGGCTTTCTGCATGAAGAAAGTGGAGTCTCAGCTGATTTTTCCAACATGTGGTGACCCTGAAGATGTGATCAATGCGAGACAAACAGCCTGCCCCAAAAAAGGGAGGTGAAATGAGCCAAGCTGACCACAGGACTGGGCGGGCAGACAGGACTTAGGGACAGAATATACAAAGTCTTGAAAGGAAGGTTGCAGCCAGCTGCGAGTACGGCCGAGGTGATAGCAAACAGCAGCCTGCAGCGAGATGAGACACCGGCAGCATCACTGGCCGCAGGATCAGCACAGAAAGAAATTCAATATACAAAGTAGCAAAAGGCTATGGCTACAGTCAGCCGTGGGATCAAGGAGGAACAAGCAAAGACAAGTGCCAGCTGGTGAAGCAGAACCTGGGCAGTGAATGCACGGGACTGCAGATGGTGTGGAACACATAGAAATGCACACAACTCCCGGGAGAAAGCGTGCACCTGGTGAGAACAAAATTGTGAGTCGCAGAATGCAAATGTGGTCCCCAAACCATGAGAGATACATGGTCCTGAACCATGGAGGGTACACAGTCGAAAGAGAGTTGTGGAAGGCAGCCTAGGAGGTGCTGATTTTGCATAGAAAGGCTGATCCAGAACAGAGACTAGACAGAGCAAAAGGAATAAAATAGGTACTTATTAAAAGGCCCAAAAGGATACACTCTGGGCAGTGCAAGAGGCCACCTGGGCTACACCCAGGTTGAATCCAAGATGGATCCTAGTCATGAGTTTTTGCACTTTTATAAGTTTTGCTTCATCTACATATTAGAGTCCATTGTCCAACCACAGCTTCAGGTTATGAAGTCTCAGCCTCCTGGCTTACCCCCTTCACTTCACCGTTGTTCATGCTTTTTGGGTAGTGGTTGCCCTTGATTCTCTAGATGGGAAGAGATTGTTTTGTCTAACTACCCTGTGAAGTACTAAACATGAGTTTCAGAGTTATATACCAGAATCTGAAAAATATAAAAGCTAAAACCCAAGGTATCACTGAGGAGAGAAGGGACCAGCAAGCAATGGTCTCAAGAAGCAGAAAATACACTACCTCTATTAATGCAGTGGTAAACAAGTCACAGAATAGAACCATGGCAGGGAAATGGCATATGGGAACAGCAACAGTGAGGAAACATAGACATCATGGAAAGAAAGCCAAACTGTGAGTTAAAAGAGGCAAAATATGTTGGGGAAAGGAGAGACAAAGTATGATATGTATAAGCTGATAATTTTTTAAAGTGGGTTTTTTTTGGTGTTTTTTTTTGTTTGTTTGTTTGTTTGTTTTGTTTTTGTTTTTTGTTTTTACTTTTTTTTTGTGTTGCGTAGTCCAGGGGCTGGTCCCTGATTTGGCAAGTGTGTTTAGTGGAGCCTGAGCCTACACTCTGGTTCCAGGACAGCGCCTCTGTGTGTGTCCCTGTGTGCAGATGCTCAGGAGCACACTGCCCCTGTGTCAGTCATTTTCCCTTCTATCCCAGGGCCAGACACAGCAGTAGGGGCAGTGAGAGTCAAACTGTGTGGAGAAACAAACAAAGAACCGGGACCCTGGAACATATGATGGTAAAATTATCTCCAGCACGATCTTGGTAAGTTCCAACCTCAGATGGCGCAGACAGGCAGCACAGGGACAGCCAGCTTCCACTCTCTGGGGAATCGTGGTGACTGGGGGGGGGCATGGATGGTGGTGTGGCAGCTGTCTGAGTGGGTCTTATCCTCCAGAAATCCCCCGAGCCTCAAACAGTGTGGGCACTGAGTGCAACAGCTCCATGCAGAACTCATAACTGCAGGACCAGTGGTGGCCAGACTGTATTTTTGTAGTGAAGCTTCTTTCTGCACCCGGCAGCTCCTCTGGGGCTGGGCCCCTTGGGTTGGCGGTTCACCGTGGAACTCACAGAACAGAACTCTGTTTGGAACTCTTCCAAACAGGAGAGCCACAGACACTTTGTGCCTTTCTAGCCTTTTCTATGTTTGTCATTTGGTACTTTTCCCCATAAAATGTGCAGTTTCTAGGTTTTGGTTTTTTACTGCCTTTTGCCCTCCTCTTTTTCAACTGCAGTGTTTTAGCAGAGGGAGGAGAAGTGCAGCACCAAAGGACAGTGTTGCAGAGCGGAGGCATGGGGTGGCTCAGCATGGCTTGGCCTAAATATATTTTAGTAAAAATATTTGAAGAAGGAATTGCAAAGTTTTTTACAGTAGCTGCTGGAATATCCAATTATCAGTTAAGCAATTCATCCAGGCAGTTACAAACCACAAAAAGGGTAACAGGTTTCAGACATTGCATGTGTTTTAGAAATAATCAAATCTCCTCCAAAGTCACTTTATAAGATCGGCCTTCAAGGCACCTCTAGACAGGTTCCAGGTTATTCTGGTAAACTAAGCAAGTGTAATAGTGTAAGTTACTTTCTCAGCTCAACAAAAACACATCATGAGAAGATGTGCGTGCTTACAGTCATGACAAACCAGACAGGATGGCAGGAGCACCATGGGTTTTATTCCCATTTTATTCCCAGGATTTAGGAGTGTCTTGGTTTGAAAAGACAGGTGTCTGCTAAGAGAGGCAAGACTCATTCTCAAAATGAAAAAAATGTAACCCCCACACCTTCCGAATTAATATAATTTTGAAATTAAGGGGCTCTTAGGCAAAGATATTCAAATAGGAACAAAAGTTCTTTATTAGGAAAATTAAGATAAAAAAGAAGGAATACGAATAAACAAACTACTGACAGAGTCAAAACACAACTAGGCACCCTATGGGTCAGCATATTGATAGCAGTCTGGTTAAATGGTGACTGCAGTCCTCCTGGACTTCTCTTGAAGCAGTGATCCTGTAGAAGGGGGTAGTTTCCTCTGAAGATACAGTGCTGATAGATGGGCCTGATCTTCCTCTGGGAATTCAGTGAAAAAGGCTGCCTTGGTTTTGTAAATACCAGACTTTTATCCAGGTAGGAAATGCTTGGCTTCTCCACCTGGGTGGAACATCTCACAGTGAGATGATGTGATTTTTATCAGCCGTGCAGTGAGCCTCAATGGCCCATTAGCAGAAGATATCTTTCTGGACAGGGGATGGGTCTTGGAAGAGATAAAGAAAACTGCCCGACCTGGTTTTGAACAGCTGGCCCATTAACACAGGGTTACCCCCCAACCCTCCACCCCTGGAGTTATGAGGGATGGGTCATGGAAGAGAGAAGGAACACTGCTCTACCTGTTTTCAACAGATGGTAACAGAATACATGCTTCTGGTTACATCTTGCATTGCAACCTAAGACTGTTAAATATTAGTTTTCTACCTTGCAAAATATATACTTGTTTTCTTTTAGGAGATATGAGGACTCCAAACTGAAACAGCTGTGATGAAACACTGACAAATACCTGTTTGTAGATAAAGAAGATAGAGTGTGTTCACTCTTGATTTTGTGTAATATTCTATTGCTCAATACAATCTCTATTGTTTTATCTCCCATTGATAACACAGAAGAGTCAGTGATGATTCTACATTATGGTTGTTATTGATTGTAAGCTGTTTTAATGTTTTCCTTTGTTTCCTGTTACTGTCATACGCACATGACTGTTTAGAAAGGTTTTATCTCAACTTCCTGAGATGGTTACTGATGATATATTGATTACATGATGTCAATTTACTGATTTTATAATAGGCATTATTCATAAGATGCTATTACTGTATTTATAGCCAGCTTGTTATATGCTTTAACATTTTTGTGTAATTACCTGAAAGACACATGCTGTTTCAGGATCCCTCTTTTTTCTTCTGTAATTGCTTATGCATCTCTTAGACCAGGTTAGCTTTATCACTAGTCCTTGCACTGGCTCTATGGTTTCACCCAATGCTGTCTCATATTTTTAAGTATTTTTCAGAGTTCAAATAAAAGATGTCTGATCTTTGTTGAAAGTCTTCTCTGAACTGCTAGTTTTGTGGTTTTCTGTTATTATTACAGAAGCACTCCAGCTGCTTGCTGTGTTTGAAGCATCTCTATCCTGAAGGAAACTTTGGAGGGATCCAATTACTAGATGGTTTGATTAGTATTTTATCCCAAGGCCTTTACTCATAACTGCCATTCTTAAGAACCTTGTTTTAAAATGTGTTTAGGGAATTCCCTCCCAGTTGGAGCTTAGCTGTGTCCAGGCCTTGGCTCTACCTGGATAGAGAATTTGCCAATAAACCCAGATGTTTTCTGCATCAAAACTAGATTCAAGGCACTTCGTCTTGGCATTTTGACCCTTTACAGATGACAACTCATCCTATTTTTAGAGTGACCTTGGGAATTATTATCCAGATATAATTATCCAAACCCTCACTAAATTGAGGTTTGTCAGCTGTTCACAGACTCTGGGATGATGGTATTTCAGAGATTCCAAATTACCTAATTTCACATGTATTATTAATTATGTGTATTATCTGAAATATTCTTAACTTTTGTACCTTACTAATTCCTGATTGCTGTCAGTTTCTTGTTCACTACATGTATTGTTTTGCCTTGATGTTTCTGCATGCTCATAACCAAAGACACGTACCTCATTTTTTAAAAAAATTAAAAGAAGGGAAATTTAGTGCCTTAAGAATATTCAAATAATGTAATATATATATCAGAAACTTAGACAACAAATCATTTTGAATAAGGCAATATTTGCATTAGAAATTTGGAAAAAAATCAAATCTGAATCCCAGTTGAGTGTGCAACAGCAAAGCCTACTTGATTCCTTGACTTGAAGAGAGGTTGTGCGTGTGTTTTATCATCAGCAGGTCCAAAGTGGTCACCTGTTTGATCAGGCACCAATCACCTCTGAGAAAACAAGGCCCAGTGGAAAGAGAAACAACCTAATCACCATGGAGCCTTCATGGCCAGAACAGGAACAGAAGCAGGACTGCCAAGACATAGCTGTGTCTGCAAACTACAGAGGCAATTTGCCAACAAAAGCCTTATGTCATCATCATGGTATAGTGTTCCTAATAACCTTCTTCAGTTATTCCCTGTTCCAGGATCCAGGAGGACACTCAGTGATGTCAAAGATCAACATTTCCAGCTAATCAACCTTCTCCTGAGTCTCAACTATCTGGACTTTAAAACAATGGCCATTTATTTCCATTTCCCTAAGAGACAGTGGATATTATTCTTTCATTTTCTCATGCTGAGAAACCCTGTGTCAATGACATGATAGAATTTGATAAGTTTTGTTGATTGTAATTGGTCTTTTATGTATCTTATCCTATATCTAAGAGATAACCAGTGATGACCTTAATGAGACAATACCCTCACAAGAACGAGCTGTTTTAACATCAGAACATATGAATCTTTTTTAAATTAATGAAAAGGGCAAGATATCATAGACAGGTAGAAAAATTATGAAAGAGAGGCCTTATGAAATCAGGCCTCAGTCTGCTAAAATTGTTAAAGCTGGCCTGTCATTTCTCTATTCTGGGATTCAGCTAACAAACAATTTGCAAGTTCCCATCTGAAGCTATTTTGAGAATGAGAAGTTCGTTTAATGCAACGATCTATTCTGAGGTTGAAAAACAAATGCACCTGTGTAAACAATAAGATTTGTCCCATGAGAACCCACAAAGGAAACATGTAAACATATCTAGAGAGGGAAAATTTGATAGACATATACAATAGTTCTTACTGAGTTCCACTATTGCTGGCCAATTAGGTTTAACACAGTGCCTTCTGATATTTCCTATATTTCCTATATATTTCCTATCCAATATGAGCTTTGTGAATAAAGAATTGGCTTTCTGCATGAATAAAATGGAGTCTTGGCTGATTTATTCCAACACCCAGTGACAGGACAAGGGGCAACAGCCATAAAACAAAGCTCAAGATGTTTCACATCAACATGAGGAAGAACTTTATATTGACAGTTGCAGAGCACTGGAATAGGCAGCCCAGGGAAGTCATGAAATCTCTCTCTCTCTCTCGACATTCAAACCCACCTGGACACGTTCCTCTGTCACCTGCTCTGAGTGACCCTGCCTTGGCAGCAGGGTTGGGCTGGATAATCTCCTGAGGACCCTTCCAACCCAAACTATTCTGTGATTCAGCTTCTGAGTTTTGAAGTGAAACAAAGATGGACTCTCTTGGGAAGGCATGATCCAGAATTTGCAAAATCAGCAGAGTTTTACTGCCAGTTGTGAAGCTGTGAGGGCTCAGGTACCACTATATCACAACTGCACTTTTGGAGTACTGACGCGTGAATTACTCTGAACACACCGTCATCATAACAAAGTGGAGTTTGACTCTCATGTGGATAAGTGGCATCTGTAGTAAAATCAATAAGAACACAGTGAGTTTCATTTTACATGAGGTGCTTTTGCAGTGCTATCAGCAATTGTTCAAGCACCATGGTTTCCAGAAGGGCCTCTTACAGGAAGGACAACCAGCCACGCTGCCGTGAACAAAGAGAGAGTGCATTTGACTTTCCAACTTAAAAGCAATTTGTCTAATGATTTATTCTAAATGGGAAACAATTAAATTACACTAAATGAAGACAATAAACAGAAAATTAAAATGACTTGCAATCTCCTGTTGCAAAACAAAGAATAAGGCTGATAAAATATATATATAAGATTACATGCAAATGGCATGTAATCTAGCTGTATACACAAAATGTAAGTTTATAATGTCCAAACTTATTATAAATAGCTTTTAATAATGTTTTACTTGTTCTTCATATATTTTCACAGTTTAAAAAAAACTAATCTTATTCCTTTCCAAGCTAAAGTCAAGACATTTTCCCAAAGAAAATCTGCAGAGATTATCCATCCTAAATTAACTTCAAATTCAGCATATCACCAAAAACATATGTACTGAAACAGTGTTCATTTTTCCTAACTTTAACAATCAATATAAAATGTACAGTTTAAGCTACTTGTCAGAATTCAGGTTTTCAGCAGAAAGACTGTGTTTGCACAGTTCTCCCCACCCTTCAGAACTGAGGAAATACCTTTCTCCTCTGATTAAAAAAGAAACTCAAATTAAGACATTTTAGTTCTTGCATAAGTTTTACTTCTTAAGATTCCTTATTTACATTTTTCCTCATCATGAATTTCAGAGACATCCCTCAAATTTTAATTATTGTAAACCTGGCTTTATATGTCATTAAAAATAATATCTCTGAAAAAATTGCTTCTGGACCTCTCAGATAAGCCAGAGGAATCAATGATTCTCCCTGTAAGTATGGACTGTGCTACTGGATCCTCATTTTTATACATATCTTCAATTCTCACTCTCCATGTTTCCATTAATGAGCCAAGACTTGTCATGTTAACCAGGAAATGGAGTTATTTTTCGTGCATTGCTTTGGAATCTTTGAAAGTACAATCATAGACTGATATTATATACACGTTTGGAGAATTATTTCTGCCCATTTCTTGAGACCTGCATTCCAGTTTAGTTTTAGTTTCCAGGTATTACTGTTTATCTCTCTTTATAACACTTTCTAGATGCATGAACCACTAGAGTAATTATTTTCTTTAGCATTGTTTCAAACATTTTTCTTTTTTCTAAATTAATTGACGATGAAATGACCATGAGTGTGCAAAGCCATGTTTCAGGGAAACAATAAAAGTGAAGCTACAATAATAATCCTACAACAAATTTCCAATCAATAAACCACTTTTCTTCCAAGTGAGCCTTGGCACTAAATTGGCACAGCCTTTATAGTTTTTTTATTATAGCTATAACCCTTTTAACTAAGGCTTATTATTTGTTCTTAGTTGACCATTTCTTCCTCTGTGTCAGTAGAAACAACTTTTTAGTGTGACCAGAAAATATCTCATATACAAGAAGTACTGAATAAGAGAAGCTTTAGATACAGCTTTGCTTCATTTAAAAATATGCAGCTTTTCAGCTTAACGGATTCACTGGTATAACTGTCATAACAGGAAAAAAATAACCTCAAAAACTGTCAGGTTTGGGATATTGGCCACTTCTGTCTCTCCTGGGAGCCTGTTCCAGTATTTGACCATTTTCTCTCTAAAGAAATGTTTTCTCTTGTCCAGTGTAAGCCTCCCTTAAAGAAACTTTGAGGCTCAGCACCTAGGGCTTCTAATACAGAGCATATCAGGAGAAACTGAAATTGGAAGTTTCGCCTGCATGGTTGATTGACTATCAATAAGGTTTGGGAAGGGGAGGGAGTGGTTGTGGTTTGGACGACAGGTGTCTGCTAAGGAAGGAAGGAGCCTCCCTTGGAATAGAGAATTTAAACTCTTTTTCTCAAATTATTATAACTTTTGGAATTAAGGGGCTCTCAGGCAAAGATATGGGAATAGGAATAACAGTTCTTTATGAGGGGAACTAAAATAAACAATAAAACAAAAACACATGCAGTATTACAATGGAGAAAAACAAACAAATAAAATTCACAAAAAACAGAGTCAGGATACAACCTGACACCCTGTGGGTCAGGGTGTTGGTGGCAGTCCCATTCCATGATGGCTGTAGTCTTAGTAGCAGAAGTGGCTCTGTTGAAGTGATGCTCCTGTAGGGAGACTGGAGTTCTTTTGCTGAAGGTCTAGTAGTGATAGATGGGCCTGGTCTTTTTTTTTTAGAATTTAGTGGAAAAGTCTGGCTTGGTGTTTTAACTCCCAGATTTTTATCTAGGTAGGAATATTTGATTCTTTTTTTTGGATGGAGCATTTCCCAGTGGGATGATGTAATTCTATCAGACTCACTGGCCCATTAGCAGAAGATCTCTCCCTGAAAGGAGGCTGGGTTGTGGAAGAGATAAGAAAACTGCCCCAGCAGGTTTATTGACAGTTGGCCATTGACAGACAATTACACCCCACACACCCCAGTTTCATCAGATGGTGACACAATACATAGTTTGGGTTACATTTTGCACTGCAACCCATGACAGTGGTGGTGACAATTTTTTGGAGGGAGGTTATTAGTTGGTTTTTAAAAAGGTGGCCAACAAAATTGTAGGGCAGATTTTCTTGGCCTGGAATAAATGTGAAGAGATAGCACTTCTGTGAGCAAGACTTTTAGCTAACAAATATTATTTGCCTTTGTCATGTGTTCAGTTAAATAGAAAGTAGAAGGTGGATGATAATGTGTCCTTGGTATTATTCAATAACTTTATTACTGGCCTGTAGTACATTAAAATAAAAAAGGCAAACAGAAACAAGGATCATGTCAGCCTTTTCATAACAGTGATCTTTTTTCCCCTATCTCCCCCCCCCCCCCTCCCCCCGTCCTTCCCCAAAAGGGATAGTATGAAAGAATTCACAATAGCATAATTTTATTCCAAGTATGTGTTTTATTTTTTAGCAGTTCTATGGGATTGGCCTAAGGGGTGTTTTCACACATGACATGAAAGGCAAATCCTACAAGGACACTAACAAAAACACTGTTAATTTTGAGGATTTAATTTCCTTCATCTTTAAAGACAAATCTCCTCCCCAAATACTAGTCACGTATCCACACACAATTCTACAAAGCCCCACAAAAGTAATTTGAAAAATCCACTAAAAATGTTATGCTAAAACAGAGCAGTTCTATGCAATATCATTTACTTCCCTCAATCAATTTTAAGAAATAGAAAAGAAATAAAAGAGTAACAGAATTCCTAATCTCTGTAATGTTAAACCTGAATATTTTTAAAAAAAAACTATAAATTGATACATATTTTACTATCCCACATTAGGGCAGAAGTGATTTCCCATAATCAACACGGCTTGTCAGCTGTTTCTTTTTTTTTTTTTTTTTTTAATTTAAAAAAATAAAAAAATTTTTTCTCTAATGAATTTTTTATAAAAAAAAAAAACAAAAAAACCCCAACAAACAGCTATTCATGTTAATCTCTGTTATCATATATTTATGAAAGAATTTATAATCATGTCATTCTCTAGCTGAATTTTCTACCTTGTTTCCAAGGTTTTGAGATAAAAAAGCCAATTATGTAAATCTCAAAATGTGTCCACTTTTTACTGTCAAAACCATCAAATTATATTCTGATTTCAAGCCAAATTTGGTTTGATTTTTAATTTTAAGCAAAACATTTATCTTTGTTTGAAGTTTTGAGATCATTTTCAAAGAAGACAGGGTTGGTGTAGACAACAGGCTCTAATTCTCTGAATTCAGGATCATTTAAAAGAATGGGCACTAAATATAGAAATATTTTTTTGCTGTACTTCATCCCAAAAATTCTATAACAGCATCTATTTTTTTTTTTATGACTGAAACTGAGTTTTCAATGAGGTCCATACTTAAAAGCTCTTGCACCACTCCAGGGAAAGGAGAATTGGATGTTAAAGATGCTCCTGGAATTCAGTATGCTCACCTTCTTGGAAGTAAGGAATTTATTATTTATTATTATTATTTATTTAATATTCCATTAAATAAAGGAAAGAAGGCCTAATAGCATAGCTAATCACATATTATGCAACATAGATAAATTTGATACAGAGGTGCACACCTTGCTAAGGCTGCTTTCCCATTCATTTCCCTATCCATTATGGCTTTATAGTTTCATCATGAGTAAGGAAGTCACTAATTGCTGGTTCTGGAGGAACACATTGAGAGAGATTCCCTGGCTACAGCAGGGAGTAAATGCCCAAGATACTGCAGGTGAATAAAGCAATGAGAACTTTCCAAGAGTAGATAGTGGTTCAAATGATCTATGGCTCATTTTAGCCGTTGTATTAAGCTTAGAGGATGTGTGTTCAATTATTAAAATTTTAAGAAACAGAAAGCTGGAGTGCATCAGTCAACTAGTAATATTAACATGGGTAAAAGTCCCTGTATATTCAGAATGTTCCATAGATGAATGTGTAACTTTCATAATACAATTAAAAATAATGAGGCTCAAACAACACAGTCTTTCTCTCCATTTTTTTTCCCCCCAAAAAATTTTACCAAAATAAGAGAAGCTTCATGATATTTAAAACTATTTAAAGAGTTTTCTCATCAGTATTAAACATTGGAAAACTTTGAAATATTTCTTTTTTTGAACGCTTGCCATGGAGCAGAAAGTGGAACAAATACTTTAGATGCAACAAGCCTTTTGGAATTTACATGAGCTCCTGGATTGTATAATTATATAGATAAATATGTAAGTTATAACAAGTTTAAGCAAAGTGAAAACCTGAGGTGAAATCTCCTCAGAGGAAAATAAAATCCCCCAAAATCCAGAGACAGAATTAATTTAACATAGAATGAAAAAAAACCACTTTATATAAATAAGAGCTACAAGTTTTTTCCTTACTATGAATGCAGACGTCTTGGGTTTAGATGCACTACTCTTAAAACATTCATATAAGAACTTTCAGTCTCAACAGGGACCATGATCCATTCACAGCAACTACTACCCTGTTCTTATGTGCTCACTTTAGCTGCTGTAAAGAACTGACTGCACAGGAACAGAATAGGCACAAACTCTCCATTAATTCCACACCTCAAAGCTGGAAGAAGTTTCATGCCTCTTTCCCTTTTCTTTCCACCGAGTAGAAAGTCAAACAACAGTAACCAAAGTGATAAATTATTTTTTGTTGTGCTCTCTGCACTAAATCTTCTAAAATGCTAGAATACTGGAGCTCTTTGCTGACTCTTGTCATGCACACCAAATTAGCAAATTTCCTTTCTTAAATGCTACTATCAAAGCCATACTCTGACCTTGGAAATTAAATGAATAAAATGCTTATTAAAAAATTAGCTTCTTATATGGGTCATTCATTTTTACTGTAATCTTGTTATAATATTAGAGCTGACAAAGTTGCCTGACTTCAGATTACCAGTCCTGTTAATGCTCAACCTCTTGTAAACAATTAGAAAACTTAATATTATTAATGAAATAATATACTTAATGTAGATCTGATATCAGTATTGTAATTCCATTAGGAAGCACTCCACAAATACCCCTTTCTAGAAAAACTAGCACACAAAAAGCCTAAAACATGAAGACTTGTTTTCAAGTCAGACTGCTATCAAACTGCTGAAGGATAGCTCCTGTAATAAATTCCCATCTAAATCCATGCTGACATTTTTAAAATTGAATGCCATGAATTCACCTAAAAAAATAAATGTTTTATTCATTAACCTAGGTATCAACAAGCAATAATTTTAGAAAAAAAAATTAAATAATTAGGAGTCTCAGTAGAACTTTTGTCAGTATCTGAGCTCTCTGCAATCCTAGCAATACAGGGAAAAAAAATTTGAAAGACATTCTGTCTGACCGTGAAGCAATTTGATCTAATATAGAAGTGCTTGGGTACAACTGAAGAACAATTCCATTCATCCTGCTAATAGAAACAGACTAGATTTTCATCCATATCTGTGGTAAGGACATGAAATAGATGAAAAAATCTTAGAGAAGGTCATAGTCATGAACAGAGAATAAAGCAAGGCTGCTGTCTTCTAAGGGCTGAGGCTTTCTGTGATAACGAAAAACTGGCAGCTGGACTGGTGCTATGAGAGACTAAAGGTTTTGTGGGGATAGCAAATGAAAGTGGGGAACAAAGGCATGAAAGCAAAACTTTGCTGAATACTGATTTAAAAGAAACTGATCACTTTCAGTGTTACCTCAAGACTGTCTAACTGCAACACATCCAGTATTTACTGAAGCAAGAATGTTTACCACAGGAGTCATTAATTCAATTAAATTCTCTCAAAACAAACAAACAAACAAACAAACAAGCATTCAATGTTCAGCTGTTCAGGTGTGCTGGAAAATATTTATCCCTTCCTCATATAAAATAAGAGAAGCATCTAGATCTGTCTAGATAATTTTTTTCAGTGTTTTCAGAAATCTCCAACTTCAATTTTGTGGTGGCTGAGTCCTATTGAAAAATGTGCATCATCCCACTGGTCAATAATAAAAAAAAAAATTGGTTACAGAACAGAATCTAAACTAACACAGGAAAGATAGAGAGTAAGCTTTGAATTTTATCAATATAAATCAATATATATTTCAATAGATGTTACACTGAGAGGAGAAAAAATTAAAGGAAGTTTATTTATTTATGGGCAAGGACAAAGTGAAAAAATACAGAACTGGGTTACAGAAAAGACAAAAGTGAATAGAACATAATTTTTTGTTGAAAGCAAGCTGAAGAGGTTTTATTCACAATAAGTAAGCAATATGCAGGAAGAGGTGATAAGAGGATATGGAAGTCCTTGATGAGAAAGAAAAATAGAAGTTGTGAAAAGAAAGAAACAGTGTGGTATTCTCTCATTTCTTGAGGATATTTTGTATTATCAGTTTACATCTTCAGCTGCCTATTTTTCCTTCAAATACAAAGCCCTGAATTAAAGAAGAATGATATTTCAACACTCTAAATTATTCATAATCAAGGTGAAGAGAGGATAAGTACAATAGGTGTGGGTGATATTTTGGTTGGGAGATGATAAAAAGAACTTAGAACAAACAGCCCTAATGCAGTGAATCTGGTAGGGACATATTTATTAATTTTTTTTTCAGAATCCAAGAAAACTCTTCCATATTTATTTATAATTGCTGAATAATTTGTGTATGCTTGTACGTACTTCAGGAAGTTCAGAATGAAGTTTGAATTCTTAAATGACGTAGACACTTAAAGAACTCTCTGATGGGTTTGACACTTCTAGATTTACAAGGATGTCTATAAAAATCACAGAAATGAGAGGAATCTCAGAAGCACAGATATGAGGAAATGAAGGGAGCTACATTTGGCCTGTACCACATGGACAGAAGTTCTAACTTTTGTTTCTTTTTATAACATACAACTAACCAATATTTAAATAATGATGTTATAATACCATCTCCAATACAAGACTTTACTTGAGCCTTTAGAATCTTCAACATCTGCTAGAGTAATGTTACACAATTTGACCTCTATCTGAAAATTATTTGCAGGATCACAAAGTAAGGGAAGGGGGGGGAAAAAAAGTACAATAAGGAAACTGCAAGGTAAGCAATTTGAAAAAATGGCCACATGAAGTATTTGGAATATTATACTTTAAGGGAAAATCCACACCTACACACTGGATTCCAAAAAATCTGTACTTGCAGCCAGGCCTAGAACATTATATAACAAATGCTTTTAAAAATGACAACAAAATCCAACAAATGGCACAGAAAACAGATGACATGCCAAAATTGCCAATAGACTCCCTATTTCAAATAATGCATAGGATATGCTGCCTTGCACAAGCTGTCTGGTAACTGTTAGGGTGTGACAACTTAATTACTTTTTAATAATAATGATTCTTACTATTTCGTTTCCTTTTGAAGAAATCTGATCTGTACTAGAAAAATGTACTTCCCACAGAGGTTGAGCTGGTGACAATGGACTTTTCAACATCCAGGTAGGACAGGAGGAGCCTATAAACCGATACAGCCTACAAGGGGGACTGACTAATCAAATGCATGTCCAAAAGGAGTAATCAGGAGAGCAAGCATCAGCTGCTGTTAGGAAACCACCAATCCTCAGCCAGTCTTTATTAAACATGCCAGGTCAAAGTTTAGACCTAATAAGAGTCCAGATCAGAAAAAAGGGCATTCACTATTAACTTGGTTTTCAATAAGTAAAGTACATGAAGGATTGGGTTATGACAGATTGAATTCCATGTACAGAACATATGTCATATTCTTATCACTGTATATGAACTGGGCATTAGAGGCATGAGTACCATGCATAAATAATGGTGATTTTTTTTTTTTTTCCCTTCCCACTTATAAATGTGCAAATACTTCTGCCTCAAAAACAACTGTTTGTCTGTATTAAGCAGACAAACAGAAACAAAAATTACTAAGATCTCTAAAGTACAAATTTTATCTAAAATACTCTCCTAATCATGAACTCAGATCTAAACCCAAAATTAACATTATTTGACAAGTTTTCAGTCCAAGACAACCTTGAGTGTGTTTGGCACAAATTTGGATGGAGATTTCCTTATTTCTTTCAGACAATATTTATATCCAAGAGTTCCTTGTCCAGAGTTGATCCAAACAAATGTCCAGGACATTTTAATAACTACTAATTAAGTATTCTGGGACATTAGTAATCAGGGGATTTTTCTGTACCCAAAAAAATTTGGGATAAATCCATCAAATGTGCCGAGATAAAATGTCTAACTTGGGTGTGTTAAATCCCAGTAGATGTGCTAACTAGAAAATAATTTATCTCATGATGCAAGTATTTTTTCCCTTGTCTCAACTTTCACGCATTTCATATTCTATTCCTTACAGAAGAGATAAAAGAGAAGTAATCTCTATTATTATAAACAGTATAATATTATATTTATATTTACAATATATATTTATATATACAATATTATATAAAATTATTTTAAGGCAAAGCAGTGTAAAACATTCCCTCAATGAAGAAAAGAAATAATGCCTGCAATTTACCACATATCTGTGATATTGTCTTAGGTTGCAATGCAAGATGTAACCAGAAGCATGTATTCTGTTACCATCTATTGAAAACAGGTAGAGCAGTGTTCCTGATCTCTTCCATGACCCATGCCTCCCCATCCCTCATAACTCCAGGGGTGGAGGGTGGGGGGTAACCCTGTGTTAATGGGCCATTTGTTCAAAACCAGGTCGGGCAGTTTTCTTTATTTCTTCCAAGACCCATCCCCTGTCCAGAAAGATATCTTTTGCTAATGGGTCATTGAGACTCACTGCATGGCTGATAAAAATCACATCATCCCATTGTGAGATGCTCCACCCAGGTGGAGAAGCCAAGCATTTCCCTCCTAGATAAAAATCTAACATTTACAGTACCAAGGCAGCCTTTTCCAGAGGAAGACCGGGACCATTTATCACCACAGGGCCTTCAGAGGAAAACTACCCCCTTCTACACGATCACTGCTTCAAAAGAACCATATCTGTCACTCCAGGAGGACTGCAGCCACATTTAATCAGACTGCTACCAACATGCTGACCCACAGTGTGTCCAGTTGTATTCTGACTCTGTCACTGTTTTGTTTTTTTTTTTATTACTGCATCTTTCATCTTAATTTTCCTAATAAAGAACTGTTATTCCTATTCCATATATTTGCCAAAGAGTCCCTTAATTTCAAAATTATAATAATTTGGAGAGAGTAGGTTTACGTTTTCCCTTTCAAGGGATGCTTCTGCCTTTCTTAGCAGACACATGTCTTTCAAACCAAGAGAGATATGTATTCCAGGATTTCAATAAATACAGGAACTCTGAAACAGAAATCACCATGTTTATAAATTCATTTGATATTACTACCAGAATAAGTCTTGAAACTATTACTTTGACCTTTTTTTTAAAACATGGCATTTCTGAATCTTTTGTCCCTGTAAGCCAAGAAAACATAGTTGGGAGGGGAAGGGGGGATAAAAATGCAAAAGGGGGAGGGGCAAGGGGGACATGCAGCTTAAAAAAGTATTAGAAACTTAAGCCTTCACATTGCTTCACTCTCTGGACACCAGTTGTCTCACATGTGGACTCTGCAGATGTATTTGAAAATTAAATATCACAGGTAAAGATTAATGGCACTAAGCATTTTTTTTCCGAATATATAGGCTCTTCTAAATTGAATGTATTATACTTTAAAATGAAATTTCTCCAGATCTTTACAGAAGTTCACCCATTTCTGAACACTTTAGCAGATAAACTTAGACCAAAAAGTAGAAAAGTAAAAGCCTAAATTTCACACAAAAGGAAAAAAAAATCAAGGAGGTGGGGAAGGAATTCACCTTCATTCTTCACACTGTATTTATGAATGATGTATTTATGTAGTGAATAATTTTTAGTGAATATTTATGAATATGTTATGTAGTTAACAAAATAAAAGAATTGGAAAAGAAAAGAGAGAGAAAAGAAAGAAGCAGAGGAAATTCTAAGATCATGTCTTGGGTTTTAGCTTTTATATTTTTCAGATTCTCTGCTGCCTGGTATATAACTCTAAAACTTCATGTTAGGTTTCAGCAAGTTCTCTTCACAGGGTTGTTAGTCAACACAATCCCTTCTCAGCTAGACAATCAAGGAGAACTGTTACCCAAAAAGCTTAAACAACGGTGAAGTGAAGGGGGTAAGCCAGGGGGCTGAGGCTTCATAACCTGAAGCTGTGGTTGGAGAATTGATTCCAATATGGTAGATGATGCATAACATATAAAAGTGCAAAAACTCGTGACCAGGATCCATCTTGGATGCAACCTGGGTGTAGCCTGGGTGGCCTCTTGCATTGCCCAGCATGTATCCTTTTGGGCCTTTCAATAAATACCTATTTTGTCCAATTAACTGTCTAGTCCCTGTTCTGGATCAGCCTTTCTAGGCATCAAAGGAAGCTCTAATTTTAAAAGCCATAAATCTGTTAGAGTTCCCTTGCTTCTGCAGAACCCATGACATGCCCCTCCATATCCGCTGGACTGATTTAAGAGTTAGATAACAGCAGGATGTTTCACTCCACCAGTGCAGAATCTTAGGCTGTAAAAATTCTTTGTTTCCTTGAAGTCATTAAGTTTGTCATGTTTAAACCTTATTGCAAACCCATCTACCGCTCTTCCACGTAACAGCTGTAGTAGAAAACAGAAAATGCGCCTAACTCCAACTGTAAGGGGAAATGGGCTTTAGGTCACTAATTCCTTTGAGTTTGTCCACAGTATTAATATGTTCAACAAACTTGTACTAACTAATCAAACAAAACTCTTAAATTATAGGCATAGGCCACATCTTCTATTTCAAGCATTGGCACTTTCTTGGTTTCTCTTAAGCCAAACCCAAAGAAGGTAAGAGCAAAGAAGCAAAGTCTGATAGGTTGCAAGTCTGGCAATATGCAGATTTTTTTTTTTTTTTTTTAAAGTATTTTTTAAAAGATCTAATTCCAGAAATTACTCTACTCAGAATGTCTCATCTCTTCCATGGCACTGGTTTACTGTGGCCCCCATGTACGTGTGAGTGATTTGAGAACAAGGCTGCTGCACCTCAGGTAAGACAACCATTCAGAGGGAGTTTCATTAAAAGTCAACAAAAAATCATGAGGAGTATGTGCCAAGCCCCATCTTTGTAAAACTGACATTTTAAAAGTTCTTTATGGAGTTATGAATGAAAAATAAAGACTGAAAATTAGAAATCAAAATTTTGCTGAAATACATTAAGCAGGAGAGTCAGACTTGCAATAAAGGCCTAGAGATACATGGTATTGAGTCTCTGATTTGATAGCATTTTACATGACTAACGTATAAAACTGGGAAACTGCAAAGTGTTTATCTGTAGCCAAAGATCCTCACTTTTCTGTTAGTGTTGTGGACTTATGCAGGATGTGCAGTAACATTAACACAGAAGGATTTTTTTTTTTTTTTTTCTTCTTGCAAAAAGGAGTAACTCCAATAGATTTTCAAAACTCAAACTGTAGACAAGTATTTTCTATAATAAATAATCATATGTTGTCTGAGATCTACCATTAACTAGATTTACAACACCTGGTACAAAAATGTGAATTTTTACAAGCAAAAATATTTTGAAAAACAGAGTACTTAAATGTAAATTAATTTTTGTTCAAAATGCACAGTCTGTTCCCCTGCTTAGTTTCAGAGTTTCACTAAAGAAGAAATAACCTTGAACACAAAATGTGAGCATCAGAGATGGCCTTCATGTGTCTGTTATCCTTTCCTGACATTACAAATAAAAACATAACACATTTGCATTTCTTTGTCTTGCCATGCCTCTGAAGAGTAAATGTACACTTAGGCAAAAATTAAATGTAGAAAAAGTCCATTGGAAATACTGCTGAAAGAAGTCAAGCTGAAGAGATTAGACACTTTGCTTAGGGAAGGTTCTGCCTTTGCATTTTTAAACTGCCCTAACTTTAGGCTTTCTAGAGCCCTGTTGACAAGAGTTACCTGAAAGTGATACCTTGAAGGAATAAGGGTGCCATGATGTCCATGAGGCGTAAGTATTCTTATTTGAAAAATATTAAATAGTGTAGACATGAGAAGCTTGTGGTTCAGTTTCCGTGCTTCAAGGTTCACTTTATTTATTGGAAGAAATAGTTTGTGAACATTTCAATTTAGAGGAGAGGAAGGTGAAGAAAATATTCTTTTTCTGACACAAGAGTTCTCCTGCTTTCTCCCCAACAGATTTTTTTTGTGAAGTACCTCAAGTGCTGTTACACAGGTGCTGAGTTTGATCAAGCGTTTGACATAATTTAAGCAAATGGTGTTATGGGTGACAGAGAGCTGAACTGGTTTGTCTCCTTTGAAGGAACAAGGGTATGACTCAACTGATAGCAAGGTATCTCTAGGCATTGCTAAATAAACATATAAAAATATGCTGGTACTCACAAAAGTGTTATTTACTGCTAAACTATAGTAAAGAACTGAAATACTCAAACAGAAGATACTCCAAAAATGCAAATGATTTGCATTTTTCATTTATCAAATATATAAATGATCTGCATTTATATATTTATATAAATAATGAATAGATGGATATAGTTCAAAGACAATACATTTCACTGTTAACCAAAACATTTTCATTGCCCACAAATATGTGTTCTACAAGGCTTCTGGTACCTTTTTTCTTGTGGTTGTTATTCGTCCTTTGACCATCAAAACAACAATTCCCCATAGCCTCCAAACACAAAGATAGATTAATTGTACTAATCAATGTTACAAAATGGGCATAGGCTAAAATAACAAATATCTTTACTTTTTAGTTCTTGTTCCCGCACAGATGTAACCTCTGGGTATTCCAGGGGAAGTGCTAAACACTTCATATGCTTGATAGCCAGCCAGTCCCTTTTCTATTGTACTGAGGTATAAAGAAATTCACACTGCTGGGAGGCAAATCGCTGTAGAGCCACTACATTTTTCCTTTTTAAAACCTTTTTTCCTAAATGTTTTATGCATGTAGTATTAGTGAATGGTGTTGGTCTGCTGGATGAGATCCATTTTATTTATGGAAACATAAAGTTTCAATCATGGCAGTAGTGCCTCCCATAACCTGTTATTACACATCAATCCAGGTAGCCTGAGGAATTAGTTTTATCTCCAAAATCTGTTCAGTTGTTTTGCCTGATGTTGTCATTTCTGGTCTTGTACAGTGTCCTTGTGCTGTTGAAAAATTTATGCACTGACATTGCCTAGAATTAAGCCTACTTTATTTTCAAGTATGAACAGTAAATGTTCAAAAGGCATCTGAACGTGACACTTGGATAGATTGGGTTGGACTTGAAGATCTGAGAAATCTTTTCCTGCTTTAATGATTATGTGATTCTAATAAATATTTTATTTCTAATCATTGTTACTTACTACTTTATGGCCAATCATAACTGAAGCAACTGCAGTACTGACCATCTTATACAGACTCTAAATATACTCACTAGTAAAAGACCACCCAGTTTCCATGGAATTTTGGCCAGCAGATAAACAGCAAAGTGTCTTTAAGATACTTGACATTCCAATTTTTCACCAGTTCATCTGCCATTAATTTTACCAAACTCAACCATATGGGCTGAAACTGATTATGCCAGTGTCAACTTCAGGCTTTGGATTTTTAGAAAATATAATTTAAACCAGTTTGGCAGTTCCTCAAAAGAAGAAACCAAGTCCTTCTGCATGTGTTAAATAATTCGGTGTCTGCTCATTTTCCCCATAAATTCAGTGGAAAGTGTTTCCACGCTGGAGAAACAGACTCTACAGTTTAAAGCACTAGAATGGAAGACTGTGGTTTGCACTTCATCCATCTACTTAAATATTTTACCAGAACAAGAAAGAGTTTCTGAACCATCTCTCCCTATCACCCACGTACTGTGCCTCATGTCACTCAGTGGAGAGGCCGAGGAGTAAACAAACTGGATTCCTTTCAGACGAAAATAAATTTGAAGCTGTGTTCCAGGAATACATAAGATATGCTCCAAATGCTAACAGTCCTTCAGTCTACAATCCTGACTATAGCTGGTTTGAAGTAAGACTACAGAAGTATACATGGAATCGGCATTGAGGGCAGCTCCCCAGCAAAACTGCCATCCTGCTCTGTGTGACTCGGAATCTAGTATTTGCTTTTAGCATTCATTGACATCTTTCCAAGTTATCAACATGTCGTGGTTTGAACAACAGGTGTCTGCTAAGGAAGGCAGGAACCTCCCTTGGAATGGAGAAATTAAACTTCCTCTTTCTGAATCATTATAACTTTGAAATTAAGGGCAAAGATATGGAACAGGAATAACAGTTCTATATTAGGAGAACTAAAACAAAAAATAAAACAAAACCACGTGCAGTATTTCAAAAGAGAAAACAAGCAAACCCACTGACAGAGTCAGGATCCAACCTGACACCTTGTGGGTCAGGGTGTTGGTGGCAGTCCCATTCAATGGTGGCTGCAGTCCCAGTGGCAGATGTGGCTCTGTTGCAGTGATGCTCCTGGAGAAAAGTGGAGTTCTTTTGCTGAAGGTCCAGTGGTGATAGATAGGCCTGGTGTTCCTCTGAGAATCCAGTGGAAAAGGCTGCCTTGGTGTTCCAACTCCCAGATTTTTATCCAGGTAGGAATACTTGGCTCCTCCTCCTGGCTGGAGCATTTCCCAGTGGGATGATGTAATTCTATCAGTGAGACTCACTGGCCCATGAGCAGATCTCTCCCTGGAGGGAGGCTGGGTTGTGGAAGAGATAAGAAAACTGCCCCAGCAGGTTTATTGACAGTTGGCCATTGACAGACAATTACACCCCACACACCCCAGTTTCATCAGATGGTGACAGAATACACAGTTTGGGTTACATTTTGCACTGCAACCCATGACACAATATGGGCTGGCTAAGTAAACAATCTGAATGTAATTGGAACTAGTAAGAGACTTGCAGAGAAGAAAATAAATATCACAATGGGTCTTGTTCCCCTTTGAACTTCAGCAAGCTAAAACACATAACTTCCCAAGCAAGGGAGGGAGGTACCCTTTTTCCTGTCCCCCATGATGTGACAATGATGCTCAAAAGGTAAGAAAGAAACATTGTAACTTGAGTCAGGCCCACCACAACAACAACAACAAAAAAACCAAAAACAAAACAAACAAAAAAAAAAATGTTCTTTGCACCCTACAGGAAGTCTGCTGTCTCCCCAAAAAGCAACTTGTTTCTGAAAATGGTAGAATGCAAACAGTCATGTGGCAAAGAAACAGTTACTTTTGCCCAAATTGTAAAGCTTTGCTTGTTTTTTGGTTTTTTGTTTTGGTTTTGGGGAGTTTTTTTGTTTTTTGTTTTTTTAATTTGAGCAGACTCTTTTTACCAAAATCCTATTTACATAACAATGGCTGCACAGGCACCATGGACTAAAACAGATAACAAACAAAAAATAAAATTTAGCCAACACTGTACAGCCAGCTCCATAAGTGAACTGAGGATTTTGCAGAGTGAAGGGGATCCTGGAAGAAGGAGATTAGCACTAAAAACCGTATCCAAAATTTGTGTGAACCAGAAAGGCAAATTTTAATTATGTAGACAATCTCAGTTTTGGCTTACAATATTTCATAAGAATTTTAAATAGTTACACCTTTTAACAGATCTGTCCTGACCATGGAAAACCCCTTGCTCACGTCATTCTTCATGATTGCTTTTCCTTCACTTGATGAACTGATAAAGAATACTTTTCTCAGACAGAGATTTTGTTATACCTCTGTTACACCTTCTTTTAAAGTGCATTTACAATATTGCCAGATATTTTGTAATAATGCTTTTTAACTTGCACTGGTACAGATTCTTTACAATAGTTAACATTTCTTAGTACAGAGCCTCTACTGAGGCCAGCTGAACCTGTTATCCCCCACTTAACTCTACTAAAATCTTTTTCTATACTTTTGCACCACACCAAAAATCAATGATTTCTATAAAAGCTCAGCTTAGATTTGCAATGTCAGCAAGTAGTCTGTTTTCTTCATTTTTTTAAACACTTGAGTGAAGGATAGTGTATATTTACACATTTCTTAATTTGTAGTAGGTTTGCTACTCCTCCTGTCTCTCATATCATCTTGCTCCCTGAGGAAGGGAGAATAAATGAGTAAATTAAAACCTTTCAGTAGGATAAAATACATCCATGCCAGAAATCGTTCAGATTTTCACATCTGTCAGAAAAGTTGACAGGACTTTTAACACATTTGCTCATTATGAATAGAAAAAACAGTTTTATCACTCAAAAATAAGAAAAGAAGGGGGGAAAATCCCCATATAAGCTGTTTTCTGACAGGCTTTGACAGCTACGAAGGGATAAGAACTTAAAAAGTGAGAAGAGTATTTAGCAACAAAAATAAACATATCAGTTTGAGAAAACTTCACATAACATTTAAAATTTAGAAAAAAAGTGAAAAGGTAAGTTATTACATATACTGGAAAGAAAAAGGGTAAAAAAAAGCAGAACCTAACTTTTAATCCCTTCCACAAAACTGCAGAAAAAACGAAAACCAGATCTACCTCTGATTAGAAGGAAAAGACCATGTTCATGTTCTAAGGCATTATCATCTAAATTAATTATAAACCAAGAAGTTTCAAATCAAGAAGCATTCAAGTCCTTTCAAGTTTCCAAGGCCTCTACTTTTTATGTCACTGCCTATCCAAAAGAACAGCTGCAAGTTGTCATCTCTGAGCTTCTCTTAAATTGCAGCATTTCACCCACTGAATCAATCGCACACAGGTGTGAAAAATTAACGTCAGGACAAAGGGAACCTCGCACTCCAAAGAGAAAAAAAAATACCACATGTCAGCTTCCTTCCTATCCCACTGCTTTTTTATTCCTCTTGTTATTTTTATGAAAGACTGTCATGGACTTTTTTAAAAATACTTGATACATCTGAGACTGAAGTTTTATATGAAGTTAAAGCACACATTTATATGTGCTTACGTATCTTGTATGCATTATGTATGAATATATAATAAAAAAGATGTGTATTTTGCATAAACACATCAAGTATATAATAAAAAACCCCTGTTGGTTTGTGAACAAAACACAAAACAAAAAACTAGGCACATAGGCCTTTGCAATATCTTAAGACATTCAAGAGGT
This sequence comes from Certhia americana, assembly GCA_018697195.1. NCBI lineage: Eukaryota > Metazoa > Chordata > Aves > Passeriformes > Certhiidae > Certhia > Certhia americana. The sequence continues at coordinate 7,000,012 of CM031857.1, read as the reverse complement.
TTTCTCACAACAACAGAGGTTTTGTAGCTCTTTTGGTCTAATATTACTCATAAGGGAAGGTTTATATGGTCACATTGTTTCTTAAAAGATCAATTTATACATTTACTGAAAAGAACCCTCAAAGCTTGCATTTGCAACATTTTACTCTTTTCCCAGGTATACATAAAAAGCAGAAATTTTAAGATATGGACAAATTTCAAACAGTTATTCTAAATTTGTCTTTGTTATGTTGATCGAACAAGACTTTTATCACACTGGGAAAAACAGATAGATTATCAGCCTTAGGATCCCCAAACTTTTATTCAGAGCTGGAATTGCAAAATATGTCATCGGTTTGATTATTCTGTTTGGAGATTTGTTTTTTTTTCCAGGACTGAAGAAGGTCTCCAGTTATGCATTCTGCAAGAAAATCGAAAACATAAAGTTCATGCAAAAACTTACTTCTTCCTTTCTTCTGCCTCTATTTGCCCCTTTTAAGAATGCTCCTAATAAAGATGTTGATTTTCCTTTTACCTTTGATTTCTTGGGTTGGTTGTACTACACTTGAAGAGCTAGTGCTATGACCTCAACTTGCCTTAAGGGTGAAAGACTTCCATAATAACCTAAAAATGCCTGTTTTAAACCACCTCTGAAGAAAATATCAATATTATTCATTCTTTGATCAATGATACCAGCTATATCCCAAACACAAAAGGCATAAGCAAAATAATTTCTTCACTGGGAGATGTTAAGTTCCTGAAGGTGTTATTCCTGCTGTTGACACAATTGGAGGGCAGAGGAAAGGAAATGAGAGAGAGCTGCTCCTGTAGGCATTACAGCACAGCTAATTGCTCCTCAACACTTAATTTAAAGTTCATATCCCAAAACATCATTCTCAGAACAGCTGTTTTCACCCTGGGTTTTGATCTATTTAACAATAAAGTATTGTCTAAGATATTAGATGCTGTCATTTTTACTATGTTCCTGATGCACCTAGTTCCAGTTGGTCTAATTCTATTTACATTTAGTAGTCAGGCAGGCTTATTCTCCCCTCTGTAATCTTTCCTTTGAGAAACTTAATTGCAGCTCTTTCAAACATTTTCAAAAGACTTTGACATTTCTTTTGCAACATTTGACCCTGAAGTAGTGAATACTTTTCATCTCTTCTGACAACAACAGACTTTTGAATGTTGCAAAGATGGGTATAACAAACTGATGTTTGGTTGGTTGATTTAATCCTATTTTTCTAATAAGCAGCCAAAAGGGAAAGACAGTCTTTTCACTCAGCCTAAAGAGTCAAAAAGCAACAATATGTCAGAGCTACAGTGGAAAAGAATTGAGAAGGTAGGTGACATCTAATTAAAGCCAAATCCAACCACAACACAGGTCTCTCTAACAAAGCCCTTCATCGATGAAATGAAGCTGAGGGAAACACACATTTAAATGGTGCTCACTGTAGTCGTAGCAAGCATATAGAGAGCTTTTCATAGCTAGCAAGGCAAAGGAGACTACTAGGGATTTTATAAGACAGTCTGCCACAGCTGCGGGGTGCATGAGAAATGCCAGGAAAGTTGTCTGTCCAGAGGCTTAGCAGGGAAGAGATGGCAAATAGTATTATTTACCAGCTGGGTAATCACAAAAGTGATTTCTCAGAACTGGAAAATAAGTTTATAGGAAGAGAAGAAAGAGTTTTAAGGAGTCTTGAAAATAGAATCAAAACACAGTATCTAACGTTGAAAAAGGAGACCTAGCAGAAGAGATGTAAAAGTTCTCACAACTAATCCAATCAAAACGGCAAAGTAGGAAAGAGATCGTTGCTTTGGAAGTCAGGGTGAGTGTGAGAGGTAAAAGTGCCCTTTACAAAGTCAAAAAGAGTACAATTACTAAGGTCATTGCTTTAGTGGATCCTTCTGTTACTGTGTAAACAGCAGTTGTTAGATGTATTGAAAATTCATTTCTGTGAGCACAGGTAAATTGAGGGTTTGAAGCCCATGGCAGAAAAAAACCCAACCAAAAACCCTGATTTTCTGCGCTTGTCTCTGCTCCTCTTTCAGAGCAGACACAGCTCATGCCTGTCACTGCACACTCCTCCACACTCTCGTGCTTTCACTGCAGCGTTCCCAACTCTCAGAGCTGCTGCACTGAGAAGTTCCCTTTTCCTTACTCGGATCTCTTCCCATCCCTCAGCTTTCTGCCTCCTTGGGTGGCATGGACAAACACGATGTCCTCTCAGCAATTAGGATGGCGCAGTCGTCGGTCTTTGTTGGCTGCTGTTTCTCACTTCTGCTCTAAAAAAAGGGATTAGCCTTTTTTTTTTTTTTTTTTTTTTTTTTTTCTTTCCCCGCTGGGTAGTTTGGTTTATGTTTATGCATGAGTTTGTACATAGCCACATACGCTGAGCTAAAAAAGTTAACTCAGTGCTTGTCACTCCCTAATTGAAGCTCAGCAAGTATTGCTAGAATTGGAATATCTGAAAACAGAATACATCTGAAATAAATATGTATGTATAAAAAAGGACAATAAGTGGATGAGGGAGGGAAATTGCACTGCTGTGCCATTAACTTATTCAGAATTCCAATTTTTTTTTTTCTGTGACACAAATGTTGAAAACTTGTAACACTTTTTCTTAAATCTTGAGGTGATGATGAGGTGTATTTCCCATCCTGCAACAACCAAGAACTATAAAATATTTATTGGCCAGATGGAAAATCTTTCTTCAGTCCATTTCCTGACTCACTGGGAGCAAAATCAATGCTTAACCTTCATAAAAATGCTAGCACTAAATTTACCCCAAAAAAGAGTATTGCCTTGAAGATACCAACCTAAAATGATAAATTAGGAGAGAGGAAAGTTTTCACAACCACATTACACAACTTTTGAAAATCACCTGATTTGTGAGGTTGAGATTCAGTTCCAGTCTAGAATGAAGAAATTGTCTCTTTTTTGTAATACTGCATACTAATTACACTTTGGAATCAGTTCAGATCAATGACATTTGCCTATTAAGGTGTACAGGCCACAGAAAAAGAATTCAAGTAGCTGTGCTGTAGAAACCTCTTATCCTGGGCAGTGTAAGGTCCACCTGAAGTGTCATTATCCCTAACGTGCTCAGTTCTGCAATACATCTGTCTCTGCTTCTCTACCATTATGAGCAGAAATTCCATTTTGAATGTGAGAAATCACCACTACTCCCATTCGATCTGTACCAATATTTTTCCACAAAAGCAGCTTTGCATTCCTTAAAAAATATTTCTCACAAAAAAAAAAAAAAAAAAAAAAAAAAAAAAAAAAAAAAAACCAAATATTTGTGAAGGGAAAAAAAAAAATCACCTGTTCTTTACGCATAACACTTATAAAGGGGCAGAGAAGACAGGAAGTGTGGTTGTAAGGCAGATCTAACTTTTGACACAAGGGCTATTTTTGTCCTATTTGCCTTGCATAAAATCCACAATACTTTTGATGCATAGAACTAAATTATGTGTTTCATATGCTAGAGGAATCTCTAGAGCTATAAGGAGCAGCTAATTTTCAGCTACTATCTCTGTTACCAAGATCACTAAGTCCTGCCTGTATCCAAACAGACATTATGTCCAATGATCCTTATGGGTTCAGTTTTATATTTGCCTAAGGGAAGAAAAAGAAAAAAACAAACAAACAAACAAACAAACAAAAAAAAAAAAAAAAACCAAAAAAAAAAAAAACCACAAAAAAACCGGCTTTTGTGCTGTCCTCACTCACAATGGATGGGTAAGCCAGCAGCAGTTCCTTTTTCCCCTCTCCTCTGTCATTTTACTTCAGACTCTTTAAATAATTTTTTTTTGGAAATGAATCTGTTTCAAGGAAAGGCCCTGAAAGTGTTTTCCCACATGCAACACTCCGTCATAACCTGGCCATTAACACAGGCTATAACGAGAGATTTAAGTGAGCAAACATTCAGGAAAATAGGGAAAAAACATTCAGAGATCCCACTGGTATTAAGGATAAAGGGAAAGGGTTGAAAACAAGTATCATGTACTGTTCTGGCCATGTTTTCCAGCAAACATGACAGCTGCCATGCTGTTTTGTGAGAACTGTGTCTTGTCATAGTATGTTCTACATGCTCTGACTGCACCTCCAGGATTCCATTCCTCAGGGGAAGCTCCTGAAAGAAATGCAATATTGTAGAGTCTCGTGATATTTGAGTGTGAGACAGCAGTCTGTCTCAGCTGGGCATTTGATTCCCCAGGCTCAGATATTTCTGAGATGCTATCTTTTACCTCTCGTGCAGAGAGAAAAGAGTATGAGCTTGTGCTGCTATGCAGATGAAAGCCCAAAACACTTAACTTCCACTTTGGATTACATCAAACCAGATGGGGGCCTTGATCAGTTAAACGCAGCAACTGAGAACATGCATTTAATGCAAGTAATACCTATGTCACAGAAGGTAAATGACAGCTTGCTTGAGAGGCAGAAAGAGACAGGGAGCTGTGTAGGGGATGATTGTTCAAAGAACTGCTCTGGGTTGAGGAAATCCTGGGTTGAGGAAACTTGCTGAAATATCCGAACATAGTTTAGATTTATTACTATTATACATGACAATTACAGATATATATTATATAATAATTACATAATATATATGATCTATTACACACAAATTATAGATTATATAGATAGATATATACTTCAGTCTTTATTACCTATATGAAACCAGAAAGATTTCTTTCATATTTACAAGATTCAAGAAATTGCTCTATTGATGACCTAAGTTTTGTCTGTTCAACAAACAGAACATTTTATGCCTTTTAAATTAAATCTTATACTTATGACTTTATCCTTAGACTTATGATATATATAATATATGAATATATTAATTAAAATTACCTAAATATTATTTTCTCTTATGTGTACCATCCAAAGATTACCAAAAATTACCTTAATAACTAACATGAAGAACTCTAATATAATTTTAACATAAAGTTATTACCAATTTGTTTGTGATTTTGCCAAGTGTTAAGAAGTGACTGTAGTCAATTTACTCTATGAGATGCCTCCTCAGGATAAAATAGTCTTATCATTTTGAGGTGATTATTTGGTTAACTGGAATCATTGAGCTAATTACAGTAATTTTGGGGCATTCTTTCTTTTATCCTGGAAGATTTCCTTATTTTAAAAAGAAAAAACCTCCCTTTGGGCATTAAACTGCATTTGCTTTGCTGTAAATGTGTTTATAAAGGAAATAAATGACATAGTCTAGCCTATATGGTGCTATAGCAATATTTTGTGCATTGTGCTTTGAAATACATGTAGAAGTAAAGATCATGTTAATTTTTATGAGTATTTTACCTGAAATCTTTAAATGAAAATGGTAAATGGTATAAATAATAGCATGCAATGCTAAAAGCCTTTTATGAAAAGAGAAAGAGATGCACCACTTGGATTGTCTTTCATAAAACTAATCTTTTTTTTTTTTTTTTTTCCTTATTATATTTATTCAGTAGTTCTATTTCAAGTAAAGGTAGTTCAAATTCAAGCAGATTTTAGTATGGATAATTCAAAGAAATACAAAATCCAGGGAATATGTTGAAAAGAGCTATAAACATTACTGTAAAAGCAGGATGTCTTCACCCTATATTTCAACTTAAAAATTACTTTAGTTATATGAATCATTAGATTTCAGAGACTGTCTTATGTAAAGGCATTGTGAAGCATCAACTTATCTAACATTAAATGATTATTTTATCTTTGGAAGATATTTAGGTTATTGCAAACGTGTTCTTTCTTAATGGTGAAAAAAATGCAAATATTAAATATGCAAAGCATAAACCTCTCAAGTGGTACACTGAGAAACATTTTGTATGTAAATTCAGATAACTGGTAATAACATCTTAATATTGGTGCTATGTAAGAAACAAACAAAAAAAATTATATTCCAGTATGTAGGGCAGTGGCTGCATTACAACTGGTTACGAGTTTAAAGAAGCCATTTGAGTATAAAAGTATTTATCTTAATTATGAAGTTAATTAGGTATTTAGAAATGTGTAAGTAGCTTAGTGCAAAACCAAAAAGAACAGAAGACAATGATCTAAAAATTATTAAGGAAAATAAGGGCTTCCTGAATGACTCTGTGCAGCTTGTAACTTGTTTTATAAGTTAAGTTCAAAAGGTCTATTTTCACATCACATAAACTTTTCAAGTTATTTCTTGAATTCTGACAAATACTGAAAGGTTTCCTCATTAAATTTGCCTACCAAGGTTATAAAACAAACTGTAAATATTAGATATCTTCCTGCAGTTCCATCCCCAAAAAGGAAATGAATACTGATGGTTTGCCTATTCATGAGCTGATCCTTCTTATAATATACCCCACATTCTTATTTTATAGAATTTTCCATTTCTTTTTTTTTTTTTTTTTAATAGCTTTCTTCCAAACCTAATCTGAAGCAATTTGTCAGTGTTCCTTTGCAAGTATGCATTAATTAAGTGATCCTGGTTTTTATTTATTTCATGTTAGTTGGTCTAAAATGGTCATTTTTTGTTGAATTTGGTGAGGGGAGAGAAGTATTACTGATTTTCTGGACCAAAGCACTGCCATTTTATGCACAAGTCAATATCCTTCGCACCTAATAACCCTAACACTGTACACAATGAGAGAGTCTCAAGGGCTCAATGGCAATAACCTCCAAATCTGATCCAAACTTTTATTAAGAATCGTACCAAAGTTATACAACAGCAAATTACAAATATTGCAGAAAAGCACCATGTGCATAAGTCATCACATGAAGTCAATATTCACAAAATTAAAATGCCTCTGATGTTTAGTATTAGCTTTGAAGAAATAAGTTTCAGATTTCACTTCTCACCAGTAACAAAATCACCTGGACTAGAACACCCACCAGTGAAAATTACTAAAGCATAGCTAGAGAAAAGCAATGTATTTTATTCTTATAATATAATGAATTCACTAGAAAATTTAAATTCTGTTGTGATTAGAAATTTAAGATGATAATTTTGTTGTACATAACAGTGTCAAATTACAAACCTTCAAGTTAGGTTATGCTGGCAAGGAGGCATAAATTAATTTTGGTAAACAGAGAGAAACAGTTGAATGTAATTACACTTCAAGGTTATTTTCTACTCCATAATTGTTTGTTGCAAGAATACACCTTTAATGAGTTCTTTTAATTAACTGGTCTAAATTCTTTATTTGGTTACGTGGACTTGATAAGATGGCTCACTAGTCCACCTATACATTTTCCAGGCTATTCATTATAAATTGAAGAGAATTCTCCAACCATTAAACAAAGCTCTTTAGCCCGTGAAGAGCTTGCACTAAATTGTCTGGGGCATAAGAAGACAGGATACATTGATTTCAGAGAAAAATTTTCTTTAAATTTAATTTACTTACAAAGGAGATACTTGACTCAGTGTATTCTTGCCTCTAAAGATGATATATCCATGTTGATAAAGAAACACGCAGTTAGGTGAAGAAACCAGCACTTACTCTTTGTGCTCTCTGTTGCTCATTTTTCCTGATTCTATTGGAAGGCATTACAGGTATTTTGCTTGTCTTCAATTAGATTGTTCCCTAAGACAGCAAACATTAATCTAATGTGAATAAAATATTGAGAGTCACCCTCTGTGTGACTAAAGGACACTACTGTTGAGCTTTGCCCTGTGCATTTCCTGATCTTTTAGGATCGTGCATATTAGTAATATCAGAGCGAATCCTTTGGAAAAAACCTGCCTGTGATGGATTTGACAATGTATCCATAGCCTCTTTGCAACTGATGGTACAGTGTTCTTATTTTTTTCCTTCTGTAGCACAAAACATGAATACACTAATATTTTGTTCAGTTCTTGAAGAGGAATCGTTCCAACAGGTTCAGGGAATTTCATATTGCTTGCAGGAGGCAGAATAAGTATTGGAAAAGAGCAACTCTAGACTTCATTCAAGGAAGACATCACTCAAGTTTCTTTCTAAACTAAAGAAGAGTCAGATCTACACCCTTAGAAACAAAGTTATATTGTGCTGTGCCCTAGTTCACCCAGGAGGGTCCTACAGGAGGCAGTTTTTCACAAGGATACCGATTTTTGGTAGCAAAAGTTTTTGCCAAACCTCCACTAAACTTTTCCTGATGAGAATACATAAAACCTCTTGATCTCAACAAACTGGGTGTTGAGGTGGTGAACTGGATTAGTTCTGAGTACAGCTGAAGCAAATATGCTGCACGGACAAAACCCTCCAACTAGTTATAGTTAGGAAAGTAGCATGTTTATTGACAGTGCTGGAGCACAGGAGACTTGTCTCAATTTACATGTGATCAATTTACAAAGCTTTGGTTCTCTATTTATTTCCAAGAATAAAGCTACCTAACAGCCCACCAGAGCCTGGGTTAGCTGGAAGAGCACCAGTGCTGCGTCAGGTGTGGGGAACAACTGTGGTGTGGGGTTTGTGCTGACAGCTGAACCTCTAGAGCCACTTGTTCTACAGTAGAAGGGCTCTGACCGCAGTCAGGGGGTGGGGAAAGGAGAGGAAGGAGGCTTTTCATTTCTGAGGTTCCAATAGGAGCTTTATTCAGGTTGAAGGGGTCATGAACAAAGAGCCCCAAGCACTGCTGTGCTCAGGATTTTATACAGCAGCAGAACAAGGGGTGGGTACCAAACACAACCAGTGAGGGATCAGCAGGGGCACAGTGAAGGGGTTACAGCATTGCTTTGGGGCCAGCTGGGGCAAGTGGGAGCAGAGGGCAGGGCACAGGGTCCAATGGGGCATACAGGTTTAGGAAACACCCAGGAACACCCAGGGGGAGGTACACTCAAAGGATTGGTCAGGGTTGGAGTGACATGAAAGGTGCCAGAACAAGGGGCAGGGTAACAATGATTGATAGGGAAGGGGCTGGAACAAGGGGTGGGGAAATGCCATACAAGGTAACTTAGGGCAGGATACAACTTCAGGAATAAATCCGCTCAGGGAGAACATGGGGGAACATAAGAACAAATCATTAACATTAAAACTTTGACAATAAACAAGTTAAATGAAATAAATACAGGTCACAACACCTATACATATTCATCACCTGTCCTTGCTTTGTATTTAAATTAGTTGGATGTCTGTCGTGATTTTGCAATTCTCTTCTTAATTGAGTCGGTGGTCTCTTTTGAGTTGGGTCAGTGGGATTGTGGGATGAAACAAGAAGTCTTCCTCACTACTTTGTCTCATTGCCAGATCTTGGTGACCCCTTGGTTATGGTCCAGGCTTTTTCTTGGCTCCAATTGTCAAAAAAACAGGTGCATTTCTTGGGTTTCTGGTTTTCCACAGCAACTCAATCAAATAGATGATAGATTGTCTTTGCTCTATTTGTTCCTATTATACCCATATGTTAATGATTAAACCCTTCTAATTTCTCCATTAAGTTTTTTTAATCAGAATTTTATTGCTCTTATCTCTCTAGCCCCTGCTATACCTCTTAACCAAAATATATTGCTTATATCTTGATAGCTACATTTCTAACTCCTAAGTCTTTTAATTCTTTGACTCACAGCTTACTTTCAATACCTCAGTAAAGTGCATAGTTGGAATTTTGCTTTACTTATTATACCATGTCCCAGTAATAGCTAATGCTGAATAAGGCTCAAGGACTTGGTGTTTTGAAAAGATAAAGGTCTTCAGCTCCTTCATTAGTGTAAAAGAGCAAGCATTGCTGATTCCAAAATGGTAAAATTAATTTTCTAAAAATCACTTGGACTGGGTGTGGGTCACCCCCTTCCCATGGCTCTTATCCAAAATATTTCTTCTGTTTCAATGTCCTACTTTTCTTTATTTTATATTTCTATGAACATCAGACTGTAATCATTGTACTGCAAAGTATATATAAAAAAAAAAAAAATAAAAAAAAAAAAATCCCAAAACCCACAGAAGAAACACCCAAAAACCATCCAAACAAAAAAACCCCACAAACAAACAACAAAAACCAACCAAACAAAAGCCCAACCAAATAAAACCCCAATCAAACAAAAAAACACTCTACATATGTACAACCTTGTTCCCAACGTTTGCTTGCCATTCTGTGGAAAAAATACCAGGAATTACTGATAGCAATATTACAAATTTATTGCAAAAAAAGTTTAATGTCCTGTCTTTCGAAGGTCACTAAATTTAGTGTTTATTCCATGTAAAATCTCCCATGCAAAAACAAATAAACTCCAAAATTCAAATCCCCTGGTCCTAATTGATGCTTGTGATTACCACACCTAATTGTGCATAACTGTCCTCTAATATTGTTCAAATCAAGAGAAAAAAAAATCCAAATGAAATAAAAAAGGTTTTCAAACCAAGAATTTTCCTCATAGTTATTTCCTTAGTTCTTGTATGTGCCTGGTGTGGTGGGCAAGTCCTTAAAAAGCAACAGAATTAGGTTTTCACATTTTTAAAGTTGTCTACTTGCTTGAAACGCCATATCCCAAAATTTTTGCCTGAATAAGGAAAAAAGCAAAAGCGAGAACACAGACATTTACTAGAACTGCTGTGGGACAAGCTGAAAATATGTGACAACCAGTGTTGATGATCATACCTTAAAATTCTATCCTACTGCATTGAAACTCAGCAAAAACCTGAGAAATTCACTATGTGTGAAAATTAGAATGTCTTTCAAAACAATATTTCATTCTTTTAATATTAAAATTAAGTTTGTCATTGTAGGAGGTATTCTATGTCACTTTAAAACTCTAACTGGCAAATATTAAAAAGAAGCAAGTAAAAATTGCAAGCAAGTGGGAGATGGCAAAATATTTTCACAAAACATTGTTGAAAGATTTGAAAGTTCAAAAGCAAAACAAAATTAGCACTGAAAATGGCTAAGAATAAATGCACACACGGTAAATTAAAAAATAAAACCTAAGATAAATAAATAAAATCAGATTAGTTTTGTGGTAAAGACCCAACAATAAAACCAACAGTAAATAGATTATGTTGGGAAAAGATAACGAGAGAAATCAGTGATCTTTAGGAAACATTTTTGAGAAAAAAACACAAAACAATAAACTGCTAGAAAATGTAACCAGCAATGGGAAAAAAATCAGCATTACTTTTAAAGTAACAAATGTCAAACTGTTTTGTTTTTTTTTTTTTTTTAAAGAAAAAAGCATGTTGAATTGATAACACAATCTAGAGAAAAAAAACATCTTTTTGCAGTCATTCATGCTTTTATGTCAGTTCTCATCTTAATCATCCCTGTGAAGAAATCTTTCACCCTCTGCTTGCAAAGAAGTGTTCTCAGACTTCTAATAATCTGTCCCAAAGCCATCTTTATTTTTAAAGTAGAGAAAATGGAATCTACAAAACATCATGTCTATAAGGCAAGAGTGGATGATAGAATTATAGGACTGCTATTTTCTATGCTATTTTTTAAAATAGTCTGATGATTTCATATATTTGTTTTAAGTGATAGCATCACCATACACCAAGGAGAGGTTTTTACTCAAGTAAATGCAATCATTTTCTTATCTGTTTGCTGTTTGTGGCTTTTTCCACTCATTGTCCCTAAGCTATTTTTCTAATACAAAACTTGTGTGAATAGAGGAAATTATTCCTCTGATTGGGTATTTTCATGCTTGTATCAAAATCCAATTGACAATTATTTTTAGTTAACATCTCCATTATGTTTGTGATTCCTCCAAAGTTTCTTCTAATTTCACTTATCTAAAATTTCATCACATTTTCTAGTTCGTATATTATAGATCTTGTAAAATATATTAAATTACATCAAATGATAGATATTGGGCTATTTTCTATCATCGTGCCATATTAAAAACAAACAAAACCACACAAACACACACAAACACACAAGAAACAAACAAACAAAAAATCCACTTTTTTATTATTTCAGTTTTTGCAATACTTTACATATTTAGTTTCTTTGGTCTTAAACATCAGTCAACTCTTATTTTAAAAATACAGGCCCAATTTCACACCTGCATAATTTATCATCTGTTAATGCCACAGTGATATATTCCTAATACAGAACATTAAAAACAGCCCTTGAAGGATAAGAAGTTAAGTTTCCATGATAGATTTTTGTGGAGGATTTTGCCAGTCTTTCATCCATGCAGATTACTATTAATACCTTTGAATCTACCAATTAACTTCTTTGTTGATATAATCACAATATTGTGGTACTTTAAGGGTACCTCTTCACTTTTAGATAGAAACACTGATTCATTCCTATAAAATTTCCTTGGATCAAATTAAGCCAACTTTCCTTTTTCTAGTAAGTAATTCTATACTTGGATTAGGGCTAAATAGCCTGAAGTTACCCAAGTGTCAAGCATGGCAATTAATTAGAAATATTGATTATATGGCAAATTTCTTAGATCCAAGGGAAGTCTTTTATTCTGATATAAAATTTTGCAAGCCTTTGAAAAAAAGTTTGTTGAAACACCATGTCTTGCATAGCCAAGACTTATCCGTGTGAGCTTTGTTCCATGTGTAACACACACACTTAGGGGGATCCAGGAATTTTCATGGTATGGAATTAGAGCTTTACAGTCACCATTTGTGTTTACATAAGGCAAGGATCTTCAGTCCTCTTATGGTTTGGTCTGTCTGTTCCAAAAGCACCTTGCTCCCTTGGATACAGTCAGAAAGGTGATTCCTGACCCAGACCAAAGACACTTGGCTTGCCAGTTTCACAAACAGCTGCCACTGAAAGAATATGTGTCATCCAAAAATCTACAGCAAGATATTTTTGGGGAAAAAAAAGCCAAAACAAACATATGAAACTTTTTCTCCTGATTTATTGTCTTGACAGCAGGCTTTGAAGCATCATGCTGTCACAGCACTGGAAGGGGCACAATTGCATGGCCAGGGGCGAGGAGAGAGAAGCAGAATCCCTCCTGCCAGCAGATGTTAGCCACCATTTTAGCTTGTGAAATGAAACAGCACCATTAATTAATTCCAATAATAAATCATTTTGTTTTTCAGATTGATTTTCTATTGCTTCCGTCTGGAAAACCTTTCCTTTTATGCAAAACAGGTGTTAAACACTACCAAATGCAATTGTACTTGTACTGTTACATAGTTTCATACTCCCTGTGAAATGGAACCAGCACCTACACAGGGTGCAAGGAAGTGGAGATTTAAATTCATTTCAGTTAAATGTATGTGAACAGAATGTATCCTGCATTCCTGTCTGCAGCTCATCTTTACAAAACACCACCAAACTCTTTCAAGTGTGCCAAATTTTTGTTTTTGTTTTTTTTTTTTTTTTTCACTCATGTGAAAAGCTGTTTTAAAATAAATCTCACCTCTTTTAGAAAGGTGAGCAGTTCTTAAATATTTACTGCAATATACACTCAGATATTGGAGCCCAGGGTTTTTCTGCTGTTATCTGACTCTTGATAGTGACTACTGCTTCAGTACTGCCTTGCTGCAATTATTGTGGATGACAACCATGAAAGGATTGTTTAGACTGAAAGCATTGCACTGAACATGTCCATTGCTTTGATTTGTTGCCTTGGAAGAAAAAGGGACATACATTGCTTGCTTGCTGAAATTAAAAGCTATTGCATTAAATTTTTCATTAGCATTGTGACCTCATTTGTTGCAGAATTGTTTTGTCTCATATTTCTTCTAAGTTATATTCCATATCAGCGAAATGAAATAAATATGAGCAAAAAAAAAAAAAAAAAAAAAAAGAAAAAGAAAGAATTGGGGAATTAAATGTTAGCAAGGAATAGTTCAATGTTTATGTTAAGAATAGTTAAGACTTATAAAGAAATCTTATTAAGTTTTTTGGTAAAATGGTCATTTTCCTCTAAAACTGAATTTTTCTCAATTCACTGAGCTGACAACTGACTGATGCAGCTTATAAAAGTGGGCAAGTCCTACATTTATGGCCAAAGAACTTTAGGTTCTTGCTTTGATGATACCAGAATTCAGTTAGGAAACACTGTTGAGCCTATGAGTCTCTAATACATTTTTTTCCAAATTTCTTTGAATATGCTTTGCTATGTTCCTGTTTGGATTATTTTCTTTACTTGATTTAGATATATTTGCCAACTCACATAGCACAAATATGTCCTGCAATAAAACGTGAAAAGAAAACAGGGAAATATATACTAAAGAATGTTCTTTTCTAATTTATACTATAAGCCCCATATCTATGTGTTATCGTCCATTCCAAACAATTATTGTACAGGCACTGTGGCTGACTGAAATTGCTAAAATAAAAAGAATATTTTAAGAGAAAACAAACAAATAAACAAACCCCAGCAAAACTAACAAGACCCTACAGACATTGTTCCATGCTACATTGAAATTAGGAAATAAATATATTTGAAAAGAAAAACACAATTTTGATTATCTGAAATTATTTAATTTGAAAATTAAATATGATGCGGATGTTGTGAAATACAAATTTTTATACATGGTTATCTCAGCTCTGACTGTAATTTGGCATCCAAAATGGATTTCTATTAGATTGGTTTGTAATAAAAGGTGATAATTCCATACTGTGCTCACTTCTGAGCCTGTTCTTCAATTTAAGTCTTGTTTGTCAGGCCCATACAAACATAGGGCTATAGAATGTATTCATCATAAAGATGATTGATAGAATGATGAAGGGGGACCTGTGGACTTAAAAACAGAAAGCATGGAAATTCCAGGAATTATACACCTGAACTGAACCTAAGGAATGAGAGAAAATGGCTTCATGCAAGCTCAAAGCTTGAGCTATGAGAGAAGTTTGATTCTGCTCTCTGACAACCATTAGCAAATTCTGCAGCAGCCCTCCTCTGCCAGCACTTCACAAGAGAGAAGCTGCTCTTGCTGAGCAGTTCCCCTGTGCACAGCCACCAAATCCGTGCTCCAGACGTTTCGATATGCCAGGCAGGGATGCAGCAGACAACAAATTTACTCCGAGGACACATTTAGCCCTTGTTTTCAGAAACTCCCCAAGCAACACAACGTTATTTTCAGTATATTGTCAAACACTGATAGGAAGTTTGTTGGTTTTCACGTTCCATGTAGCATAAAGGGTGTTTCTCAAAAGAGACTTGCCTCTCTGGCAGTGGAGCTGTTATCTGTCATAACAAGGCTGAAACACAAGTCTGGATACCACACTTTTCTTCTCCAGCACTGCACACAACACACTCAAGGTTCATACATACCCATCTGTGGCTGATTCCAGACCAGATGCCCTGATTCTTCTTGGATATAGTACTATAGTTTTTCCCACATGTAATTGCATGGAAGTTCATTACACACAGTTAATGGAAACAGCAGCAGGGATTAGACCTAATTTTAGTACAACCACTGAAATGTAAAATGCATTTCTTCTTCTGTAACGTTGTCTAAAGACACAGATACATCTTAGAATTGAGCTAAACTCCAAATAAGAACGGGAAAAGAGATGGAGCTAATCCTCTGTTATCTTTTTATAATAACTGTTAGGAGAAATGATTTTCTGGAACATCCATACGAGATATGTGTGAAAGAACATTATACATTTCTAAAGCCTCATGGACTATAACATTTTATGGCAGATATATTGTACCTAACAGCACTTATTATGGACTGTGAATTAGTTTGTATGGTGAACCTAGTCAAGAAAGTGTATTAGTTTTAATACATGAGAGAAATGCAGACTGCTTACAGTTTGGGAAGCTATATTCTGCAAACCAAGTATTTTGAGTATGGGTTAAATTTAAAAGGGGATAACTAGTTTAACACAATTTTAAAACTTAAAAAATTCAAGCAAAAACAATTTCAGCAAAAATTATAATCTAATATTCTAAATGCATAAACACTTGAATGATAAGTAGAGTTAATCCAGCAATTTTATCTTTATTAATAGTGGTGGTGAAAGTGACAATGGAAGATTATATCCAGCTGCACCTGCCTAGATTTTAAAATGGACATTTAAAACATTGAGTGTGTATCGCACAAAAGACTAGTGAAAAAAAAAAAATGCCTTGCATACACTACAAAGATTTATACTTTTTTTTGTGAAATAAAACAGTGATGACAGCTTTGAAAGACTTTGGACTGGTCATAAATATTTACTGAGGAAAAAATGATGCATAACCATGAGTTTTTTACTCCAGCAAAGAGTCATGCCAAGAAGCTGTAGATATTAGGGTTCAGCACATATAACTGATGTTGAAATAGCTATTCATCAGAACAAGCTGCTCTGCAATATTATGGATTTTCCCTGTTATGATGTCTTCCAATCAAGTATAGAAGTCCTTCTAGAAAACCTGGGTTTGTTGTGTACAAATTATTGAACCAAATTTTGTGTTAATTTCCTGGAAACAGATAGCTTTATCCTACAGTCACACTAATCCTCCAATAAATCTATATATCCTTCATTTTTTATGAGTTCAAAACAGAAAGAACAAAATAATCAAAGAATGCTGTATGAGGGAATATTTTCATTGACACTGAGAAAGCAGTTCTGTGAATTAATATTATTAAAATTCTTTCTCTGGTTAATTGCTTTAAAGGATGCAATAAGACAAAATAAGTGCAACTGCTGAGTTACATTTCCAGTTTAAATATACTTTCACTTGATTTGAACAAAATATTGCAGATAAAAGATTAAAACTGTAGAACTATCATGTTGCTAGCTCTGTATGATATCGGAAATCATATTTTATAGCAGCTTGCTCAAACAGGTCTAATACAGCTCTAGGTAGTTGTTTCAGGCAGTCTATATACTTCTCACCGGCCAAAATAACTGATGTTGTTTAAACTGCCAACTTCTAAATCAATATTTCTCATTCTACATTCTAACACTTTTTAAAGAATTAGAGATTGCAACTATTGCTTCTTTTAATAAAGGAGATGTAGAAACTAACTAAAAAAAAAAATATTTCAGTCCTCTATTAAAATTGTGATCACTAAAATCTCCTCTGACAGCATGTATCGTAATTCTGCTAAACCCCCACCATGATTCACATGGAGTTTCTATCATTAAATTTGCTGTTGGTTTCATTTCTAATCCTATATCTTCTGCCAGTCACCACAATTTAAATTGATCAGCTAGATGATGGAGCTTTTTTTTTTATGGGAGCAGGATAGGAAGGTTAATGACACATGGAGTTTTATTCTCTCAGGTAGCTGGGCCCGGTACCAAGCCTGGATTCTGAAAGCTCATAAGCCCATGCTTGAATCCATTCCTATGCAGAACATTAAGCAAATGCTTTAAGAGTTGTTCCAGTTGGGAATGTTTTCATGTGTCAGTGCCCAGGCCATTTATTTTACAGGGAAGGGTGTTATCTACAAGGAAAAAATCTTAGACATGTCATATTAAGTTAAAAATACAGTATGTCTGGAAAGAAGCTTCCCAGTGCTCTGCAAGCAGCAATTTAAAGGTGAAGAACTCCTAAAAAATAAAGAATACAAAATTAGATATTTTTACTGATGCTATCAGAAAGGTCCTATACTACCAAATAACTTATTTGAATGTGTATAAGTAGGATTTTCTCTTTTTTTGTTGAATTATATAGTTAGAGTTTAAACTGAACTTTTTTAGTTAGAGGACTAGCAAAATACATTATCACAGCCCTTCTTTCTTAGGCTGGATCTTCTGCCCAAAGTCAAAGTGAAATTCAACAAGTTTAATTAAGGCTAAATTCAGACACCCCCCTGATTCCCTGGGCATAAATTATAACTCTGATTATTAGTTTATTTTTTCAAATAAAAAAATGCTACTTCTCTGTGCTTACAGTTCCTGGGAGCAGACTTTTAGGATACCCCACACTAGGAAGGAAAGGAGTTGGTTTTCAGACACTATTTGCTGTGGAAATATTACAAAGTAATGCACAATATTGCCACAGTTATGTAAGTATAGAATCAATACTTTATTTTGCAATCAGCAGAATAAACACCTGTCACTTTTTTTTTCTGATAAATATTAAATGCCTACTAAAGCAGGCTGAATTTTATTATACTCTTAGGCAGTGGACTTTACCAGTACAGTTGATAGACAAGAAGATATACAATTTTAGAATTAAGTCTGTTCAAAGGTTTGTTGGTTTGGTTTTGGGGTGTTTTTTTTGGTTTGTTTTTTTGTTTGTTTGTTTGTTTTTTTTAACTGAATAATACCTTTTAGGTAGGCTAAATAATTTATTACATATTTACAATCCAACAAAGATACTTGAAAACTGTATTCTTCAATATTTATCACGATTAGATTCATTGGGACTCTGTGCCTTTTCTGAGTTTTTGGGAAAGATATTCAACCTATAAGGGTTTTTTTAGTTTGGGTTTTTTTTTTTTTTTTTAAGTCATATAAAAGTCTAGAGTTCATCTATATTGCATTTATTAATCCCTAATCTGCACAATTTTGTTAATATTAGCCAGAGGCACTTGTTTTTCACTTCTTAGTTAATTGATATTCACTTGCACCTTTATCCTACTTATCATACATGTTCTCCATTTTAGACGTCAGGTGTGGTCTTCTTTAATCTCCAGAAGCAATGATTCAAAATGATTCAGGTTTTTTAGCAGCACCTCTGTTCTTTTGATTTGCCTCGTGGGAGGATTTGGGCTTTGTTCTTCCTATAACCTGCATCTCTACTGAGGAAAAAAAAAAGTGTCTTGTATTTCAGAAGAAGTTTGACATGCATGCTCTAATTCCCCTGTACAGGGTTGTGTTCTTTTATAAAATATCTTATTTTGGTGCTTTTTGACTTGATAGATAAACAAGTACCCTCACAGTCAAAGATATTTGCCTGATCTGGCATAATATGGGGCTGATAGGGTGTCCACATCCAAAGTTCATGATGTGTTATCTGTCATCATTAATTTCCTGAGGGCCAGCATTAGAATCAGTCCTTTTATGTGGTGCTATTCTTAAAAATCCTGTAGCCCTACTTGAGAAAATGAAGAATAATAATTTTGATAACGTATGAGAACCGAAAGAGCCGTTCCAGTTTTCAGTGTCTGAACTCACTGAATGCATGGGTGTAAATTTGTGCAGCAGTTATAATAGAAATGTCTGTGTAGGAATCCTGTTATTACTTAACACCCACATTTCTTGTAAACTAATAACAGGATCTGCGTTGTCTTCTGTACACTGTTCAGAAAATTTACCCTACATCCTCCACTTTACCCTTTAAAAATTTAATCAAGCATCTGTCATTTCATATCCTTCTCAAAACCCTCCATGTTGCTGCAAAGAGTCCAGATTATTCTGTGATTATTAGGAGGATCAGGTTGCATCTCAGCTTAGTTTGCCTCAACATGAATAATCTCCCAGCTAACATCTGAAAATACAATAAGTGCACCATGTGTGTATATGTTTAAGAGGGTAGGTGAAAAGGAGAGAAGAGATTAAAAAAAAAGCTTATAAACCTTTTTGCTACAGCTCCTTATGCTTTTTTTCCTGTGTATGCAATGAGCATCATCAGAACATGGATTTTTTTTTCTCCCTAGAGAGCAAGTCTGAGTATGCTTGATCATGTTACTAAACATTAACTAGATCTGTGATCTGAAGTTGTTTTCTTGCATAATCTAGAGGATTTTCGTGCTTCCCTTCCAAAATGCTCTCCACCTTTTCACATGTCAAGCATGTCTGAGTTCACATAGCTGCACAGCCTCGCATTCCTGCTATATTTGATATAGCCATAAGTCCTCTCCATGAATATTTCCAGAGTTCTCAAAACCAAAGCCATGCAAGAAAGGGCTTCCACTTCTCGACACACTGTGGAGAGGATGTGGGAAAATTATCTGCTGAGAAGCATGATGATAATTTAGAAGTCAATGAGACTTAAGTAGAAGCAGCTGTACTACTATGGTGGGTGACAGGATCCAGAGAGATGAGCAAACACCTGCTACCCACCTCACAAGATATTGTTAGACTTAATTAGTCAGTGTTGAAAAGCACTTTAAAATCTACTGAAAAAAGGGCAAGTATTATTAATTTTTATTGTAATTACCATAATTATCTCTATTATTGTTATGCGAAATGCACTGTGTGAGAAGGCACAAGATTACAACAAGTGCTTTTCATAGAAGATACAAAATATTGGTTTCAAAATTCTCTAAATTATAGCCATGTCTACGCTGTCAATTTGGCTAATGTCTCATTTTAGTCTTTGGTCCCACTTCCCTGACATTCTCATGCATGAGAGTTTGCTCCTGGACTGGTGTTTGAAGCAGATCTTGTGAAAACACGTTGCCAGCCACATCAACTCAAAACTCAGAAGTCCCCAAAGATAAGATCATTAATGACAACTGCCAGTCAGAGGTCTGGAGCAGCCTGGCATACACCAGCAGAGCAGGACCTTGGGGACCATCACAGAAAAGGTTTTGTGGCAAATGCTCAGCCTTCCTTACAACAGAGAGCAAGGAGAGAAGGGGCAGGGGACACTGATTTTGTTTGGGGTCAGACAAGGTATGACAGGGAGCAGGGTAAAACAAGCAGGGCACAGGTGACACAAGGGGACAACAGCTTCTCTATCTGGCAGCCTCCCATCACCAGCTTACCTGACTGCCTCCAGACAACAGGTCTGCAAGAGAGAAAGCTGCATTGCAGCTCTGGCCAGGAGCAGAGATTGAGACTGATAAATCACAGCCATACACATTTATGAACAGACAGAAGTCCGCAAACAGTGCAAAAACATAAGCTGCCAAGCATCCCCTCTGCATAGGTCAGAGAGTAAATGCAACTTTGCAACTTTCACAGTGACACTCAGCTACTCAGATGAAAACAAAAAAACAACAACAACAAAAAAAAAAATCCAAACAAAAATAACCCCCAAAAAACCCACTCATTTCCCCCCAAAAAACCAAAACAAACAAAAAACAAACAAACAAAGGAAAATAATTCACTGAATTTTGAACTAAAGAACTGTGCTGCCTAACATTCACAACCCTAACATCTGTCTCACACGAACTTCACTCTCTCCCTATTTTGCCCTGGTGATCATCCTCCACTACAGGCTGAGTAAGATATATTCTGATACCTCTTCACTGTCCCCCTGCCTCATAAACAGCACATTGAGGTTCAGGTACACCTCTGTGGCTATCCCACTCTGTGGGTTTTCCTCTCAGAGCTTAGAATGGTTGATACACAATCACAGAAGGATCTCTGACTTGCCAAAATGTGAGGAAAATGGTATTTTGAGGCATCCAAGCATCAAATACCAGGGCAGCCAGTTATTTCACTCATGAGTCTTTCAATGCAGTCTCTGACTTCTTGTTTCATATAAAGGGAGGGTAGGGTGTGGTATTTGAGCTCTTTACAGGGATGGCACATGAGAATGTAAAACCCATAGACAGCCACACTTCACCAAAGCCCTGAAAGACACCTGGAGAAATTGCTAATGAATTCTACTCATGGATCAGGCAGCCTGGTAGAGCTTTCCAGATCTCTATTCTGTTCACACCTGTGGAGAAATAATTTCACAGTAGCCAGTAAAAGCTGTGGCTGACAAGCATCAGAGGTTCAGCAGTGAGCCTTTGTCCAGCTGTCACTATGGCCTAAGAGAAGGATGCACTCCACCTTGATTGTGATGCTGGTCCTGGCACAGAGTCTTAAATGTGATCCTCTGCATATGAAAGATGCACACACAGCTTCATTCTCCCTAGGGTTATGTCCCAGTGTCTCGTAAGCAGGATTCCCTCCCATTTTGGAAGATCTCCAGAGCAGAGGAGGAAACAGCACACCCAGTGATGTGGCCAAGATGATGCCCTGACCACTTGAATAGCAACAGCAGCAAATAAAGCAGTCGAGAGGCAGCACAGAGTAACATGCAAACACAGGACTCTGAGTGAAAGGGGTTTGGGAAGGGCACTGATTTCTCTTATAGATCCTGACAAGGCAGAGTGGGAGGAGGAAGAGCACATCCAACACTGTGTGCCTGTTATCCCACACAGGGGCACCCCTAGTGAGCTGCAAAGAGCTGTGGAGCAGCTGCTGAGCCAGCCAGGATTAGGGAGAGGAGGCAGGCCTGCCTGTCAGAGGATTTGTCTTGAGCAGTGTGAACACAAGCTGTTTCATATCTATCACTGCAGCAAGGGAAATCTCTCTTTTATAAATTCTATCCCTATGGCCTAAATCCCCTTAAATATCACTGTTTTTCTCCTTACCTAATGCCTCTGTTCTCTCAGATTTTAATGTTATTTGATAAAGTTATCAAATAATCAAACATTTCCAACTGGCTAGCATATCATAACTTCATGACTCATGCATAAATTTTCTAGTAATCATAAATGAGAGAGTTTCAGGGAAAAAAAAATCTGTTCTTTTTCTAAAAATGAACCAAAAAATACCTCTTTGCAGAAGCCTGCATTTGTTACTGTGCTAGTTAATAAACAGCAGTATATATATGCACAATGTATATGTATTTATTGTGGGAGGATCTACCACAGATCCATCAATCAAAATGTTAAGAACCCAGTGTACCTAAATGGAATGACTATTTAAACCTACCTGTCATTTTTTTCCCCCAGCTGAATGAGAACAGATGCATCCAGGAAGTTCTCCAAATTATTATCTTTTGAAATGTACCTATTGGCTTTCATTACATGTGAAATTCCCAAATCTCATTTATATGCCCCATTACAGTTTAACTACTATTTAAAATTAAGGTAAACTAAATATAACCAATTTCTTTAGGTTGTTCTTCTAAACAAGAAGCTAGTCAGGTTTACTAGCAGGCTAGTCCTTGCCAGCTAAGGCTAATCCTTACTAGCAGGCTTCCCACACAATCTCATTCCCTTAGAGACTGTGATGATCAAAATGTCAGTGTTCCAGGCTCTCACAGTGGGATTGCCTCCTGCCTGATAAAATCTTGATTTTTGGCTCCTGTCTAAAGACTGAGATAGAATTATGAAAATATAAGTCAAACAGTGACAAAATACTTAGGCCTGAAGTACATAGATTCAAAATTCACTGTTGGAATAAGCTGAGAAAACACATAGAAACACATCACCATCATCATCATCATCCTACAAGGTCATTCAGGGTCTTAGGTCTGCCTGGAACAACACACTGCAAAGCAAACTGGCTCCAGGTAGGAGCTTTCACTTGGGCAGTTTGGGGCACGAAAAGCAGCACAAGCCAGCCTAACTGCTATTTTCTAATTGAAAATGGAAAATGTCCTTTAGCACCTGTGTAGGTGAAATAAGGAAATACACCTTCTTTAATAGAATAGCCAGGGAACCTGAACTATCTGGTCCTTAAGTGGTGATAAGTGATTTTTTTTTTTTTTTCCATATGTGAGAAGAGTTAACCAAGCAAGGACATCTGTGGCTGAACTTGGTCAGATTAAAGGTCCATTTAGTCTATGAGACTGTCTCTGGAAATGGCTAACAGTGATGATTTAAACAATGAAGATTATTTAAACAGAGAATAGAGTGATGTATTTCTTATATTGGCAGCCTCTTACCCCAACTACCTGAGGCAAGCATTTTTCTGAGCTAGAAGAATATCTTCACCACGTGTTTGAATTTTCAAGGAGTATTTTATTCCATTAGTTAATTTCATAATTTTTAAAGTGTACTTTGACATATATTACTTTCTGGGGCAAATGTACTGGGATTAATTCTTACATTACGCAAAAAATGTATCAATTATCTTTTAATAAAATTATAGAAATTGCAAAGAATTGTCTTTTCTCAAGACTTGGATTCAGGTGTGAATGTCAAAGCAGAGAGTGTAACATAGAATAGAAAAGTACAAAAATTAAAACACAGGACTTGTCAGGACCCCTCAGTCACAAATACATGCCAACAAACTACATCTAGTGTCCCTTTGGGTTATAATTCTTATAGAACAATCTACATGTATGTAACTCCTTTACTGGGATAGATATTTTGGAAACATAAAACTGAGGGGTTTTGGTCTTAAAACAATAAAACATACTTAAGATTTCCTTTTATTTTAATGTACTTGTGCAAACAATCTGTCTGATTTTGCAGCTATTTTGACTCAGCTTACAATACCTGCATATTAATTTAGTAAATTATATATATAAACATTAGTGGGATGTGTCATAATCATAAAATATATTATAAACAGGCTGTACTTTGATAATACATGAAAACATTACCAGGTTGACAATTGAGAAGTTTTGAAAAAATATAAATATTCCCAAAACCATTGTATATGTGCAACTGTCCTCATTATTTGAAGTATTTTCTGACAAGGCAAAGCCAGTATAGATGCAATTTCTGTAGAACTTTTGCCATATTAAAAAAAAAAAATATATATATATAAAAAACCATCATAAATCAGAGGTAGCAATTTTTCATATTCCCCCCAGGTGAGGTCTGCAAAGTGAAACTTCAAGACTCTACTCTTCATCATGAAATGGGGTTTTAAGGGGAGAGGATGTCACATGTGTTGGTGAATGAAGGTAGGAAAAGTCAGTGTGCACCCTGATGCCCTGAACTCTTCATCCTACACACCCCATATCAGAGCCCTGCCAGCCAGGGCAAGTGACAACCCTCATCCCAAAGTCTTTTCTTGTTGAATTCTCTGAAGACCAAACCCCCTGACTATTGCTGCTGCAGGTACTCCTGCTTTGTCAGTCCTGTTTTCACCAGGAGGAGAGGAAAATAGTGAGACAGCATTTCTGAAGAACTGCTCCACCACACATCTGGAGAGAACCATGAAGAGAAGCAAGATACTTCCATCTTTACTTTAGCTATTCATATCAATGTTTAGCATGGATCTTAGAGCTTGAGCATACCCATGTAATATTTAAGAGATTTATTCATACCTCTCCTTATTGCAAACTTCAATCTCTCCTAGAGTACTTCATTAGAATTTGATTTTTACCCACCTGCCTTTGTGTGCCCTTACAGAAGCAGAAAAAAAACTGCTTATAATAAAATTCTAGAAGTACAGGTTGGAAAGCTTGGTATTACTAACACCTTTCTACTTAAACATGTTCTTAAGCCCATATTTTACTATTGCATGACTGTGTAGTCTAATTCCTGACTTGGACTTTGTAGAAATATTTATTTTGTCTTTTTAGGTACTGATCTCATTATCTGGAACTTTTTTAAAAAAAACAGAAAAAAAATATTAAGCTTTTTTTCTTATGGACTCCTGAGAGAAAAGGGAACTTTTTATTTAAAATTAAGCTGCCAGTGCTTCAAATTAATTATTCCAGCTGCCTATACTAATCTAGAAGAGGTAGTCTGTAATCCTTGAAGGCAATAACACCAAACCACACTCTAAACACTGAATGGAATAGATTATTAAAAATCAAAACCAATCAAAGCTGGCTACACATCAGAGCTGATGCTCATGAAGTATTAGCTGTTCCTGCTCTTGTAAGGTTCACAGACACTCAGGTTGTCATGTCTGTGAACATCTTTCAGATCCAAGGCCTTGGATTTGATCTCACCATACTTTGAAGAAATTCAGATTTTTCAAAGCTTACCACTTTTATGGTTATGTGACCTAGTTATGCTCAACTGACTACAAACATGCTGCTCATGAAGAATTTAGAAGCCTTTGTTGTAACTGGAACTCTTGGCTTTGCCCCTAATTTTATTTGCTACAGGGGACCATAACTTCCAACTACAGCTATATCTGCATACACAGCTCTCTGCCTTGGAAAGGTGCTAAAAACCGTGAATATAACACAGCTGACATCCTAGGAGGTTGATTTAGATTTTGGGTTCTCTTGGTGAATTAATTCAGGCCACTGAAAAGAAATTTTCTAGTGTTTATATCATCTCTTGACATATTTGACATGTTCTGTTATACACCAATCTCAAAAACAAAACAAAAAAAAAAGTTTTGGTCACTTCTAAGAACACGCCATAGAGACGTTGTAGGAGAAGCTTTTTCTGCCACAGCTTTTGGACAGTTTCAAAATGAACACCAATATGAGCATAGACATGGGGTTGTTTTATTACTGCTATTATGGATTTTTTTCCCCTCTAAGTGCATTCCAAAATATATTTCCCTTTCTGGGATTCCATTTCTTGCATTGCTAATTCAAGTCACAGAGTTATTGTTTGGTTTTGTGGGTTTTGGTGTAGGGTTTTCTGGGCTTGAGGTTTTTTTCAAGAATTCCGAAGTGTCCGTTTTCATTTGGTGGCTAATCCATTTCCCTCTCTAGAAACAGAAGGTAATATATTTGTTGCAATATGGACCTTGTTGTTGGAAAAAGGAAAGCCAAGTAAACCATGTAAAAAAATCAACTTCACTCTTTCTTAAACTGATTTTACAGTTGAATGGCTTCAAATGTAGTGTAAACAAAGCTCCATGACAAATCTATCATCTGCTATAATGCTTTATTCAAGTCAATGTACAGTAAATGTAAGCTATGTGGGAAAAGTTTAGTATTAGCTATTTTTCTCTGGACAAAAAACAGGTACAGATGTTAAAATTAATAAATTTGTAACAAAAACTTTTTTTTTCTATTGCCTTCTGTTCATTGATAAACATTTAAAAAAAGGAATAATACCTGATATTGGTACTAAAACAGAACATGACTAGGTCCTTGTGCAGAAGACTCTAAACTTTTAGCCTGGCCTTCATGAAGCTTCATCATAAGAAAATATGTACATATTGTGATGCTGTTTCAGTAAAAAGCTTTTAAATATTTCAAGTTACAAGCCAAGAAAATATTATTTGAAAGAGCAAAATTGAAATAAATGAAAAAGTAAATAAAATGAGATAATATAGTATGAAAAGGATAAAATTAACTTAATAAGTATTTCCCTTTTTAAATTTACAGTTAGACCCCAAGATCCTTCAAACCTTATTTAATTTACATATCATTCATTGCCCATCTGCTGTATTTCCAATTTCTTCTTTGCCATCTGGTTTTTTAATGCTGTATCTACCACATAAATTTTTCTGCATGTAAGGCCTCTAAATTGTAGCTGATTGATTAAAACATATCACAAAATAAATATTTTTAGGCTTCTTCTAAGAGCTAGCTCACTGCTTAAAATTAATTACATACCCTAAATCACCCTTGGTAGCTGATAAGGTGAATAATGACTGTAGAGTTCACTCCTGCAAAGAACGGAGGAAAAGAAGAAGCTACAGCAAAAGACATGACCAGAGAAATCAAAGGAGGGGTCCCAGAAAGGTTATGAAAAGAAGAGATAAATCCCAAAGCAGTCCAGCAGAATGGAGATATTGATGACAATACATGACTGGGAGGAAATTTGACGGTCCCAGAATGTGTCATGCAGTGTGATAAGAGAAGCAGTAGCAGCTGGTGCATGTTAAACAGCACTTTACTCTGCAATTGGTCCTACTAATTTTAATGGGATAGATTTCCATTCACTGATATTTCATAATCTCTCTTTTGTGCTGTATTCAACATTTTTGCCTCTTCATACACCCCAGGACTCTTAGACTGTTCTAGCTGTCTATCTCAGCTGCTGTGTTTTTTGTCTAACTGTTGCATGCTTTCCTCAGCAGACACTCCAACTCGTTCAATCCAACAGCTGCTACAAACACTTCTATTTTTGGCACAGCACCCCAACAGTTTCAAGGGGTTGACTCAAGGAGTAGGTAGGTCAGAATCTATATTTCTGTAAAATGTGATACACATCTGCCCTTACACAATACTTGGGGTGGGACACAAAAGGCTGTTCTGTTTTGTATGAGTCCTGAAAACATTCTAATTTTGACTGGTTTATTTTCATTTCTATGAAGGCACTCATCCAAAGACGGGTAAGTCATTGCAAAATGGCAGAAATACATTATTTGCCTGGCTGGGCATGTAAATAGGCAATGGGATAGTGAACAAACTGTCAGCTTGCTTTCTAGGAGTGTTAAATGAAAATAGAGCTCTGAATTGAGAGAAACACACCAGTAGTGTGTACCACACCAGTAGTTATCCATTATAAAGACACTTAAGAAGGAAGCAAAGGAGCATTATAAAGGTTAAACAGTCCAGAGATTGATTACATGAAAAAAAACTTTCAAGGGAGGCATTCAGAAAGAACACTTAATGTAAACATCAGCAAAGTTGTTTTGGTGTTTTTTGGTTTTGATTCTGTTTTTTTCTTTTTTTTTTTTTTTTTTTTCCCAGAATTAGGCCAGTTGCTCTTGAAGGACATATTCAGATCTCTGATTTCTACCTTTATGATTTGAAAAGTACTAAACCAAACCCAAAACCTCCTCCTGTTCCTCACTGCAACATCTCACTAAAAAAATTCCATTTAGCTGTCTCAGAAATGGAGTTAAAGCTGCTCATTTCAAACAATCCACACTCTTAAAGAATGTCTTTCTGACAAGTAATGCTAATTACAAAGCAACTCCATTCAGCTACCTTTTCTTATGTTACTTAGTACTTTGTCAACAATCCCTGCTGGAAGTTTTTTCATGGAGAGCGTGAAGACTGTTTTTAAAAGCTTTTATTTCCTTCTGATTTCTTCTGTGATAAAAATACATATAGCTTACAGCAATGCATAAGTCCACACAAAACATTAAACATGATTTTTTTTTTTTTTTCACTGAATCTTGAAAAATTTTAGATATTTTCTTACTTGCAGATCCTAAGCAAGAAAAGCATATAACACTCTAAATTGCTCCAGGGAAACAACAATCATCGTATCACACCTACTATACTAATTTTGAAGTATTTTTTCTGCAGTAATCACCTCAAGCAAGGATGCTGACATCACAGGGGATGCTTGTTTGCACTGGAACAGCAGTCTAAGGCAGATACACTAAAAGCACAATAATTCTGATTTGGAATGGGAAAATTAGTCAAAAAAGGAAGGAAATATTTCTGCTCAATGACAGCATTAATTTGCATTATGATGAAACAGAGATCAGTATTTCTGCTGTCAACCAGACATATCCATATCCAGCTGAGGCATGCACTGGAGATCTTCCCATTTTTAGGGGCTGGAAAAGAAAAAGACAAATTGAAATGCCTCAATGATGCCAAGCTGCATCCTTCAGACACAATTACATCTGATATTAGGAGAACTTTCTAAAAAGTTTAATCATGCTGAGGTATGTTTTCATTAACATACATACACTGCTGAAAGTTTCTTTTAATTGTCCCTTGAAGCTCAACTGTTCGGTCACAACATAATTTACTATGTAGATTATATTAAAATATTTTCAGCAAAATAAACATGTAAAAGTTACCAAACTACTCCATAGTCTGCGGATTACAAACCAGCAGCACATTAATATTCTTATTTGCAAAGAAACACCTTGCTTGCAGCTACTATTTATACACTCCTTAATAAGTGCTTCTTTCCAATTCAAAGCATATTTATGAGCCAAATTTTAGAATACAATCTCAGTTTTAGGTACACAGCACTTTCCTATTGGGCTGGGGAGAGACTGATTCTTTTTGATGTCAATGAACTTCACTTTAGTGAATTGACATTTGCTAAATATTCACCAAATATATTCAGGAGTGGAAGAAATAAACCTTAGAATTCACATTTTTTATTAATTAAAAACAAGTGTTAAAAGATGCATAATTTTATTGGAATTTCATGCCTCAGAGACTTGATGTGATAAATATACTTCTAGATTATATTCTTAATTAAATAAATTAAGTATCCCAACCTTTCCTGCACATAAATGAAAATGATAGGTTTTCCCTCAATACATTTGTTTTCTTATTCAGAATCATTTGCTCAAAACACAGGACCTCTCAGCACGTGTTCATCATCATATAAAATAACACAAATTAACATTCATATATCATGTTCCAGATGATGTCTGTCCTAATTAATTGTTAGAGACAAATAGAAAGAGGTGCAAATACATAAACTAGAATATTCTATATATCTCTACAAACTTCTACTGCCATTTCCAGAAACACATTCATTCAAAAACTTCATTCTCTTTTCTAATTTCTGTAATAAAACAGACAGGTACAGACTGGAAAACTGAACTTCACTGCCCCACTGGCTCACAGTTGATGCTAAAGATTTCCTAATTAATTCTCAGATGAACCTGATTAGTGCAGCTGTTGGACTGCAGACCCTTGTCTTGTATGAGTTACAACTGAAAGCAGAAAATACTGGATAGGGGAATAAAATGAATGCTTTGTGTTCTACTCCATTCAAAGATATGGATATGTCATCCAGGACAATATACCACTAATTCATCTCTACTGATATCTTGATACAGATCTACTACAGGCCAATGAGACAAGATAATTTATAAATAATAAATCATATTAAAATATATTCGGTAATAATGCACACATTTGGACAGGAAACATTTGCTGAAAAACACTAAATATTAGTAATAAAATTCTATTTTTTAACAAATATCTGGATCAAAGAAAATGCACACTGTGACTAAGCTCTTGGTTTTGAAGGCTAAAATAGATTTGACAGCAAAGGCCAATGAACCTGGCACTTGTTTACTCTTGAAATTTCTTTAACAAGATGCAATCTCTGCTGGCCCTAACTCTTTCACTATTAGAAACTCCTGCACTGCCACAGTGACTGCAACATGTTCATAGTTTCTGGGGACCTAAAATCTCTCAGCTGTTCTTCTTATTGTATTCATGGCTTGTTTTCCCCATATTTTCAATGTCTGGCACCCTCACGATAAGAAAATTTCTTCTGTCCTAAAATCTAGGTGATCTTTTGAATGGCCAGATTACTTCAGGGGGATGGAAATTTCACTCTTAGTTATCAACAAAATTCAGAAAATAGTTTCCTGACTCCCTTGCACTCACTATAACTTCACTGTTATTGATTAGTTAGAATCCTCATGGCAAAGGTTAATGTAACAAGAACACAGAGAGCAGAACTGCATCTTCACTGCCTAGGCTAGAAAAACTAAATTTTCCTGGTTATCACAATTGGATAATGCTGACAGAGGCTGCCTTAAAATGGCTTTGTTATCAAAACAGAAAGAAACAGGGAGAATGATAGCATGAAAACAGAGGAGAAAAAAATCAAAACATGGTGAACTCAATGTAAACAGATAGTGCAGTTCAGATCAGCTCCCTGGCTAGAGGTGATGAGGGACAGATGTCTGAATTTGGCTGATCAGAATGAAGGAAATTGGCACAAAGAGCAAAATGTCTAAAAAGTATAACTGATCTAAGAGCAGAATTCTTTGCATTAAAGGCATCACGGCTATCAAGGCACTCTTTCTTTCTGTCATTGCTATACCTTATGATCCCAGCAGATACAAAGCAAAGTGCTACTATTAAAAATGAACTCATTTATTCTGAACATATTCCTTCCTTCATCTTTGTTTTTAACTTTGCCATTGAAAGCTTTAACATACTTTTTCACTTGACATTAAGCTTGCATTTCTTCCCTCCAGGGTTATGGCAGCTCCCCATGTGATGCACAGATATGTTCAAGTCAGTGCACATTTTGAAACTGCAAATCAAAAGCATGAAGTGCTTTTCTCTTAGCACATGTTTTCCTTGACACTTTGCTCTTGTATGTGAACCAGAAAGCTCCCAGGGCCCTTTTTTTGCCATTGAATACCTAAACAGGTTACTGCTAGGAGGACCAAAAAAAAAAAAAAAAAAGAAATTATTAAGTTACAGACAACATAAAACACACAACACAGTGTCACATGTCATGGAATGATGATCACAACTTGTGTGAGAAAACTGTCAAAGCAAAGAATTTACTGAAAATTTCAGTACAGTTTGTACTAAATGTCAAACTTCAAGCAATTTATTTAGTTTTTTATAAGATACATTAAAATGGAAATCATTCAATAGCAACAAAGACAAAATTATAGAGTTTTCACTGAATAATAACTTTCCTTGGGTGGTTTTCTCTAACTTATAGATTTTAATCTTTTTTTTAAAAAATATTGAATTAAAAATTAAAACCCCATCAAATACCTCTGAAATCCAGTTCCTAAAAATTTATATATACCTGTGCTCTTCCACACAAAAAGATGTTCAAATTCACTTGCTGCTATAATTGAGTTACATTATGCTTCATAAAATGTTGTAATCACTTCAATAACTTTTTCATTTTATTTTAGAGTCATTGAAAGAGAATCCCTATTGTACAAAAATTTGGGTTTCACTTTCATGCAGAGGATCTAGTATGAAGATAGAAAATTATAAAATTAGCATATTAGCAAATTAGCTATTTTGCAGAGTAATTGCACAAATCACTAGAGGATCAAGTTCCATTCAACAATTCATTTTCAATTCGGTGACAAATCATGATATATAATTCCTTTTATATCACATTTTGATTTCAATCTACCTACATGCATGGGAAAATGTTCTTGCTAGAAATATGTAGGATCAAGGTTTAGATGTGCATATTGGTATAGGAATAATATGACATATATCTTTATATTAGAGGTATGCATATGTTTGCAATAGTGATGGCAAACAATGTGGTTTTGTGGAAAGTCCTTGCCATCTGGAAGGGTGCTAAATGAACTCTTTGCTAGGTTATTGTTTTTGTTTTGTTGATAGCCAGAGAACTTATTTTCTATCTTTGGCATTTATTGTTCTTTGCAAATTGCTTTACTCAGCCACTATAACAATACAATTTAACACTAAAAATATATTCTCACTTTTCATCTGAAAACATTGACAAAAAAAATTAATCGATCATCACAAATTTCTCAAAGTCGTTAGGATGGAATTTAGTCTCCTATATCAGGGTTTGGTTTTCTGTTAGAAATACAGCAAGTAAAATTTAACACAAAGAAAAAAAAAAACCCGTAAATGTGTATCTTTTGTTTAATAATCCTCTTCAGGCCAGATGACACACTTAACATGGTAAGTGGGACATTGCATTGATTGCAAAATAAAGCATGAGAAAATTATATACACGTACAGAAATTTGACCTGTATTTACATTCACTATTAAATGTTTTCTGTGGAAAAGAAGAAACTATTAGGGAAAAAAAAAATATTAAGGAAAAATGAATGTTAGATAAAAAAACAAGTTATGATAGATGGGACACATACCAAAGTTTTTCACATGGGCATATATATTATTCAACACTTCAGACCTGAATGTGAGCTCTAACCCAGCACAACTTGGTAGAACTCCAAGCCAAATTTAGGATCTCAAGCCAAAGAACAACTAGATACATTTTCATTCTTTATTTTCTGTACAGGGTGCATGCACAAACAATGCTACTTCACCATTTTCCCTCATGGATAAGCGTAGTTATCTTTGCAGAGCAATACAGCTTCAACAGCAGCACCTTACCCAAGCACTTAATTCTAAGCACACCATTAATCTAATTGGAACCAAATAAATATCAGCACATTTCAGCTTAAATGTTTTAATAAGTCCTTTGTTACTAAGCAGAGAGTTTCTGCAATGGAGTAGGCTACCAGGGAAGAAACTATGTAAATTTACATACATTTATCTGCAGATTTGGTCCAACATAAATTGCAAGAGCTGGATTTAGTTTTCCACCCTCCTGTCATGTTTTTCATTCAATCATGCAAGGAGTCCTGATGTCTCAAATCTTAGTAATATATCACATTTGCAGTTTGATTACAGTTAGTGGCTTCAAATATAAGAAATTATTTCACAATTAACAGAATTAATGAAACTTGGTGGTTATTTCATCTAAATTTATCTGTCTATGCATAAGCATTATCATCTCAGGGATTCACAATAACATTATATTCATGGCATAACCAGTATACATACAATACTTTGTTTTGTTAAGTCAGACTAAAAACACATGTGCTATTTAGAGTTGCAGCTTCTGTACATTTAGGATCTAGAACAGATGATGTTCTCCTTCAATGAAAAGTAATAATTTTAGAGTCCTGTTCCCTATGCTGAAGTGAAAAAGTTGTAAAATACAAATGGACCAATAAAACCAGTCCTACTACAATGAACAGTAGTACTGCATGTTTCCAGGTGAAGAGTAGCATATGCAATATCAGGAGTAAAATATCTATAATTCTACTATGTAATACTATTATATGGATATCAATATACAAATACATAGTGTCCTGCTTATCTCTTTAAGATAAGACAAAAATTGTTGCATGTTCTAAAAAAATACTTCCAGACTGCCAAAATTTGTAAAGTTTTATAATTAAAATGGGGCTTTGTGAAATTATTTTATGTAGTTTTTAATTATATTCTGGAATGGTGTAGCACTTACTTTGAGAAGAAGGATAATCTGTAATGCAGCCATAGTAATTTTATATCACTAGATATAAGATTAACTATTCAAACATGTCTGCAAAAAAATCCCTTTTGGCTAAGTTCTCACTGTGCTCTATTCCTGTTCATGCTGTGGAATACATAAGGAAGTAGAATAGGGCAAGTAATTAAAAAAAAAAAAAATAACAAAACCAAACAACTTTGTGTTTTGAAGTTCTTGGTCACTATTGTGTCTGTACAATTAGTACCTTGAATTTATCAAAAATCTACACTCAAAATACCTTAACAAAGGTGAAGTAAAAAAACAATCATCTACTTTCCTGAAATAAATTCTGAAATATTTTGAGGCGAGATTATTAGTTCTTAAAAAAAAATTGATTTAATCTACTTGCTAGCATGAACTTGAGGAGCTAAAAAATGGGTCCATAAACAGTCTGTTATTTTTAAATAAAAAATATCTTTGGGGCTACAGAGCTTCTTTCTAAACGTGCTCAAATCTTATTACTATTAGAAATGTATTGCTCATATAAATGAATATTAACTCTATGGAATATGAATTTTTTCTACTCCAAGACAATAAACACTGATAAACCAATACTACATGGGTTACTCAATTTTTCTCCTTTCTTTAAAGCATGTAAAGTGGTTTTCAGTCCTCTGTGTTTCCAAGTTGAGTATAGAACATTCAGGCTGGCCATGTGAAAATTGAGCATATTTTAGTCCGTGAGCAAATCAATATGTCTGTTCTAATATGAAAGGAAAATTGCATTATCAGCAAGGACTGAGAAAAAGGGCAGCCTGCACATATCCAGAAGAATGGAAAACATAGTTTCAAGTCACTGCCATGAATTACCTGTCCAGAAATTGAAATCCGTTTGAGGCATCCCAAGATAAACATACATTGTCATCATCCCACTCTTAGTTTCCTGATTTTCTATAAACCTTGTCTATTTTGGTCCAGGAATTGCAACCTGAAGTGAAACACTCCATTTTATTTTCTTATTGAATTTCTTTGAAGTTTTGATGTCACGAACTTGTATGTGAGAATTCGCATATGGGAACAAACGTTTTCTTTTAAAGCTGTAGACTAAATCCATTGCAGGACAATTTCACTAACTCTTAAAGCTAAAACCAAATTTTAAGTTAATTCAGCTTGAAAACCAGCTATGATCTCAGCAACTGAGGAGACAGATTCTGCCTAGATTCCCAGTAAATCTACATCAATGCAAGGTACCAACTTTTCTGTGTTAATTCAAGGTAGTTGAACCTCTATTCCAAAATTTTGGGAGTTAGTAGAAGTGACCATTACAATAGGCACACAGTAGAGATTTACACATTTGAGCTGCAGACAAAAAAAAAAAAAAAAAAAAAAATTCTCTTTTGAAACAGAGACTGCCAAATTTTCATGTCCTGTTAGAGAGGAGATTTTTGGCAAAAAAAAATCAGTGAAAAAAGTTTTTGTTAAATTAGGCAACTGAAGAATTCTAAGTTACTTCCCTATCTCTGACTGTGGCTGATACCACAGGCTCCAGGTACCTGATTATAAGAGAATTTGTTTGTGCAGTTTTGGTTTCATTCAGTTGCTTAAACTTCAGTGCCAATGGAATTTATCTCCTCAGAGGTTATAATTACTTTTTTGATGCCAGAGGTACGAAAAAGTCCAGTCACTCCTTCCAGTTTGGATTTTCTTACATCTGTTAGGAGGGAATTACATTACCTGTCCAACTGCCTATTCATCTAACCTTGTTATTACTTCAGAATGTTTTCAGGCTTCATTATACTTGACTACTCTCAATAATTTAGTGTCAACTCTAAATTTTTTCTTATATGAAGTCCTTTCTTCAATTTTCACATGTCATATAATTATCTAGAGAAAATTTGACATGGGAAATATCCTAACAACTGTTAGCCTTTACACAAACTAGAGATGTGATTTACATTTTCTGGTGTCTGCTTTCCATTTCTCATTTTTAATCAATACCATTAATTTACTACTCACTATTTGACAGTCTTCCCCAAATAAACCCATGGAAAGAATTAGCTCTGAAACAGTTAAATAATAAATTATTTGATTTAAGACAAATGCATGGCCATGCTGAAGGAGTTTTAAAGAACGTATCTGTATCTAAACCCCATATTTGTTATGTTTTAATAATTATGGCTTTACCTCTTCTCTCTTGGAAGGTGCTCACCATTCATGTACAAGTATACATGTGTACATACATACAAAAATTCAGTTTTGCATACTTCAGCTCAAGCTCGCACAGTATCTTTGTGCTTGTGAGATGAATTATGTAAGCCCCATCCTCTCCCAATTTTTTTAAGATGAACCAAAATCATACTACACAATGGGAACCCCTGACCATCTCCAATTTAATGTAATATTTTACTTTTCCATATTGATACAGATTCAAATATGTCTGTCCAACAATATACAAGGCAGATTTAACTATTATAGCCATATAGTGGACTGAAGCACAAAGTATTGATGAGAATTTAGTAACTACCCTCAGAAGTTCAGTACCCACCACAGCATTCAAACACCTTGTGAGACAGGGGGGTTTTTTGGGGTACTTGTTTTGGGTTTTTTTTCTATTTGGTCTCAATTTTCTTAACTTTCCCTTTATCCAGTGACCCATAGCATGCTAAAATTTTGTCATGTCTGAGTAGTTCCTACTTATGGAATGGAGCTACAGTTCCAATGGAACTACTTCCTTGTAATGGAACTACAATTCTTGCCCAACCCTTTGTTAGATATTATTTACACAATACTTCTGAAGGAATTTATCTTTTGAAACTTGTCATTTAATCATGCTACGTATTTTATTCATTCACAAATTTTAATCAAATCTGTATACTTTTGCTGAGGATAGACTTAACCTTCCCAAATCTAAGGATTTCTAGTTTCACACTCGGCTTTGAAGCTTATTTGTTAAGGGTTAGACTTAACCTACTATTTACTCATTTTTTCTTCGTGAACACCCAATGTTTTATTTCTAGGTTGTTTTAATAGATGCACAGTTTTTCCACCAGGAAGATAAACTTAATTCTATTGTGGCCATCTCAACTGCTACAGGCAAGGGTTGTTTGAACTTTCCTGAGCATTTATTTTCAGTGCTACAAAATTTAAGGAGTTTTTTTTTTTTAATATATATATAATTTGAAAAGAAAACAATGAACATTTTTCTTTTAGTCTGAGCTTCATATTAATGATAATCAAGTGACATTAAAAGCATTTTTAAAGGTTTTTTTCAAGTTCCCTATTGATATTAACCTGCATTTTCTTGAGCAAAATTCAAGTTAGACAGGATCCTCTGTGCTCTGAATGTTTTCAAAACTTTGGAAGCTACACGAGATACAGTACACAGAGGGAAATATTAGAAAATTTGACATACAATGCTCTAGACTGAAGGATTTAAGTCGTACAGACTTCAGATTGCAGTGAAAAAAGCAAAACTTGAAACACCTAATATGGTTTATAGTGTTGGTACAATGGCCAAAGTGATGAAATCCTCTCTTTGTTTACAATCACTTTAAGCCCAGAAAAGTGACAAAATATTATAAAATTTATAAAAACACCCATTTTGTCAAATGATTATTTATTAGTAGTATATGAAGAACCTTGTAGGCCATCCTGCTCTCAGACCTTGACAAGAATAAGCAGTTTCAGACGTTCTAAACTCTGATGGATGTCTGAGCTCACCCAAGGTAATACACACAAAAATAATACACACATTTACAGTGCGGGATGTGTCACACAAATATCTATAGGTGCCACAGAATTCTGTTCTCATTACACAAGGTTCTTTGGACTATTTTACTGCAACTGCAGTAAGGGAGCACTTCAGTGACAATTTAGAAAATAGCAGAGGTCACAGTACATTAACAAAGACCAGCCCCATGAGGTTATCATCTTTTTTTTTGAACTGCAGCCTAACAGGACAGACACAAAGCCTAGATGCCATTTCATAATGAAATAACAAGGTTGTGTTATAGCTGCTCAGAGGGAACACTTCAAATGTGACCAAACTGCTAATTCTGCTATAACTGTCCAAAGTGCCTAAAGGGCCATTTATTAAAAATAAAAAATAAATTGCTTCTGCCACTGAATAAATCCCCAAATGTACAAGGTCTGAGGGCAGCATTTTGAAGGAGAAATATTTCAATGTTAGAAGCAAAATTTGCTTAATAAGACACATTGGATTCTCATTTGTTTATAACAGAGCTACACGTGCCCATCTCAAATTATGATAATATGCAGTTGAAGTCAAAAATGAGTAACATAAAAGATAAAGTCCACAGTACATCAAAACACAGTACATAGGCACAGTCCATTTGGAAATAATTTTATTTATTACAGCTAATGATAATCCCAACTGCCAAAGGAGAAAACAAGCTTTCTATTGAAAAATTGCATCCTCTCAGTTCCACACTGCAGCTAAAACATCAGATACAAAGAATCATTCCTCAGAAATGTAAACAATGAATTCAAATTGGTTCACTTTTTTAATTGAAGTCTGGAAAATGACAAAACCTTCTAGTAGTGATTCCTCTGCTGTCATCTGACATAATTTCTTACATTGTAAAAGGCTACTTCGTGCAGGTCAAGGGTAGGCCAGACTCTGGTTTAATTTCAAGTTAATGCAATTTTAAAGTACTTTCATGTAACTAATGAAACATATACAATATTTGTGCTAAATAATTTCAGAATTTTATAAATTTATACCAGTCTGTCTCTGTAGCTGTGTTGACATTTCTCGAAATACATGGCACTAATATTTTAAAGACAGCCTGGTGATAAGCATCTTAAGCCTGGTGATAAGTGTCTATAAAGAAAGCAGTAAATAAAAAGAATATTTTAGAAATGGAACAGTATCACTAGTCTCATGAAATACACACAGATGAGTTCAGTTCTGCCTCTTATTTGTAACGTCATAAATACTATGCAGTGGTATTTTATTGTGTTATAGCAGCACTACCGCTTTTGACAAAAGAGATTATGTGTTGTGAATACATGAGGAAAGACAGCATCCACTCCAAAATAACCTCTTTTTAAAAGCCAAGGTTGCAAACTTATCCCCTGATTCTCAAGTACCAGTTCAGTCATCCAGCAAAAATATTTGCCTTTTTCAACCCTTAGACTGACTGTTCTAATTATAAAGTTGTTACAAATATGCTCACAAAAAAAAAAAAAGTCACAATTATGTTCCCTTCCCAAAAAAAGGAGATATGATTGATATGAGAACATAGGGAAGAGGAAAATACGGAATAAAGCCCCTTTTTCTATAGCAGTCCTAGGGTCCGTACACTGAATGCTGAAGAGTTCTTAAATTTAAAGAAAGGAAGAAATTCCATTCTATTTCTCAAGGATTTCTATAAATCACATTTGGCTCTCTCTCACTTCCTTCCCTTTTACTGCTTCATCCTACAGAAAAAACATTATGCTGGATTTGTAACATAATTTTCATGACTGCAATACCATACACAGGATTACGACTTGACTAAAGGATCAGGCAGAAAATAAACAGTGAGGAGAAGCTGTGAGCTTCTCTGCTGGATTAAAGCACAAGTCTCCAACAGTATTGCAAAGAACATAGACATTGCTAACCAAGAACATTGCTTTTACTATGGACATTTCGCTCAGATTTGCTCCACTATGAGAGCTCACTTCATCACCATCCAGGCAGACAAAACTAGAAATGCCACAGACAGACTGACTACACCAATGATTTTTTTTTTTTTTTGCTACATTTTTTTGACCTATCTGACAAAGGTTAGTTCTTGCTCTGCAGGACAGAAAGACTCCTTCGCCTGCCAGTTCTTACTTGACCTTGTTATTAATGTACAGTTGGGATCATCAAGCACCTCCCATCCTTGTGCTTCACTACAGATTAAAATCTGGACTTCATAATTGGATAACTAATAAAGAAACCAATGACAAATTACTTGGTTGTCTGTATAATTTGTCAAAAAATTACAATCACAGAGATTTAAGCATTTTCCTCTGTCTTCAAAAACAAAATAAAATCTGAAGTCTTCATTTAAAAGTGAAAGCAATCTGTGCTCACAGATAAGGCTCACTTGCCTGTGCAAGTGGTTAGAGAGACTTTACACACCTATTATTCTCTTTCACAGGATTGAGAATAGAGAGAGATGTGGGTCTACAGGCACTTTCCCAGCCTGATACAAGTAAGAATAGAGGCTGACATGAAAAACTGGTGCTTTACAAACTACAGCATTTAGGTTTAGTATGAGTTCCCATAACCTGCTTTGTCGGTGTTTCAAGCAGAAAGGACAGCACAGTTCCTTCTTCTGAAATGCTTCTGCTGGTATAATCTTCATGTGCAAATGGCTGCTTATCACATTATGAAAGAGTCTGTATACTGAGAATTCAAAAGGAGGTGTCCAATAACAAGCTGAAATTTTTTGAAATGTAGGATTACAGCTGCACTGGAATAGAGAAGGCTGAGCAAGCAGAAAAGAAAAATGGAGGCAAAATGCAAAGTTAGATTTCATAATACATATCCTGAAGGCTCCACAGTGATCCAATCCCAAAACATTTCTTCAGTGTCAAGTCAACAGCTGGAGGTCATTTGTTTGGATTTTGGTTTGGGTTTTCTTTTCTTAAGTTTTTTTTTTGTTTGTTTGTGTGGGGGGGGGTTTTTTGTTTGTTTGTTTGTTTGTTTTTTTTTTTTTTTTTTTTTTTTTTTTTGGTTTGTTTGTTTTTTTTTTTTTTTTTTTTTTAATTAGATTTAAGAGTAAAAAATAAGGTAGATGCTTGGTAAACTTCTAAGACTCCAAACCACCCAAAGAAAGTAATAAAAATATGGCATATTTTCTGTCTGTTTTTTATTAAACAGCATTAAACTACTATGGGACACTTATTTAGGCAAGTCACTATCACTAGGCAAAGCTGCAGTACTGTAAATTAACAACCCTATTGGTCAATTCACATTTGGAAAATATTCCAATTCTGAGGTAATAGGGTCAGTTGAAAGTCATCAAAAAAACTGTGAACTGCTGCAAAGGAGAAGAGTTTTTTGTACCCCTTACCTAGTACCAAGGAAAGTAAGGTCTCCTCAAAGAGATATTCATAGACTAATGCTGTGAAATGAGTCTTATTTGCAAGGAGGCAAACTACTGTTAGAGCTCCTAGGGTCATTGAAAAACCTCAGACAAAACACTCATAGTCAATGCTAAAGAAACCACAGTAGAAATACCAAACTCATTTTAAGCAGCAAACAGTGCATGGCTAAGTAGGAAGGAAAAATGTAGAAAGAGTAAATTATTACCCATTGAAAATTATAGCAAGAAAGATGCACAAGTTGACCTCTTCTAAAAAGATGCATAGCATCTAAGAGTGGACAGATGTTAAACAATAAACCTGAGTTTATGCACCTCAGAATTCCAAGACTTTAAGAATTTTCCAAAACAAACCAAACAAAGAGCAATAACAGCAACAAGACACAAGGATTTAAAATTTTCCTGTGAATAGAAATACATTTTTTATAGGAGTTTTTAGTTTTGATTTCAAGGATTTGATTTATTCACAAATGAAGAGTCCACAGCAGCTTTCATCCAGAAAGAATCTCCAGGACCAAAACAAGTTATCCTTGTAAACATTTAACCACAAAGGGTTCTAAAAGTCTGGCTACAGTAGCTCAAAACAGCAGCTAATTCCCTCTAACCATGACCTTTTCCATCTCATTGTACACATATATAACAGAACTGCACAGCCTAAAGGCTTTTACTTCACCTTCCCTTCCCCTGCCCCAGCTCAGGACTAATTGAGAAAGAGCACAAAAGAAAGCAGCTAAACATTAACAAAATCCACACCCTTTTCCTGGGGTCTGCTTTTGAACTGAGGCTCTCAAGACTGGCTTCAGCTGTAGGTAATACAGTCCATCTGTGTTGCAGACTTACCACATTCCAGCGTTCCATCCATCCATCCATCCATCCATCCATCCATCCATCCATCCATCC
>CM031857.1:6730322-6952137 GCA_018697195.1 Certhia americana | reverse complement strand
CCAGCGCAAATACTTGATTTATAGAAAAAAAAAATCATTTTCTCTATGCCTAATAGTCTTGATCCATATTAATCCAAATAACATCTTCTGCAGTACAGTGCAGAAATATTTCAGAGAGAAGGTCACCTTTCATATGTGACTCTTGGAGATACACATAAAAAAAGACAGAAAGAAATCTCAAAATCCATTGCTTAATCAGCAACTTTGCTTCACAGGAACAATCATATCTGGAAATCACCAAGACTATCTCAATCACCAGGTGGTGTAGCAGTTGCCAAAGGCAGAATCAGTTCTCTATCCCTCCATGGAACTCCATAACATACAGCACAGTTTCCTGGCATAAAGGTCCAGAACAGTCTGACACAGACATATTTGTAAAAATGAAGTAAACTGCATTTCCCAGCTGGGAAAAACAATTTCAGCGTTTTCAGAATTCTGCAAAGGCTTTTTTTTCTCATTTAAAGCTGTACATAGCTAAGTACACATGTATCTTCGCAAATGGAGGCTTTTGCATTTTTTTCACAACACCTGCAAAAGGAAAGAGAAGAATGACAAACTGAAATATGTGTGGGTTGATCACATGTTAGAGGAATGGCTTTACATCCACTATATGATTTTTAAGAAATTAAATAATTTTGTTTTAAAATGATAAGCACTTCTTTCAAAGGAAACTTTGACAGAAAATATAATTTAGATTTCCATGTTCTAAAGTTATTTTACTCTGAACTACTTCTCTGCAAAGTTACTGCAAACAGCATTTTACAGTAACCTAAACTAAAATATTTATTATATGCCACTGATAGTTTGTGACCTATTTCTATATAGGTCTTCACTTTGTTCACCTATCACCTTAAGATATATCAAGATTTTTTTCCTTTTATCTTTCACTGAACATGCCCTAAACCAAAAGGCACTTATATAAATCAGAATGATCAAGAAATGTGTTTGAAGTTCAACATTTTCAGCATCTCTGACATAGTTTGTCCATATTAATATTAAAATGAAACAATCTCAGTGAACTACAGTTCAAATCATGGAATAATTTAATGCCATAAATATTTTAGCAAACACATTATTAGGTCCCATATGTAGCTTATGTATTTGTGTGATCAAAATAATTCTAATGCTCTGGAAATAACTGCGTCCTCCTGAACTGAATGATTTGTCCTGCTTAGTGATATATTGCATGTTATGGAATTATAATCACCTTATTTTGTCCCTTAAAAACAAGGTAAGAATTCACTGCTGGTATGCAATTGTTTTGCTATCTATGTCAGTAACCTAAATCTGAAACATAAATTGTTCCAGATCTTTAGCCCAAAAGTTGTTCTAAATCTAGAGCACAGAGTATTAAACATTCAGATGGAAAATGTCTGATGTACTGGACTGGGAGTCAAGAGTTTCAGGTTCTGCCTGTTTCTACGTTCTATGCCACTTCAGATGCTTTCCTGATTTTTTATGTTGCTTGCCTGACATGTCCTCTAAACATGTATGATAAAAGTCATGGTATCTCATCAGGAAGGAATCCTGATGTAATTTATTTTTGCTTATTCCAAAATGGGCTCCATATCCAGGTGTTACACATGCATCTCAGATATGAAAAAAAAGAATAAAAACATAAATAAACCAAACCACCCAAACATTCCAAAAAAAGATCCTGCAAATCTAAATCAAAATGTGATATCTGTTCAGATATCATGTTTTGTTGGATGTTGTCATATTTACCTTTCTTCCATAACCCAGCAGGCAATCAATAATTAAAGAGATACATAAAACAGTATGTGCTTGTAAGTGAAGAATTAGCCCATTACCCATTTTTTTTTAAACTTTTGCCTAGCTGAGGAGCATCTCAGTGCTGTCAGTGCTGCACTGAAGATGGCAAGGGGAATAATAGAGCTGTCCACCTCTCCTTCACATGCTGGATAGTGAACTAAAGCCTAGACCACCTCAAAGACCAACTCAGCAAGGCTGTGTGTTACAGGGCTGTAGCCTCCCTCAGAATGGATTTTAGTGAAAAATGCTGCAGCCACTGCTGCACTCTCACCTTGGAAATATTCATACTGGATCTGAGATAGTGTGAGGTTTTCCATAGACTCTAACAATTGTTTTCTCTGTGTACAGCAGCTGATGGCTCAACTAATCAATTCCCTGTCAAACACAGCTTTGTGAATGGGCTCTTACTTCAATAGTCATGAGGAAAAATCTCTCTTACTTGGCTTTAGAGTTTCTCTGACAATAAAGATTTTTCTCTGCATAGTATCTGCAGCACTTGTTAGACAAACAGA
Source organism: Certhia americana (assembly GCA_018697195.1). NCBI lineage: Eukaryota > Metazoa > Chordata > Aves > Passeriformes > Certhiidae > Certhia > Certhia americana. Next base: position 6,949,852 of record CM031857.1, on the reverse strand, counting down.
AAGTCACTGATTGATAAGACTTGACTTATTAATTGTGCAAAGGGACCAATTATAATGGATTATTAGGATGAACCTTTGTCCCTGAAGATATTGAGACCAGAATCACAGGAGTCAAATATTATGACAACTATTCTTTTGGGTATGGATAGGAGCTTGAAAGTTATTGAAATAAAATATCAATGGTGAGACATGCATATAATATAATTAAATGTATTAAAATAATGCAGAAGTTCCCAAAATATGACTCATACTTCTGAGCTACCAACAAAAGAAAAGAACTGCTGCTGCTGGAAGGAGCAGTTGGCAAAAGGAGTCGATACACAAAAGCAACCCAAATAAACAGATAATCTTCTCAAACAAGAAAGCATGCAGCTGGATTCTTCTATTACTTTATGACTAAGTAGCATAATAGGGATGAGGAATGTGATACAGAATTCTTTGGCTTATACTTCATAATCTTAGGAGGGATTTCAAATACTGAAGAGATGTGTGCTGACATGAAAGAAGCCTGTGTTCTGTATTATCATAATGCATCAAATAAAAAAGTCATAGGTTATTACATGTCATAATTGAAGTCAAAACCAATCCCACAGCTCACCTGACACCTTATAATTGGATGAAATATCACTAAGATAAACTGATTTCTCTACATGCAAATCTTAAGTGTGTGGAGTCTTAAACCAGTGTCATTCCAGAAGGCGTTCAGTCTGTAACACCATGACCTCCTAATGTCAAGCAATATACAAAACATTACTCACAGTATAATGCTATTTGATGAAGAGTGTGCATTCATGCATTTTTTTAATTAATGAAATAATTTTAGTTCAAAGACCTTGCCAATGTTTGTGTTTCAATGGTTTAATATGTTTTTTTCTTCTCTTTTAGCTGCATTGCTTCTATTTAGGTGACACTTCATGGGGACATGAGTCCAAAAAGCAGAGATTTTTCATGCACAACTCTGTGATGGACAACAAAAAATATACTATCTCTGTGGAAAAATAGAAAATGAAAGCTAGAAAGATGTAAATATAGTCAGAATGCATCATAAATTTATTGGACCTTGCCATGTAATTCCTGTCAATGATTTATACATACATTCCAATGATATAAATGGTCCAGTAGCAGCTTCTCGTTTTAACTGCTTTACTCAATAGGCACATAAATGCATTTCTGAATAGAAAACAATGATTTTTTTTTTCCTATTTTCTTTTCTCATATGCAAATATTTTTGATAAACAGGCTGTGTTTTGAAAATAAAATTTATGTAGTACCTTGTAAAAACTCTCTATAAAATGTGAAGGAAGAGTCTGATTAATCTTAAGAGGATTTATGAATATTTTCTTAAGTATTTTTCTTTCTCATTCCTAACTTTAAACTTTAATGACCATAAACCATTCATCTAAAAGAAAGGCCTTAAGGTTGCATATCCCCAGTTTTACTCTGACTTAAATTTTTATCAAAATTGAATTGAGGATTTCTGAAGAAACTGCTTGGCCAAATATAGCACAATCTTTTATTAGAAAATGATAATGGATATAGTATAACCTTATCTCATTCATCTTGACGTTCTTGTACCTTTTTTCTGTTCCCATTTAAGTGACAATTACCTTTTGATATTGCTGTTGCTGTGAATAAAACAACAGAGGTCACTGCTGATGGTGTAAGTTGAGAGCTGGCCTGAGGTTCCCTTCTTGAGGAGACACTATCATCTGTCCTTTTCAGAAAAAAGGAAATGCTGACATTTTGTAAACAAAATCAACTGGCTAAGCTGACAGCCCCTACAATGCTCAGTATTCAAAGATGTTTAAAAGCTATTATCTGATGAACATTTGTGAAAAAATAAATATTACGATATGTAGCATTGTTTTACCGTTTTAGTGAGGATATTTGCATATGGCAGAGACGGGGAGGTTTGTACACAATGTGAAGCTGACATGTTGGCATCACTGAAAAGATAGGGACTAGTCACTTTTGAAAGGTCATTCTTCAAAGGAAATTATTTTTCTCTGTTATCTCGCACAAAATTGTTTAGTTTTCAAACTTTCCAAAGGCATTCAGATTCCAGTATAATCTCAATAGTGCATTCCATTAACTATGAAAAAGATTAAGAATGACCTTTCATCAGGCAAAAGACAGAGCGCAAGTGGCAGCTTTATGTATTTATTTTCAATTAGATGTAAAAATGCTGCAATGTTCCAATTTTCAGCTACATTCTTGCACAAAGGCGGGCATTTCAGACTATTCAGGTACTAAGTGTGAGCATTGAATGAAAAACAAATGTACATGAAAATGTGAGGAATATTTAAAGAAAGAAATGAAAATTGGTTGTTCCAGCAATGGGAAGTTATGGTGTATTTAAACAAACAAACAAAGCAAGAAAGTAAACATCTGTTTATGGTCATTGCCTACAGAACTTGCCCTTTTTCATCAAGATGTTTCCTTGTTTATACCTTTTTAGGTACAAGTAGCATTCAAGTAAGAGAAGCTAAGCCTGACCAGCAAATACCCTTTACTCATGCTCCATCAGAACACAGATTTGATTAGCCATGGTATCTTCACAAAGTTTATCAGCTCCTCCTAAACCACAGATTTGGTGAGGCGTGGGCTGAGATGGCTGAATTCTCACCTTGGCACCTTGATCTGGATGACCTCTTCTTGCCCCCCAGGGTTTCTTTGCAGCTGATACCTGTCTGGGAGAGGATAGGAACAGAGTGGGGAAATTAAGGAAATTGTGTACACCCAACTTTGTCACAGCAATGGCTGGTCACAGCTTCCAGTTTCAGGTTGTATCTGCAGAGCAATAGCCTGCTCCCAAAACCTCTCAGGTAACGCTGGGTACTCAGACAATTTGCTGTGGTGGCATGACGTTCCTCTTTGGCAGTACTCAAAACTGCATTGATCTTTGCCCTACAATCATCTATCACTGCAGCAAAGACATACTAAAGGGTTTGGTTATGAAATCCTTCTGCATCCCAGCAGATTCATCTCATTCGGTATGCAGTCTTCCCTCCAGTTCTCAGCTTTCTCTTCCTTATTAGAGTTCAGCCATAGGCAGGGGAGGGAGATTCCTTGATTAAAATAATTTGGGTTAGTTTACAACTCCAAGCTTTTCTGGAGGAATCTCTACAGCCATTCAAAGAAGAGGATGTTATTATCAAATAAACGTCAGTCAAGCAGTGGTCAAATTGAATCTTGAGGCACAAAAGGGTCACATACCACACCCTGAACAGCAGGAATGACCCTAAACCTATTAAACTCCTTTGATTAATACCCCCCTGAAGACCATCAATGGCTTCTGCAAGGGGCTCTGCTTATTGTTTTTGGCTTTATGCAAAGAGTGAAGAGTACATTCTGTGACATGGGGATCCAGTGCCAGCCGGGTAGGACTTGTCACTGTTTCCTGGATTAGTCTTGCAACAGGCTGGGATGCTCCTTGTGATAGAATCATTCATCTGAAGTCATCATTTTTTATCAAATTCCAAGAAATCAACTGTTATATATTGTGATTATTTTGCATTATTACAGTCATAATGCCAGTTTGGGAAGAATTATAGGATTACAGCTGATTCAAAAAGCAGGAAAAATTCATCTCAGTTTGAGGGATTTGTTTTATAATAACTTCCTTTTTTTTCTCACAGATATCCAACAGAGAGGAATTCAAGTACTTTTCAAAGGACCTCTGTCAAAAATAAACTGATAAAAGCAATACTGAATTAGTCCATTTCCTGGATAACCTAACTTTATTTTTTCTTTTGTCAAGTCTGCCTGTTTGTAGAACACTGAAAAGCTTTTCTGACACTGTGATGGAGTTAGTATTGTTAGACACATACAAAAATATGTGATTTTCTTTGAAGAATATCCTAACTCCAAGGACTGGAATTCAAGCTGTTTTTCAGAAATTTTATAAATTCTGAAAATAATTTGGTCACGTCAATATCCTCATTATGTTATCATCCAGCACTAATACAAATTAATTGTGATTTATCAGAAAAAAAAACACAGATATCCAACTCCTGCATCAGATTTTTGGAAAATTTGTTTTTTACATATAACATTAGTGGACAATTTCAAAACTCGTATTCTAAGAGTTTCTACATAAACAAATTTAGTCAGAAGAAAAGAAAGGCTCAAAAAGAGCAAACATAAAAAAAAAAAAATCCCAGTGCCACCATCTCAGCAGTAGCCAGACACCTTCCATATAAAAGGAACAGCTGAAACACATGCTGTTTTAACAATTTAAACATAAGAGCTTTACTTCAAGCAAGATTTTGTTAGATACTTTTTTTTTTTTAATTTTGTTGATTTATTTGGTGGAGAAAGAGGGGAAAAATTGCTTGAAATTTGCAGGTTGAAGTGAGTGACAGTGCTTGCAGTAGCAAGGTCGTATAGAAGGTTTTGTGTTTGCTCCCAAAACAAGTCGAAGTGGATTCATGTAGGGTCCTGGCAGAATGTGTTCCCTGGCAACTTCTCTTTGACTACAAAATAAATAAAGAAAAGAAAGTGCAGTGAAAGCCTTTATACTTCTAAATTTCAAATCAGTTTTTAATTAATTTTTTTGTTGTTGTATTCGTCTGCTTTCTATCTCTGCATATGTCAGCATTAGGTGTACTCCTTATTCAGGATAAACTAAATAGTGTATTCTACCATTTCAGAAGATCTGTAAAAAACTTTTTTGGTTAAAACTACAGGTAATAATGAATGGGCTCTGATGTCCCCTAGAGACAAATTCCTTGCCTTGTGCCAGACCTTTTGTTGTCACAGTTTGATATTTCTTCCAGTGGCACAAAGCTGGCAGGGCTGGATGGCTCCCTGCCCCAGACTGTGCATTTCAGGGCACAGTAACCAGGACAGCACAGAGCTCTGCTCTGCCAAGGCAGCCTTGGTGGGGTGTAAAACATATCCACTGAGGGTCTCCTAGGTCTGGGAGTGCCAATAATAGTAATAATAATTAAAATAATAGTTAATAACAGCAATATTCTATACAAAAATGCAGTGGAAATGAAGGTGTGACAGCCAGCTTCTCGCACACGCACTGGCTCTTCCCAGACAAGAAATTATCTCATGACACAGTTCGCAGTGTTCCAACATTTTTATGCTTATTTGTAAAAGTGTAGCATAAAATGCTCTTGCAGCACTGTCTAATCTTTTTGTGTATTTGTTAAGGTACAGAGACTTCTGCCCAGACATTCATCAGTTCTCTCTTCTTCCTGTCTTCTTTTCTTTCTTCGCCAAGTTGAAGTGGAATTGGATTTGAATTCTTTAGGAATCCAAGTCGCCAATCAGGATTTGGGAAATATGGCTTATTCCTATCATAACACCAAAATTATCATTTTTGTGTCCTTGAAATACACTTTTTCAGTGTTACTAATAGTAGGACTCCTAGTTAATTCCATATTGTGCTCCATCAAAAAGATTCTGGTAATATTACAATTTCTACCTATGTAATATTTTCATTTATATTTATGCAATATTACCACTTCTACTTGTATGCAATTTCCAAACATTCTGAAATATTTTCCTCTTCTAATCATGGTTTCTATTCTATTAAAACAGGATTGAAATGTCACATTTCACTCAAAATGTCTATTCCATTGGTCTTTTATTCAAAGATCAGTTATGTTCTACACATATGCATACACACAAGGGATTTAATTACTCACTCTCTTGCACCTAATTTACATATTTGTGAAAAATAAGTGATACGTATGAATGAGTAGAATTGGCATATACTGATTTTCATACAACACACTCGCATAAACAAAAAAGGAGGATCAGACCCACAACGGTTACAAAAAATGCAGGAAAAAATTACCAAGGACACAGACACCTTATTTAGACTGATATGAAAGGACCTATCAGAATTAGCCAACAAACACATTTATAACAGTAATCCTAGTCTAGACAAGGTCTTATAATTTAAAAGAAGATTTTCAGAATCATCTAAGAGCTGTTAGTCCTCTAAGTCTCAAGATGGGATCCCAGATGCACCAGTTTCAGGTAAGAGCAAAAACATGACAAAACAGTTTAAAGAGGTCAGTTACAGAACAAAGTAGATAAGATACTTTTAGCTACATGTACTAAGCTCAAAATCACAAAAAAACCCACCCAAACCCAAGCCAAACCCTGAAAGATTTAAATACCATTAGAAAATTGGATTTTTAGTAAATCCTTGATATGTGTAAAAACTTGTACCTGCATTGAAGATATTTGAAAACAAAAACCCCCAAAATTCTTATAGGAGATTTAGTTTCCTAGAAAAAGATTAAAGGAAAAATCCACCTGTATAAATCAAGTTAAGACTAAAGAAATTATGAAAGGCAATTTTTTTTCCTGTAAATAAGTTGCCAGTGCCTGAGAGCTTTCCTATTGATTTTTATTTTAGAAACTGCTTAGTTCCCCTCCAGCAGTCACAGGTAGAGAGATCTTATTCTCAGGATGTTTCCTAGATGCTTTTTGCTTCTACACTATTTTTTAAAAAGGCAAATATATCAAGGAAAGCAATTCCTATAGGCTGATGTCCACAGTTAAAAGAAAATCTACATTCTTGCTAAAGTAAATTACACCATCAGAGACTTCTGTTTCTGGCAAGACCAGGAGAGATAAAAAATTACTTTATTTAAAAAGAGACTACTCACATTAGATGGACATAGAAGATGATTCAATCTCCCCTCTACAAATGCATCCCCAGACACACTTGATTTAAATCTTACAGATGATGAAAGAGTTATTGAAAGTTATATTAGCCATGAGGCTTTCTTCAACACCTGAGCTAAAATGCTTCAGTACAAAGCACTGACAAGTTTCAGAAAATCTGGTAATTTTATTACTAAGACTAACAAGGGTTCTGGTTAAGGATGGGTACAAACAATGTGCAGAAAGAAGGAACCATGACAAAGTGTGGTCACGGTTTGCATCTCATCTTTTTCCTGCTCTCATGAAAAATGAGCATACTAGACCATTTTTTTCTGTCAGAAGTTTCTTGCTGCCACCTTGCTTTATAAAAGTACATTTATTTAGTCAGGCAGCTGACCTCAGGAGAAAGAGAAAAGGCTTGTATAAATCCAAGTGTGAGGCAAATATTCCTTCTCTCACATTCCATAAAACGTTTTCAGTGAAATATTAAGTCGATGAACTTATTCTCAAATTATATTTTGGATAACACACTAATGTCATTGTGGTGCCCTTCACATTCCATCAGTTTATGCTATGTTGAATAGTAAAACATTAGGCACAGGTCATTTATTTCAACAATAATCATCTGTGTAACAGTTGAAGAGAATGTTACTTCTCTAACAATAGCAACAGGATAACACATCCCACTTCCCTTTCATTTGGCTACTGAATTGTTGCACAGCACTGAGAGGATTAAACATTGCATAATAATCACAATATCAAGATAAATGTGGCTAAGGCAAAGCACATTAAGGCCGTTTCAAGGCAGACTTTCTCATTTAATCTTTGTACAGAGACTCAGAAGCTCAGCTCTTGTAACACTGACAGAACTGGGCAAGTTTTTGGTACGCTAAATAGAAAATATAAATGTAAAATTTGCATTATGACATGTCAATTCTGGACATGGAAGCAGCCTAAAAATGATTTTGGGAAAAAAAAATAAAGTATTAATAAAAAAATTAGTTTGTTTATTTGGGCACCATGTACAATTTTATTATAGTGCCCAATTTGATATAACTGGAGTATTTATTGCAAACTTTTTGATCAGTGATCAGTCCCTAGAGATAAGCACTAGCAAAGTCAGAGGCTTAGACATTCCCCAGCTTTTAGATCTTGAGTAACTTGTTTCACAAAACACTTTCCAGTGGCTATTTTTTCTCAAAAAATCCAGATCTTTGAATTTTAATTATATTCTTATTTCAACAAAAATTACTTCTTCATCTGGGATTTTCAGAAGGGTCAATATAATGATTATATCATTGACATGTTATTTCATTTCCTTTCCAACATCTTTTTACCTAAAAAATACAAATTTTCTCATGTTTGCCCAATAGTTACGTGATGCATTGTTGAAAAAAATTGATTGTGGTGATTTTGTGACAGAAAACCTCACTTTTTTCTTGCAATCACATCATCCAAATAGAAAACCAAAAGCGATAAACCTATTGATTCAGAATTTTTACAATTCACTAGAAGAGGTTTGATTCACGTTTTCTTTAATTAACATGACTGTAATCTTAGTCTACTTAATCCAGTATATGTTTTGAACAAAAGCATAGACCACAAATGTAGTTAAAATTGTCAGATGAATGATACACTAATGAAAGAATCCTAGCGAGATGAAAACCTTGTAAAAAACCGCAATCGGTGTAATTCTGAACTATTTTTTAAAAAATTATTTGTTCAAAATTCTAGATTAGAACTTTAAAAATCTGCCACATAGGAGTACAACATATGGGAATGCTGGTCGTTGTTTGCCTGTTATCTATTTCATTCTCCTTAATATTTTTTTTGTTGTTGTTGTTGTTTGTTTGTTTTTCTTGTGAAGAGGGAGCTGAGGAACTTCATTGATGTAAAACTACAAATTTGATATGACTGTGGAACTATGAAAAAATCCAATAGAGACCAATACTTCCTTTAGCTAGGAATTTGGAATATTTGATATTGTTGCCAGGTCTTTGAAAAAGACATTTCTATAAGATCAAATATCCTTTTCCTGTAAATTCTTGAAGGAAACATTGCTGAATATTTTCACTTAAAAGATTTGCAAGTTGCTTCAAACAGCTGTGAGCCTTTTATTTTCAATACCTCTGCAATACCAAAACCTTCCACAGCCAGCACTGCATAATTTATTTCCATGTATGTGAGTTCTGAAGAAGAAATTAAAAAAAAAAAAAAGATGGCAAACATGCTAAGTTTTTAGGGGAATAGGAATTTTAGGGGGTTTTGAGGAGATTGTGGTGTGGAGGACTCAAGTCTCAGAGGACAAAGAAAGCACCTGATGAGAAGACCATGGTGAGGAGCACAACATGAGCAGTGGTACCCAGGAAGGACTGGCCTTCAAGAGGACTCATGGACACTGGGGATTTTGCTACAACACAGAAAACATCACTACTGAAGGACTAGAATGATGTCCAGGACACACAAAAAGTCACAGTGGGTAGAAGGAGGAGTGTATGAGCCCATTTTGCTCTGATCTGACCAATTTCAAATTTGAAATCTTACTTATTTTTATAGGAACAGCTGACTTCCTGATATTAAAAGTTCTTTGGTCCTCCTTGGGGATCCAGGACATCTAGTCCTGCTCATCTCAAAACAGGGACAAATTTCCCATCTCACCAGGCTGCATGTTAGACAATTTTTTTGAGTTTTCTTTCTATATTTTAGCCTTACTTTCTATTTTGTCAAGGAGACTATCTCCTTCAAAATATAAATCCAGGAAGCAAATTACTCTTAAGTTATTTGCCAAGACTTTCAGAAAACTGTTCTACTGGTGCAAGACGGCACAGAGATATTCTTCTGTTAATTATTAACTGTAAATTCTTTGGGGAGGTGGGAAGGAAGATACTATTATTATACTATATCCATCAATGAAATTTAAATATATATGCTGATTTTGGGCTAGACCTTTATTTGGTGTGGTCAGCATAATTCTTCTGACTTCCCTGCAATCCATCCAGCATGTACAAGTTGATTAGCTTGTTCATTAGTTCTCTTTTCCATGATTACATCTGCCAAGGACAGACTCCAACCACAGCCTCCACACACTCCATGCTGGGTTATTCCCTATTCTCCAACACTGGCCATGTAAATCTCTAAGCTTATATATCCATCAATTTTGATGAGAAGCCACACAGGCATAGGGGTCCCTGTGCCCAAATGTCTTTCTGGAGCTGGAAGAGATTGTATGTTTATTCTTTTCAAAGTCGATACTTATCAAACTCTACAGATTGAGACTATTTTGTTTTTCAGAGCAGCCCTTGTCACATTCGTCAAAGTAACTGACTACTTCTTCACTCTTTCATTCATCTTTTTCTGTTTTTCCAGACTTTTCATTCCATTGTAGCAGTTGCAGTGGATCAGAGCCATATGGCTCTGACTTTTAACTGCTGCAGCAAGCTGCTCTACCACCTGGCAAAGGAGTGATACAGACTCTGCTCCTTATTTCCAGAAATTCCGTGTCTCCTTTCACAGTGACTAGGCTTTTCACAAAGCAGTAAAAGGAAAGAATTAATCTGAACCCACTTAACAGACAACATACAAATTTTTATATTGATATTTATTGAAAATATGTATCTTTGAAGACTGCATTCAATACAGGAATTAATTTCTTTTTAACATCTTAACAGTGCAAAAGTCAAGGATAAATGTAATGATGACCAGAATGTGTTTTGTAGATTTTTCAAGTAATCTTGCATCCAAAAGCAGATGTGGCATTTGATCTTCAAATACCAGATATTTCAAAAGATCAATGGCAACATCTTAAAACTCTCTTGAAGAAGAAAAAAAAAATAATTAAAAAGAATAGCAAAACCCTCTTCATTTCTTTTTCTGTATTTCTAAGACAGTGTAATGGGATCAATGTTTATCCCTTCACCTTAGCTACCTTTCCATATAACATGCAAAGGTTAGACCATGTGGTCTATCTCAAAGTATTCAGTAATGTTTGCACATTTTTCCCTTTAAAACTTCGAAGTGAAATCCATGTTTCATTAACATTTGTACTGTAACTGAGGAGCAGCTTGAAGACCCACAAGAAAAAAGAAATCCACCAAAAAACATCACAAGACCACTTTATAAAAAGCAGGAATTAAATGTAGGCTTAGTGTCCTTACTTGAGGGTGCACTTTGCTGCACATGGAGCAATGGTAAGCTTCGCAAACAGCTAAAAATATATAAAGTTTGTCTACATGTATTGTGTTGCCAAAGCTTCACATTCATCAACGCCATCACTTTGTGGAATTGCATTTTCCCCCTTGGAAAATCTGGCTGATCCTTGATTTTATATTATGCAGATTCCTTGAGGTTTATTTTGTTTGCAATTCATTGGTCATAACCTAAAGTAACTGAGTAACAATCTTACTGATTGAAATGCATGCCACATGAAGAGGAACTATTTGTTTGCTGTCAAAGATTCAACAAAACTGTCATTTCTTGTGAGTAAGAGAATACTTGTTGGTGAGGAACACCTTCAAGAAGTCAGAGTGGAAGGTGAGGGTGGAGGAGTTCAATAAGATAATTCCTCACATTAGACCATAAATCACTGACTGCATATGTTTTATAACAAGCCATTTGGGGAAAGAAAAAAAAAAAAAAGATGAAACATGGAAAGACAGAAAAAGCACTATGGAACAGAAGGAGTGTGAGGATAAATAAGGAAGGCAGGAAGGAAAGACTACAGTTTCGAGAAATGGAGAGTATTGGCTTGCCTGTCAGAGAGGGAACTGTTTATATTCTAGAGTCTTGGTGAAGGAACAGAATATGGACTCTGGTACAAGCATTATCACATAACCACAAAAAAATGACATTGCAATGATTTCTAACATCTCCAAGAAACTGAAGGTGCCTAAAAGAAAATGTCATAAGATTGGAGGGGGGATGCAGTGGAAGTTCTAAGAAAATTATGAGCCTTGATGATTCTGATGAAAAAACATCTTTCATTGCTGCTTTGTCATGTGCTACTAAAGGCCCTTCTAAATTTCAGCTCACTGGATTGCTTCCAAGTTATAGCATGTTTTAAAGGGAACTTTGGCTTCAGTGAAGCCAAACAAACTGACAAATGTAGAACCCTCTCTAAGGCACAGGGGAGTTACATTACACGCTGCTGCACAGTGGATTTCATCAGCTCCTCACCATGCACCGTTAAAGGACACAAAAAGAACCAGGGTCCTTTTATCCTCTGGAATCCAAGCTAAAATCTAGTATCTTTGTGACACCAAATAGAAATAATTCAGTAGCACTTAGGAAGTGGATGCTTTTATCTACTGTTCTGACACCTTCTGGTCATAAGTAGCCTTGACTTTCAGTCCTTGTCGATATGAAGGGGTTAGATGCTGTGCATTTCTACTGTGACAGAGGACAAGCTTTTTAGAACTTGGTTTTAGTCTTCAGCACTGCAAAATGACTATTTTAATTGTGTCCCAATCCCTATTTTAATGATGTCCCAATCGAATGGACTAGGCAATTAAAACTTTTGCTGAAAATCCTGCTGTTAAATTATTAACACATGGAATTCACATGGAACAGTGTAATAAATTACTCTGTTCAGCACCTGTCATTGACTTCACATGCACAAAAATTTGCTGTGCTGTGTCGTTCTTGACTCTGATGTTTTCATTGTTTAGGGAGATGAGTCACAAAACAAAGATTTTCCTCTTAATCTCCACTTCTAATTTCTTCCTTCCTACCATCATTCTCCCCTGTCCAGAAGCAGCAGGTTGGCCCAGTGTGCATATGCAGCACACAGAAGATGAAGAGAGCTCAGGAGCAAAGACTGAATACTGACTCATTTACACTCGCTCATTAGCTATTTAATTGGCAATTTAAGAACTGTTTAGCTAATTTCAGTATTTGTGATTTCTGTTGTGAGACAAATCATTGTCATGGTTACCATGCAGTTGATACACTACATACACACACCTCATTTTTTTTACAAATTTTTACCACATCTGGGAAAGAATATCAACAATAATTGATTGTTGTTCCAATCCAAAATACAGAAAATCCCCCAATACAGAAATGTTTCTCAGGTGGATCATCTTATAGAATCTGGTAACTACCCCACTTGCTATATTCAGTAAACAAATTATACATAACAGATGCTTTTTCAAAGCATGAAATAGGTTCCTCCAAGTGTATAGGCCGCAGAGACTTTTGAAAATAATGGGGAAAAATGCAGTATGCCCAAACAACAGAAGAGGTTATTTGTAAATTCAAAGGCAAGAAAAAGGTACTTATGTGAAGAGAATGAAAGTTCTGCCATAACTGGGAAAAAGTACTCAATGACAAAACTAAGGATTTTTTGTAAAAGCTCTACTATTATCAAAATGAGGAAAATGATGCAGTACATAAGTTAAGGATGAATGATGATCACTGAACTCTAATTATGGCATTATTTTTTTCCTCCTTTTTTCCCCTGTTTTAGGCAGAGAGAAACAAACATTGCAAAGTGAGAAGAATATACCTTTAGAGGATAGAAGTTACAAAATGCATGGCTAAATTTGCTGATGCAGTCAAAATGTTAGGTGCTATTGCACCTCTCTGATAGCATGAGAGTTTGGTTTGGATTTTAAGAACAGATTAGTGTAAGTATTTTAAAGGAGGTATACGTGATTTACTCTATTCATCTACAGCTTTAAATTGTAGAACATGAAAGCCAAATGATTTTTTAACATCTCGATGTCACTATAGCACTGACTTATGGTAGCAAACTGACAGATGAAAAATCTACACACTTGCCTGAGTCAGTGAAATAAGGATATGATAAATATTAAAAAATACAGCAACTTCACATAGGCCTGGGTTTATGGGTCCTCAATCAGAAGGGAGGAGAGCAAGTAAAAATTACCCATTTGATTATTAATATGATGTTTCTATAACAATACACATTTTGAAACATAAAAGGAATAAAACCTTCACCTTCAGAGATGGCTTCAAAGTGAACCTTATTCTTGTGTGTCCAATACAAAGCAGATGCAATATAATTTAAAAGCATAAGCTTGAGATCTTGCATTATTATCATGATCAGCTGCCTTAAGAGACTGTGAAGGGTTTTAATCATTCAACGCCAAAAAAAATTGCCTACTTTATTTTCTTGCTTATCAGTGCTTTTTCTTCCACTGTCAGTACCTCATATGTTTTAATTCCTCTTGACTATTGCTTAGATTAGTGCACCAAACAAAAAAAGAAGTCCCTTTCTGAGTCTCTTTCTCCTGGCTTATGAGTTCCCATTCATACTTTGGTGTAAGGAAAAGCTTGACTGTCAGTTTCTAGAGGTATCCCACTCTTTTTTCCTGGCATCACTGTTGAGCTGTCAATGCAGTTAAAGAAAATTTTTTTATCTTCTTTCCTCATTCAGTACGGCCGGTGTCCTGTTCTTTTTTTTTTCTGAATTTTTCAGCATTTCTTCATACTATATTGTATCTAAGTCATGGTTAGCTTTGTGTCTTGTGTTCTCAAAGCAGTGGAGCTCTGAAACTGAACTCTGGGAAGGTTCATAGGTGGAAGATATGCCTGTATTCTCAGATCACTTCTATATCCTTCATTCATGTCCACAAAGATCGCAACACTATTTTCTTGGATGGTCGATTCCTCAATCTTTTTTTTTCTTCCCTTAAACTTTCTCAGCGTCTTCTACTCTGTTCTTTCTAGGGTCCTTGCTAAGTTACCTCTCAAAAATCCCGAGGCAGACTTTTACAAAAGAATCCATTGGGCAGCTTTGTCAACAACGTGCTTCTTTTTCCAGACAGTCTTTCTTTGAGTCTATTGATCACTCAGGAATTAAAAGTTCCAAAACTTGTTGAACATGTTGTCACATTCAACATGAGACAGGCCTTTACAATAATATCTAGCTTCTCTCACATAACTCTGCTTTTGAGAAGAGTAGAAGACAGACCTGAGGATGATGTGGATACTGGTCTCATCTTTATTTTAGGCGACCATAAAGAAAACTTAGTCTGCTTTATGGTCTGGAATATAGTTTTCTGAATACCATGGAATTCTTACCATAAATTTCTACATGGAGATGAAAGAAATTTTATCTACAATTTTTAAAAAAATATTTTTAAACCAAGATCAAGTTAAAAATTTTCATAGAAAATTTTTATATTGAAAATATGTCATTTATCAATAAAAATACCTTCTGAACCTAGGATGGGGCAAAGTTTTTGGTGAAATTAGTATCTCAGCATAACTGCATTCTTTCTTACCACCAGTTAGTGGTATGACAGTTTGAAGAATGTCAAACATTTAGAAAAGAGGAAGTTTGCCAACTTTACAAGTGTAAGCTTGTTTTGGCCAAGGTCCACACAAATAAGCACGAGTTTACCAGCTTTGTTAAAAAAAGTCATCTAATGAATCAGATATGAGCAGATCAATGGCATTTGATAAAAGTCTAAGCTGCCACCTGTGCCAGGCTGGCTCCCACCTAAGCAGTCTGCCACTAAGGGCTAGGAAGGGGATGTAATTACAGCAAGTGAGAGAGTAAGGAAGATCTGGCCTTGGGGTCATAAAATGATGTTTTCCTCACAAGCAAAAGACTTATCAAAAAATGAAATGCGCAATACAACCATTGCAATGTTCACTGAGAGAGAGCTGATGGACAGCATACAACAATTCCTGCAGTAACCTATTTCAGATTATATGTGAATGTAACCAACTCGTTCTCAGATTGCTCATCCTTCATTAAAACAACTATTCAATAATCTGATATATATTCCAATTTGAATTTTACCCTTATCAATCTTGTCTCTCTGGTATGTGACTGCTCTGCTTTGCACAGTGCAGAAATTTAACTAATGCTTGAACAAGAACAGGTCTGGTTTTGAAGAAGTCCCACATGGGCACCTTCCCATGTTTTCCAACTTCTCTTCATTGCAAGAGTACTTACACAAATCAGAATCACATGATCACTTCATGGACCATATCAAGGATATCTTTTAAATACAATCAGCTAAAATCTTTCTCTGTCCTGTCTGTCATGGCTTTTCCTTTTAGAATGTAAGTACTCACATGTGTTGGAACACCTGCCTGTCTTTCATAATTTAATTTGATGTGAACTTTTCCCAATCATGTTCATTATCCACAGGAAAGTCATGTTTCTTCTGCTGCCACTTCTCACCCTAAGTATAAGCAGTATGAAAGATAGATTTAGTCTACATCTACATTTAGTCTACAGGATTTAGTCTACATCTAAATAAAATATGGCACCTACAAATTATTGCTGCTAAAGGTGTGTTGATTATAGTTGATTATACTAAACCTCCTCAATGCTTAAAGTAATAAGCAGACATCTTTTCTTCCAGTCTAGAGGGATATTTTATCAAGCTGATCTGTCTGTGAAACCTCATGGACCATGCTCAGCTTCCAAAAGAGATACCTAAGATACTGACAACACACACACAAATCCTAATCTAAATTTGCCTCTTAAGAATAATCGTGTTAAAGAGCACTTTCTGTAAATAACCTAGTTCTTTCTGTAAATAACCTAGTTAGACGCACAGCTACTCCAGTCAATATTACCTGATAGAAGAGTCCTTTTAAGACACATGGGGAAGTAATCATTTGAGCCAAACAAATTAAAGGGAATTAGACATCTTAGAAATCGGTAGGAGTTAGTGTTCGTGCCGTTACTGTTCCGGGTTTTTTTTTCCTTCAAGTGTTCTACGTTCAGTGGAAAAGAGGATTTATTTGTCAGCCTATAGCATCAAGGTTCCTCAGTCTGTGAATATCTAACAGAAGATTGATTGCAGCTGGATGTACAGCCTCATTACAGAGGGATGTTTAAAGAGCGTTGTGATGAAAAAAAGTCACTCAGAACAAACAGTAAAGCCAGGGAAAGAAGGATGATAACAAGATAACCCACAGAATGTAATTATATGGGCACAAAAATTAGAGGATCACAAATACAGAAATTACTTTCATGTGTTGACACTCTTTTAAACACCCATCAAATTAATCCCTAATTTCCAACTAACTGTGGAGCTTGTTGACACCAGCTGACTCTGTGTAAGTACAGGTGCTTTTACCTGGCCAAACAGAGGTGTATTTTACTGATGCTGAAACTCCTACGTGCACAGGAAGGCTTTTAAAATCATATGAAAGAAATTATGCAGAAAAACCTGAGTTTAAAAAAAAAAAAAAGGTAGAAATAAAAAGCAACCAGCATTTTCAATACATTAAGTACAGTAAATTTCAGTAGATGATGACCAGAAAAGCTAAAGAAGGGGAGTCTAAAGAGTCACTCAAGAGTTGAATGCCTTGCGTGTTCTGCATCTTTAGCACTGTTTAAAGGCTGAAAAGTACCAAGGGCATCATACAGTTATTTTCCCTACTTAACAGAGTTAATTATTTATGTCTTATACCCTTTATCTTAGTATTATGTTCTGGAAGTAACATTTTGAATTCATAAGACCTCTCTGGTACAAGGTCTCTCTCAGTAGGAGTATGTCAAAAAACAGCCCTCACTTAATCAACATTGAATTAGTAAAGCTTTATTCTGTATTAAAAACTACCATTTCTGCAATCAGAATAGACAATAAAGGAAGGGACACTTAGCATCTCAGAAAAAACTAGCATTTGTCATGACCAATTTTTCAAAACAGATTAAAAATGCGTGCTTTGGCAAGACTAGATGTCATTAAGTTTGCATAAACCAAGGATTTATGAACTAGATGGGCCAGAGTAAAAGTTTGTAGTTATGCAGAAAAAACCTGGATTGCAGCTAAATAAATCTTACAATGAAGGAATATTTGTTAATTTATGATATTTTGTCTTTTTTGTGAATACAGGAATTTCATAGTGGGATTTTTTTTAAGTAAGATGTCTAAAATAATTTACACATCATGGCTGCCTGTATTATCCAGGAACTTGAACTCGAAAATACAAAATATTCCTTTCTGCCATAAGTCCTTGTAAAATACTGTAGAATCCATATCTTTACTGTGTCTATTATGATTGTCTGTTTAAAACAACATCAATATAACTGTAACAATTTGGAGAAATGCAGGAGACCAAGTTTTACTGACTGTTCTTTATTTACACATTCTGAGAAGCTAATTATAATTAAACTTCATATTAAAACTACCTCATGTTCCCTACTTAAAGGTAGAAGGGTTCACATAGAACACACATACAGGAATGTTAACAGCCATAAACATATGGAAAAGAGTTTCTTCTCAAAGGTCAGTTAGATAACAGCTCTTAGGAAAATGCATGTTTTCACTCTCTAGATATTTAACAATTGTGAGCCATTCTCTTGTACAGCAGTGACTTTCATGTAGTCAGCTGAGTGTATTATTAAGAATTGTTGGGAGCTCACACTGAGGCCATTATCCAAGATTACCCAAGTATCGATCAGTGAGCTCTTGGAGCTCCCAAAACAGACTCTCCCATCCTCTTACATTAACTGTGTCAGGTGCATTTGGCTAAATTATGGATGTTTCCTTATATTTGGTCTTCTACCCAAGTGACTCATGTCTCCCTGTCTTTCTACTAAGTCTTATCCCACAGTTCTTTATTATCTCTGATCATCACCAGCAGGATTGTGCAGCATCATCTGGATCGCTGACAAAAAATATCACACAGCAAACAGGCTCTGATGAACCCTACTTGATAGGATTCTGTACATCCTCCTCAACAGCTACATCATGATACCTATCAAGTATTTAATTGATCTAATCAATTCCCTATGTATATATATGTAAATTTAGGAACATTCACATCACCAAAGTAGCATCAAGTTGAATGTCGGGAAAATCAAACACTGGATTAACACATTTTCTTTTCTGAAACTGACCTCCTCTTGGTCATCTTGGAAAACTTCAAGCCATTCTGTCTAACATGAATTATAATTTGCCCACTCTTTATTTTGCTTAAAGACCTCAAAATTATGTTTTTATGATTTTATGTGTCAGGATAATCTTTCTTAATTGTCTGCATTCTCTTGAAGTGCTATTACAAGAGTTAATAATTTTCTAATTTTTAAACAGTTATTTGAGAGGTTATTGATTCAGATTATTTCACAGATGATTCTTTAGTTGAAATTTATGTTAGCCAATTTATTTGGAATTTCTATGTTTTTTGTCTTGATGTTTAAACGATTATTAGGAAAACTTTTTAATTGGCTCTAGAAACAAACAAAAGGGAGAATAAAAATTAAATTTTATGCTACCATCTCTACTCCTCATCAACCATACCAGAGCTACAAGTATCTAATTTCAAGATGTAATAATTCAATTCAAGTTGTCCATAATGCAATTGTTGCAATACAAGTTTATAAGAAATTTGTATAAAAATTGTACAATTACTCCTTTTCCAGCATTACATGGGAGCAGGAAGTAGTAGCATTCCCAGCTCCTTTTATAGTGGAAATATTTAGACAACATTCAAGATACGGAAGACACTGTAAAATAACAGAATATATTTAAGCCCAGATCTTCACCCCTCACCACCATAAAAAAGCTTTATAACTTTTTATTACATGTCTTTTGATCAAATAAATCTTTCCTGTTCTTCTGCTAACCAAAATAGCTTAGCAGGTGAGAATAGAAAGCTCATTTCTCTCTTCACTCTTTCTCTTTCTCGTGCAGACACAAAACAAAATATAAACTTGATTAGATCACTGCCTAGGAAGAAAAAAAATGAGTTTGGACACTACAACTTCTAGAGAGAGTAAACTTTTACACACATGTGATGTTTATTCTGACTAGGTGAGACCTCTTGCAGGATTCGGGGGGCAAACATCTCTTTTCAGGAGCAAATTAAACTACCATCTAGCTCAGCACTAAAATGACTGAATCAGTTGTAGGGCTGAAATTAAACTGCCTAAATCCCATTTTAAGTATAAAAGTAGATTATGTATCTGTCTATCTTATCTCCCCATTTTTAGTCTGTGCCTTCACATTAGGATATAGCTTTACTTGCTTTGAAATCAGTACTAAAATCCTTAGACTGTACTATTAACCTGCTAAGACTCAACTAGGTCAATAGAAGACATAGCAATTTACACCTGATTTTCTGATCCTACATTATCAAGAATTCCCACTTTTCTAAAAATGTTCTTTTGTCTAAGTATAAAGTGTTTTTAGATACATATTTTGCCTTGTAATCTGAAATCAGAAGAAAGACATTGATTATGAAGCCTCAAGAGTAAGGATCACATTTATCTCAGGTATAAATCCATTCATTTATCTTTGGCTTCATATGTTCTCAACAGTTTGTTTAAAGAGCCACTCCACTGTCTTTCATGTTCCCAAAGAAAAGCATCATTTTGTGAGCAGGGGGTAGATTGCTTCCACATGGAAAAACTAGTGAAGCCTCTCAAAATTGCTGATTCACAAATTGTAGTGATTGAAAGTTAATCTCAATTATAGTACTAAGGTGTATTGTCGCACAGTGTGATAATGGTATTTGCTGCCTTAAGTGGATTTTGATTCAAACATCAGCTTCAAATAAAGAAAAGAGAAAAAAAAAAAGAAAAAAAAAAAAAGAAAGTAAAGAAAAGACACAGGCATTTACTATATGCTTATTGAAAACCTAGTAGACAGGGTTGGGGTTTTTATATATATTTCAGAATGTACAAGGATGCCTGCACAGAGAGGAGGAACTTTTTTTAATTTTTCAAGGTATTTTCTTAAACAGCAACTTTAAATATTTTTATGAAAGACTTGTTGCCATACTAAATTAAAACAAGTTCATAGTGATATAAAAGCTATGTCTCAGTTAATTATTTGAAGAAACAGAAACTTCTGGTAACTTGACTGTTGTTTACAGGGGTCATATAGAGGAAATACAAATAAAAACAAGACTATGCCCTAAGCTAAATGTAGTTTCTAACTCTAACAGAAAAAGTTTTACAAAGGACAAATCCCAGGAGCAGTTCATTAGTATTTCCTTGCAAAATAAGTGTTAAAATAAACAAATAAGTGTTAAAAAGACATAACTTGGATATAATGCTGTAGTATAAAGTTTAGTACAATAGGAAATGTCAGAAATATTGCTGCACTCCAGATACAGTACCTAATTCACAAATTCCCAGAATAAATGGTCAAATAGCCTCCTATCAAGAACATGTATTCATCTATTTTTTGGCCTTTTCCCAGAGATTTTCTTTTGCAGTCACTGTCAGAGAAGTAACATCGTTCTTGACACATCTTTGGTTAAAACAATTATTTTACTGGAATATTTTAAACTGAGCATGGATCAAGTGTAACTTTGCTTTTTGACATTCATTAGAGCACATTATACTATTCATCTTAAGCACTGCCAGCAGAGCTTCCTCCTGTCCTCCAAAGCATCCTTGTCTTTTCACCTTCTGACTGAATTTTCCCTCCTCATGAACAGATATTTGGTACTTTTGAACCTGATCCTAGACAGTGACAAGATAACTTGCTCAGACTCACAGTATCTCTCTGCATCACTGCTGCCACCATCAATGCTCTCATACATTAGCAGGCTTTAAAAGAGGAGCACATTGTAAGTGATTTAGTCGAAATTTCAAAACTTGGATTTGTCTTCAGATGAGCAGCCAGCCTACGAAACATACTCTGAATTTCTCTGCAAAGGTGAATCAAGCAAGAGAATGGAAAAAGAACATTTTCAAGCAGATTAATTCTGCTGGATACTGAAGTAGCTCCCAGCTATCCATCAAATGAGGCTTCATTTCACCACATGAGGATCCATCCCCACAAATACAAATTTAAGGTACTTTAAATGTTACAACAAGGAGAATAAATTTGCAAAGGACAGAAGGGCAAATCATGGTCCGGAGAGAGAAGTGAGCCAGGTGTTTGAATTCCTGAAAAGGAGGCCTAATTATCCAGAGCAAGGAGCTTATCTTAAATGTCAGCGTTCATAAGCCTGGAAAGTCTGTGACTGAGGAACTCTTCAAAAGCTCTGCAACTGAAATTTATCCAGAGAAATGTGTCTGGAGAACTAGATGTCATTTTAAACAGAACTATATAGTTTGGGGGTGGGGGTGGGAATGCTGTTTATAGAAAATTAATTGCTAGAAAGTCTATCTCTAATGTGTTTCTTGGTCTGTTTTGATATGTTTGTTTTAATACCATTATTCTGTTTTAAAGGAAAAACAAACAAAATACGGTCACTAAACTCCATTGTCCTTAACAGAGGAGGATATAAAACTGATATTCCTAACTGAATTGAACATATTTTAGCTGATTATCTCTGCTAGGCTGAAATTTGCATTATTGTTACATATAGATGTTACCTTACCAGCTTCACAGAAATTGCAGATAAAGAAATCCTATTTTAAAAATTGTTTAAATAAAAAAAGAGTCTAATATAGATGGTAAAACAAATATCAGAATTAAGTACAGTGATGCAGCCTTCACTTGCCCTGCTTTGCAAAGCCATGCCACTGTTGGGAATTGAGGCACATTCACAGTTAGAGTCAACAGAGACAAGGTCAGTGATCCAAAATTTTTATGCAGAAAGGCAGTGGAATTGCTTGGAGAAGTCCTGACATATCAGAATCCTGTTCCTTTTCCTGCTTTTGCCATGGATAACTTCATCATGTTTTAACTTAATCAGTGAAATAGGGCTGGATCCACTAGACTGGATCTTCCCAATTCCTTAATTGCAATTATAAGACTAGCACAAGGCCATTTTCTTAACCAAGAGGATGTTTGGACAACAGCTAGAGGGACAGAATGCTCTTTCTGAATATTTAGCTGTGCACAGACTACATAGGAAACCTAGAGGAGTTTGACAGCATTTTCTCTGAATCTGGCCTTTACCAAAGCCTTTGGTACTGAAGCAGCTTTAGTGAGGATAGAGTGCTCTAAAAGATCTTATCAGGCCCTGATGATGCTCTACTGAGCACACGTTAATTCTGATTTTCAGAGGTTTATACCGCAGTCAAATCAAAAGGAATTTTCTTAGTGATAGCAAAAGTCTCTATTACCCAATGACTATTATCCTGCCAAATTTTGGGTACCTACTGCAAAGCCAAAGAACCACACTTCAAAGAAATGATTTTACAAAAATCTGATGTTGGCAAAAGGGTCTGCTTGGCTTAATCTAATGGGCAAAGTACAATTGTAAGCTATAATGACACAAGGGAGGCACATATTCTTACATCAGTTAAAGATTCACTGAAAATAGAAAGTTTTATGGTGCAAAACTGTCAGCAATTTAATGTTCATCTTCTCCAATAAAAAAAAGGGTGGGGAAAAAATTAAACTCCACTAAATTTTTTAGCATTTCCTTTTCCCTTCTGATTGATAGCTTTCCACTTTCATTTTGGGAACGTTTAAAATATGATCTATGTTTAGCATCAAACTTCTCAAGTAGGTTGAAGAATATTAAATAATACCAATATGACATGAAATAGTTTGTTCTTAGCTGTATTAAAAATCAGTTTTAAAAAAACCCACAAATTTTCAATTTCTAAAAAGAAAATAAAGCTTCAGTTCATCCTTTACTGTTTTTTAGGCATTTTTTCCCTTATTAATTCAGGTTACCAAGGACCAAGGAAGTTCACAGTCTACTTTCCTGACACCTGTACCTTGGTACATAATTTCACCAGGCACTACAAAATACCTTCTCTCAAAACTACCGAAAAGTTGACATCCTTTCCCTGTTCTTAAACATATTGTTTACCTTCTGTTGGCTCTGGTCTTTGCCAGATTGCTGCACTACTCCCTCCACTAAAAAGAGATAATGCACACACATTGTGGGTGGGGAGGGGTGCTTATAAAAAGTGGTTTCCAACTCATTTAGTATGTAAAATAAACCATCATAACTGCTGAGCATGTAAGTTTAGGTGTTTTTACATTTTTTCTGAACTAATTAAATTATAAGTTAAATTATTTACGTTCACTTGTAGATAAGTAAATTTATAGAAAACAATATGAAATTCCAGGTGAAAACAGGGTTATATTTTCCAAAAAAATGTTTCCCAGAAATACTTGAAGTACTTATTTCTACAATTTGCCAGAAAATGCTTTTATATCTACTTAAAACATGCAAGTTGAACATTGTGCTAAATTACAGCTCCTAAGAACTTCTTACATTTTCTCACATTCTCAAAAATTTTCCCAAAATGAAGTGTAGCCAGCCTTTTTTACTTCAGTCGGTCTTAATTTCTGTCTCTCTTTGCAGTGATGAGTCTGAAGGATTTGAATTTGATGTGGATATCAGGCAATGGATGCAAACAATCATACACTCATCAGCCTGAACCAATAGTAGCAGGTGCTGTGGTGTGAATTTACCAGTTTCTGCAGTCTCAAATAAGAGCCACTAGGGATGATGAAAGCTCAAGTGAGCACTTGCTGTTGGCCTTGGACTGTGAAGTTGTAAGAAATACTGATATGAACAAAGCTAATGCAATTTCTGCTACTTTAGGAGAATTCAGCTGTCTACTGATGTGAGCAGAGGGTTGATGGACATGACAATCTCTGGCTACTTGCTCCCAAGAGGCAAATAAACTTTACTTTCAGTTCTTTATTGTCCTAAATTTTTAATCTGAGAGTAGTGGTATAGTCCAAGAATCCCCTGGAGGATAATGATTGAAAGTGAAAAAGGTACAGCAAGTTTATTAATTGCTCAGCCAAGCTGGGGTAGTTTTTGTTGTAACTGTTTTCTTATATCAAGGGTTTCCAATGAGTAGAAAAGTGACAGATGTTTACAGGAGCTGAACAACACCTCTTGCAGTAGTTTAAAATTAAAGAATTCATCATGAAGTTGTTCCCACCTGAAGTACAGCAGCATTCTCTGTGTCCTTACTTATGGCTCATAACCCTGGCAGCTAGAGGTTCAAGGTTTGGAGGATTAGTCCCCTGTCGAAGTCTTAAGGGAGTTTGCTCCTTTCAGCAACATTAGAGAATCTGAGAAACTCCAAAGCCTAATTGCATTTAGGACCACAGCATCATTATATCTTCTTGCTGAGAAAAGAATAGCTGTCTCAGGCTCCCACAGGTGAGCCACTAACAATAGTCCCACAGACAGCAGTCACCAGGCTGCAGCACAAAATCCATGCTGCAAAATGCACAGAAACAATTCAGGCTGTCCCTTCTGGAAGGGAGCCACGAGCAGCCAAGTTTTCACAGTTCTAGCACCAGCAGAGCCTTTTTACAGTCTCCCAGCAGTCTTCATTTGTTATAGGAATGGATTGTGAAAGTGATTTGAATGCAGAAATACACTATCCTCCACATGACTGAAAACTGTACATATATCATTAGAAACATTTTGAAAATGTTCTTTCTCAGTTTTTGTTTCATAGGTGCATGGGTGTGTTGCTGGTGTCTACCAGATGTGAGTGAGCAGCTGAAAAATTCTTTGGTTTTACCTTCCCCTAAAGAAAGTCTGTCTTGGATTGCATTAAGTTTTAGCTATTGAACAGACTTGTGGGTGTTTAATTCACGTGGTTGAATTATTTTTCAGATATGAGCCATGGACCGATGTAGTCAAAAGATGATGACACTTTCATGATGAAAGAGCAAATAAATTAGTACTTGATGGCTGCTCATGTAGCTGTATCAAAGTCCAGCTAATTTTAGGATTTTTTAGGATTTCAGAAGATTTTGTGTGTGCTGATTTGGAGATTTTTATTCAACCAAACAATGAACACTGAGCTCTTGTCTACCTCTTGCTGTTTTTACCATTTTTTGTTTGTTTGTTTATTTTCCTCCTATTTCTTTCTTTCTTAATCATATGGGTGATGTTGAAGCCGGAAGGACAGAAGACAAGCATAAAGACACAATCAATTGCAAAGTGACCAAAAAAGAGTGGAGAAAGACTGTCTGCAACCAAGGAAAAATTTGGCCTTAGTAATTGTAAAACACACTGAGGAAAAATAAATAGTAGAGGTACTAAATGAAAGAATATGAACAAGCTGCAGGAATAAGTGGATTTTTGTTTACTCTCTTTGCTTATTTCTGTTTTAGCAATGCTTTTTCATGTCACCAAGCACTGCAAATCACAGTGGTTGGTGTTCATAAAAAGTTTTGTTCTTTACTTTCTGTGAGAACATAATACAGAAATAACAGAAGAGTTCACAGATTTTAGTATTGGTTGAGATCCAGAAATTCATTCTTAATCCTGCAATATTATTTGTAGAAAACCAAAGTGCACAGTTAGGCCACTTTTATCAATGTGTTATTTTTTAGATATAAATAGCTTTTAGAAATAAGCTGAATTTGAACAAGTATTCAGAAGTTACATATAAAAGGAGGTCAGGCATTTCCAACATTATTCCATCTGTACATTCCAGGTCAGCAGGAAGAGTGTTCAGCTGCCAAGTTCATCAATTTTGTGCTTATTATACATCCTTGACAACTTTTCTATGATTTCTGTGGTGTTGAGATAAAATGAATATACTTCCAGTAGGCAATATATTTATCTCAAATTTATTTACAGCATGGAGACTGGCAAACAGCTTTCTGATGATAGCAACATTTTATTCAATATAGCCTTGCGAAAAAGGTTAACAGCTTCCAGATAAGTCAATGGCATTATTCCAGCAGATCTTGCATCCCAGGGGTTTATGAGTGAGTCTAGTAGATTTAAACTAGTACTTTCTCCTGGCCTTTCCAATATGTACCTTATCACACAGATGCCTTTCCTAAATGTCCTCACTTACATGCTCTTAGTCATTTAGGCTCTGCATTGTAGTCCATGGAAGCAAAGACCCTAAGTAGCCTGATAATGGTTTCCCTTAATGCCTCTTTACACCCTTCTAATAGCTACAGAGCCATAAAAATAATGTAAATATAAATTGCTCTTGTTTTAATGCCTCTTTGCATTCCCAGAGTGAAGTGAAATGCCCTTCTAGCAAATGAGAATGAGGCCTTGGGATCCTGAATTGATGTAACTCACATGCTGATGGGTGAAAAGATGGGAATGAAGCAAGCAAATCTAAATCTCTCAGTTTTGCTCAGGGTTGGTTTAGTGGGCAGTGTCTGTGCTGTCCTTTCCTCAGGCAGTGCCTCAGGTAGCTCCCTAAGAGGATGCTCAGGCAGCTCCCGAAGAGGATGGGGGGCGTGGCAGCCTGGGTCTGAACCTTTCCCTCAGCTTCATGAGCATGGCTGTGATTACAGCCCAGGCACCTCTTCCCCTGCCAGAGGTGCCAAGGGCAAAGCTGGGGGCGAGAAAGTGCAAATGTTTGGGTGCTGAGCCCAGGATTTGCCTGTCCAGGGTCAGTGGGGTGGGGAGGCTGGAGAGGGAGAGCACAGCCTCTGTGCTCCCCTGATAGTGAGCTGCAATTTGCCCTGAGGGAGATCACTGGTTCCTTTTTCAGAACCTATTCAATTATTACCAATTCAATTATTATTCAATTCATTGAGAGAAATTGATTTCATTGCACTACTAAGAGTAACAGTCTGAATATGTGTGCTACAATCCTCATTTTGCCAACGTTCACCCTTTGTGCTTGCTTCCTGTTTAAACATTTCAAAGACAGACAATATCCTCTGTTCAAAAGCGCACTATAACAATGCCAAAGGATGGCTGAGTGACTCTCAAGCTGTAATAGAAAAATGCAGGTATTTTAACTAAGTAATTAAGGATTTTATTTCATGTAACATTTTCCATTACAAATACAAGTTACTATTAAATGTTTATTAAAGCCAACAACAAACTCATAGGAAAACAGCAAATTTTGACACTTCCGCAAGTAGTGAAATTTTTTTTTTTTCTTTTCCAAATCTCACAAATTTCAAAAGCATAGAACTCGTAACTGTTGGTGAAATTTCAACATGCATTTTGATTATCAAATCCACTTGTGCAGTGTAAATATACATAATTTATTATATATTAGTATTAGCCATCATTATAATCCCTTAAGAGATAAAAGCTCAGATAAATCAAGTCTGGCAAAGTAACGAACAGATACCATCACTTTTTCTGTTCAAACAGAATAAAGAATGATATCACGTCAGTCTAACACTAGAGAAATGTTGTTTCCTCTGAAATTGCCTGTCATAATCATTCTTTGAAACTCTTTTTATTCATAGCAATGCCCTATGGTGTCACCACAATCTGCCTGGCATGCAGAGAGCAGCTCAGGAATCAGTGAACTTCTGTGCTTTTACTACATTCCACAGCTTTTACGTAACAACTTCAATATCGAAAATTAAACATGGCCTGTTTAAGCATTGTAGCTGAAAAATTTGGTTTCCTACCATTAAATGACTGTTATCTTACCACTCTTCTTTTAAGCAGTCACAAATGAACAGACAACTATTCCAGCACATTATTTTCAAAAAGAGCCCCTATCTAAGAATTGTTTAGTCGCAGTTCAATAATTTTAAAACATTGTTTCCATAAATCAAAAGTTATCTTTTATTTTTAAAAAATGCAGTGTTTTTAGTGGACACTACTGAAAACTAGTTTTTATTTTTAAACATTTTTCAGGGGGCTGCAACTCTGTCGCTGTATCATGAAAAATATGCTGGAGTTAGAGTCAGGCTTCCTAAGGGTAGGTGAGTGTTTAATTAAATCAAGACATGAGGTACAATGTTGCAATTTGCAATGCTGTGCCTCTCAGACATGCTAGGAATGCAGTGTTCATCTTATTTGACTATTTAGGAAAAATTCTAGTATAACTGCATTTACTCATATTAAGAGTGGTATCCTAACATTATTAGATTCATGGTAGGCGACCAGCAGTGTTTCCTGTGCTTTATCAAAAATTAGAGCAGACTTGGGTCAGTCTCATTTTTCCATATTGCATTCAATGTCTGAAAAACTTGTAAAATAGGCTTGTTTTGGTATCTTTACAAAGACCAGAAAAGAAAGGCCACATTTCTCTTTGTGACTTTGGCTCTTCACTCTGATCCAGAGATTAATGTGATGAACCTTTGGACTTCTGTAAGAAGAATTTTTATAATAAAAAGTAAAATTCAGTACAAATCAAATGTATTCTGAGAGTCTAAATTTTCTGTGTCTCTAAAATGCCTTGAGCATGAAATGTTTAACCTTCAGTTTTGGAGATAGTACGTAAAATATTTAGGATGCAAAATGAAGACTAATTCTCTTTACTAACTCCGGTACTTAAACGATTTACTACCTGATGTCAATTTTTAATTGGTCTCTAGATATGTCAGCATGTATAATGATATGGTAAAAACAGGAAAGTGTCAAACATGGAGAGCTCATCTGGAGACTTCAGATCTCAGGCCTTGACAATGCAAACTTGTGCATTAGTAATTTATGAAGCTTTGGAACTGCTCTTTGGCATCAAGGCCAACTAGAATTGAGTAGACACTACATCACATTTTGAAAACTCTCACCCTCCACAGCAGCCTGGATGCCTCCAAAGTGTCATTTGAGAACATTCCATGGTCCAGGCTGATGCCTAAGCTGTGCCTCGGTGTCACTCAGGAGAATGCTACGTGGACAGGACCAAAAACCTTGCTAGGGACAGATGACAAATAGCACTGGCAGCTGAGATTCCCATGCTCAGGAAGGTGATGCTTTAAGATTTAGCTTTTATATTTTTTTAGATTCTATGCTGTTTCAGTATGTAGTTCTGGGTTTCATGTTAAGTGTTGGTAGTGTCTCTTCACAGAGTAGGCAGACAAAAAAATTCCTTCTCCAGTCTGGGACCAAGGACATCTGATACAAATTTCAAGCCCAAAGGCATAAACAATGGTGAAGACAGAAGGAAAACCAAGGAGGCTGGGGCTTTATAACCTGAAGCTGTGGTTGGACAATGAACTCCAATAGGCTAATGGACCAGAACTTATAAAAGTGTGAGACCTTGTGATTGGGTGTCCATTTTGTGACCATTTTTGGGTGCATCTTGGGTGTAGCCTGGCTGGGCTCTTGTGCTGCCCAGGTGTACCCATTGAGGCCTTTTAATAAATCCCTACTTTATCCTTTTGCTCTGTCTAGTCTCTGTTCCAGGTCAGCCTTCTGAGGCATCAAAGATTTCCTGGCATTTTTTAAATTGCTCATATAATTATATAAACCTCTGCCAACAACTTTACTTAAAGCCTCAAAGAGAACAAAGAAGGTACATTTTATGTGACCATGTCAGAATCAATTGTTTAATAAAATTGCCATTTAACTTCTCTTTCATAAAATATGTAAATTATATTCCTTAGTTCTTTCATTTTAAGATACATTTTCCACTTCTACAATCATTGTCTTAGCTTTTTTTTTGAAGTTTCCTCAGGCTACTGACTTTTTTTTTTTTTTTTAAACTGGAATCAATGAGAAATAAAATATTATTCCTGAAGAATTACTTCAGTGCCAAAGACAAACATACAAATAAAAAAAAATCCCAAACAAGCAGACAAACAAACAGAAAAAGGCAAAGGGCATCAATACAGCTTTCATACAACTTGATATCTCTTTCAGGCTTCTTCTAAGTAATAACAATGCACTCAGAGCTTCATTATATATCAAAAATGTAAATTTTTTGCAGAGTTTCCATCCTCCTGATATGGTTAAATTTTTTATTCTTAAAGATATGGTTTCACACTTCGGCATACTAAAAAATTTATTGTTCCTTTGCAGCCATTTTACTAACAATAACACATTTCTCATTTTCACTGCATGCTAGTCCTCTGACCCTTGTCCCATCCAGAGATGTTATCAAGAACGATATTTTCTTCTAATTAGTTAAAATTTTAAATTGTGTAAAGAAACAAACATCCCCTTTTGGGTGTTCAGTAGAAGTATGCTTGGAAAATTTAAAAATATACAAAAACTCCACGGATATGTCTTAACTTTTCTGGATATGACATGACCTTGGATACAACTGTTTATTTCCTTGTGACAGAAACTATTTGTTGATAAATGGAAAAGTTATATGTATTAATATATGTAAAAAAATGTTTACAAATAAAAACTATACGTAAAGCCTATCTTCAGTTTCTACATCTTGAAGCGATTGATACCAGCTAGAAAGCTCACAAGAAAATAGTGGGTTATATTTTATATAGTTAGTAAAGGAGAAAGTTCAATCTTGTATTCAACCTAATTTCCATATGCAGAATAAATTGAGGACATTTTTCAGATTACTTTCAAACAGGAAAAAACATAAAACCTATACTGAAATCTGATATTTATTTTAATAGTGTGTTGCTAAGAAAATTACCTGCTGGCATTATTTTTATGAGATATTATGGAAAATAAATTCTAGTTAGGTTGCTTTTATTTTGTGTGTGTGTGCGCAAATTGCAAAGCAAAACTAAGAAAACCACAGGTTTTGAATGTGTAAATAAGGGCTATAATTTCACCACGTGTGCCACACCAGCTGCTCCACAGGGGAAGGGCAGCCAGGGGACAACCAGGACTGGGATGCAAGTCCCCAGGGCCAGCCAAGAGCTCAGTGTGGGTCAGACAAGCCTGTGGGAATAAGGAGGAGCTCAGGGCAAATGAGCTGAGCAGGACAGGGGCAGAAGTGGGCACGGGGAAGGGGTGGCACATCTCTTTCACACAACACTGACCCAAGGCTGAGGAGCCATGTGCCAGCTCTGGCCTTGAGCAGGCAGCAGTGGAGCAGACATTGACCTTGACTCGGGCAGCAGAACCTTCAGGGTGCATTCAGGATCTCCCCAGGCAGTGTAGACAAGACAATGCTATTTTAGGAGAGGAAAAAGGCTGTGGGGATGCAAGCTGTGACATGTCACTTGCCCTCTAGTGCAGCAATTGGTCATGTGTTACTTACTGGCACTGACAGAGCCCCCAGTAGTTGTTTGCTGAAAGACTTGTACAACGGAGCTCATGCTTAGCCTGTATCACCAAATGTACAACCTGTCAATTGAAATAAGGTCTGTCCAGGTACTTGCTATAATTTCAGTATGCTGAACACCTATCTGATCCATTGAGCAGATTTAATTCTAGCACGCAGTCGGGAAAAAAACTGCAAAAAAAGAAGAGGTGATCAATCCATGGGTTTCTTGCAGTTTGTGGCTTGTGGGATTTTTTTGAAGAAATGCCTTCCAAACTGAGTGTCTTGTTTTCCAGATGGACACGACTGCACTGTTCGTTTCACATACGCTTGGCAGCTTACCTAAGGTGAAAATAGATAACTCAAGATATCTCACACACCTCAAGAGATGGATGTGTTGACATCCAAGAGAAGATGCTGAAAGGTACAGTACCTTTTCATACCTCTACAATCTGTGATTTCTCTGTTTTTTGTCTCTGGTTTTGATCTTCATTGTCGTGTACCATATTGAGCAAGAAGATCAGCAAAGAGCAAGTGAGCGCGGCTTTCATCAGCCTGTATCTTCAATTTGTCAGTGTTAGCATTTCAGGACTCATCTCTCCCCCAGGTTAATCTGATTAGACTGTGTGTCAAAGATTCTTGTAAGCCAGCTCACTGCTAATAGAGTCCAGCCAAGGAAGACTACATTCCTAAAAAAAGTTCTGCTTCTCTTTCAGCTGGAGTTTCAATGTGTCATCATTGACATCAAATCAGTTTTCTTCTCCTCTGGATAAAACTCAACAATGTTCATAAAGAATCACATAAAACTTAACAGTTTCCAAAGCAGAGTTTCAGTTGTAGACAAAACTTGGAATGGTTTTGAGCACACAATTCTTTGAACATTCCCATGCTTTATGTTTTGGGTTTTTTTGTGTTATACAGCTGTTGTGATTGGTTTGGGACAGATTGAGTGACCTGTGCACCAGTCAGCTGAAGCACAGCAGAGATTTAAAAGTCAAGACCATGAGTGATGGCACAATACAGACCTTCCCAATCCCCCTTTGTCTTGGCTGGCTTGGTTGGAACATGGTGCTGGTGCTGCTGGGTCACAGCTCATATGTGAGGAGATGATGAGGCAGATAACGCTGACATCAGCACAATCTGCTCCTTATCTGCTCAGAAAGCAGAAGGCCCCGTTCCCCATATGCCCACTGTAGTCTACCAGGATGAGAAACCCCTCAGATATGAAGACATCCAGCTCTTTTATACAGCCTTTCTCTTTTCTCTTCCAGGACTAACAGACTGCGTAAATTGCACTCAAATTTAGGAGGCACCTTGCAAAAAAAAAAAAAAAAAAAAAAAAAAAAAAAAAAAAATCATATGCATTCAGTGATGATTTATATATCAACATATTTTTTTTATGGTGAAGTTCTGCTTCCATTAATTAATTTTATTCCATTTTAGAAAGCCAGACATGGGAAGATTATGTTCTTTAGAAGTGATTACCTCCACAACAATTGCATGCTTATTCAACAAGTTAATTTTCCATCAGTGCAGTAATGTTTATTGCACTTGAATCTTGCTGTTTGCCAAGGAGATACAGAGATACAGCTGGCTTTGGACTAACCAATACTCCTTAGGCATTCTAAGTCATGTCAGTTACTTCCTTTGGTCACCTTTGAAATATCTTATATTTGGTTAAATCGTGTCTTTATGTACATAGCACACTGTCCTCTTACTCCAAGTACGGTATATCTTTTTTTTAATTAAGCTTACAATTCCTTTTAACTCTTAATGTTATATACCAAATCCTTAAAGTACCTAAAGGAGCAATAACATTTTGTAGAATTATGTCATTTATGAAAAAAAGAAGAATGATTGTGACAGATATAGAAAAACGAAGAAATCACTTTGAAATGCAAGATAGAATAGAATTCTAGAAACCATTGTTAATTTTTGGTGATTAATGGCTAAATTTATATCAAATTATAAAGCAAGAAGTAATTACTTCACTACATTTACTATTCTATGTATATGTGTGTCATTTTTCCCAGTGTGGAGCTGATCTCATTCTCATCCAGATCAATAGTAATTTTTCAACTCAGTTCAATGGGTGTAAGATAAGCTTTTCTGGGAAAAGTACCTTCCACAAACCTATTGAAAACAAAGACATTTTCCATATAAAAATACATCTACATAATTATCCATTAAAGTAACAATGCAATTCTTATGCTACAGGTCACAGTTCTAAGGACTTACACCCAAAGTAGATGCATTCTCTTGAGATATATCCTCTGCTTTTTGCAATTCCATTTTCTAACATTTCCCCGGTCTAAATCTACAAAAAAAATTTAGCAGCAGAAGTTGCAATCCTAGAAGTGTAGTGAACATGTTATAGGGTTTTAATGGTAAAGTACCATTTTGCTTCTCAGTGGAGAAGCCACTTCAATATATTCCATTATTAATTTTAAAATTAGATCAGATCAAGACATCTTCTCTGAAGGACTCTTAGTTGAAGCTATAAATTGGGGGCTTGTTACATCAGTTAAAAAAAAAATCACTTCACTTTCATCAATTGCATCTTTCACAAAGAATATTTTTAGACTTTAAGAAAGGAAACTTATCTCTATGTATCAGTCATCTTTTAGCGTAATGTCTAGTTCATGGATTTCTAAAGCAGCATTTATCATAGAGTTGTGAAGCTGTTTGAGTAGGAAGGGATCTTAAAAAATCACCCAGTTACAAACCCCCTGCCCTGGGCAAGGACATCTTCCACCAGAGCAGGTTGTTCAGAGCCCCACCCATCCTGGCCTTCAAAACTTCCAGAGATAGTTGCCCAACTTATCTGAGCAACCCCAACTCCTTCTGCCTGCCAAGTTCTTCCATCTACCTTTATACCATGCTAATATCCAGCTATAAACTCACATTATCTGCTGACTATCACCAACTTGAATGGTGGACATGAATACAATACTTTGGTAAAGCCATTACCTTAAAATGAAGACATAACAGTCAAGAGACTGACAGATCCATTGTGATGTTCATATAACAACATTTTTAGTTGGATTTAACTGAAATAAAATCCCAGTTTCTGTTGCTTAAGCCTCAGGAAGTTTTTTATCCACTACCAGATGGGTGATCTGGTTTTGTTTCTTATGATTTAAAAATTAAAACACTCCAATATCTCTCCCCAGGTGAAGAGGGAGGATGAAAAAATTACTTTGGCAGGCACCTGGTGTCCAGGTAAGGCCAACCCCCCACACTCCTTTAAAACTGAAAGGCTATTTAGGACAGTCTGTCCAAACTCTTCTGGTCTCAAACACACCCCTGAGTCCATGCTACTGTGAACCACAAGTCCAAGCAAAGTTATTCTTGGATTACTGTACCACTTTTTATCCAAAAAGAGGGAGAAATACCGTTTCCTTTAAGTGTCTGAAATCAGAATTTCAACTCGATTCAGTAACACTGAAGATTCAATTCAATTTTCTCATTAGCACCCTGACTCAGAGGGGTAGGTTCAGTTGTTAGATCAGGAAACTGTGAAACCAAGGATTATAGCTTTGTTTATGGATTAAGTACTCCTGTACTTAGGGTGACATGAAAAAGGCCTTTGTGAAGTTAATGATTCATCCAGTGGTTTCTGAATCACAGAATACACTGATAAGCACCTAAGAAACGACAGTTCCAGAGGACAAGGGAGTATTCATTGTGTAATAAAAAGCAGTGTAAAGTGCAGTTTGGGGGGTAGTGTAGTGATATTTCTGTTGATATGGCCTCTTCAGCATGGAAATCCAGCTCCACAATCTATAGCTCCTTGAAGAAGCATTTTTTTTTCATTTGGCATTTCAGTTTTGCATTCAATTAACAGACTGTTTTACCCTGAAAGCCAGACGAAGCCAAGGCATTGTCTCTGGAACCTGCAGGTTTTGATGTGATATATTTGATCCGACCTCCGTTCCCCAAGCAGCATTATCCTTCTGAAAACAAAACAACCCAAAATCATGTTCATGACAGAGAGACGTTTCCCTCCTATAATAAAGTGCACATCTTAAAGCTTGCTGAGATTCTATTTGGCATTGTAAAAAAAAAAACCAATACTGCAGCACAGTAGGCATCTCAAAGAGAAAAGGGACATTGAAGGGAAAACTGTCTACAAAATCAATGAGACAAAAAGATAAACACTCCACCAAAGCACTGAATGTTCAGTGTGTCTTATACAATTCTTTTAATATAAAAACAGAAACTGACATTTGATTTAACTGAGGAATTAGATAATTCTGACTTCAAAGGAGGAGAAAAAGATTGAACTGACAGATGAAACCAGCTACAAAAGGGTGTTCTTTACCTGTCATCAGTAGAAAAGGAGCTGAGGATTGAAGTCCCTTCCCAGAGATCATTGTTGGCCAGAAAAACCCACTTTATTAGGAACATTCTGATTTTGAAAGTGCACTAGTGCAATGCTTAATCTCATCAAAAATATTATTTTATTCTTTTTTTTTCCTTTTTCCTAAATTAGGACTGACACCCCCACAGCTGTATGTTCTTGTCTAGTTCTAATGCAATCTCCTTGTTCATTTATCTAATTTTCCAAAAAGCATTCTGCACCTAGCAGGTATCTACCACAAGCTTTTTTTTTACCTGTCTCTGAAAAATGAAGTCTTGAAATTCATGAAGGTAACTCAGTGAGCTGTTACATTATCAGAATAATTATAAGAAAGTCAGCATAAGAATCAAATTTCTTCTATGCATGGCAGCAGTAAGGAAAACTTAAATTCCCTGAGACATTTGATTTGCTGCAGCTGTAATGATTCTTAGATAGGAAAAAGAAAGGACAGGATTTTTGTGTTTGGCAGTTACTTAGAAAACAATAATGCTACTTCAGTTTATATATATATATATATATTTAATATTATTGAATTTCCAAGTCTTATATGAGAAGAAACAGGCAGGGAGAAAGACAGATAAAAACTTTTTCTTTATTCTGAGTTGCGGGTTTATTGATTTTACTTTTATCTAAACACACATACTTTCTTTTGATGCTAAAAAAAACTTAACTTCCACATAATCTTGTGAACTGATGCAGCTATTCAAAAAGAGCTGTATTTTAACACATTCAAGAAATAATTATACCTTAATTTTTCAGAAATGATGGTTTATATTTTCTATTTTCATAGCAAGCACAGATGTTTTTCTCCACAGTTTCACTGACATCTGCTTTGTATGCATCACGTCCATGCATCTTTTTGATGTGTCATCTTTCTCCTCCTTGTCAGAGGTGAATAAAGGACCTGACCATAAACTTAACCTTGATATTAAATATTTGTGCCAAGAATCCCTGCTCTGATTTCTGAGCACTGGAGTGACTAGTCAAAACCCAGGTCTTTTGAAAAGCAGTGTTGATTCTTCCCAGGCTGCAGAGTGTCAGGGCTGTTTGCCTGACTGACATTAAACAGCAGTTATGTTTGCTTCTACTTTAATTAAAAATTAATGAGATCAGAAGGACGTAAAAAGCTTTGTTGCTCTAAACTGCTTCTAAAGTATTTCCAGAACATGCTTTGTGAGAGAGCCTTTTAGCTGCAGAAATATTGCCATTTGAGAATCTAGAACCCACTTTCCAGAGGTGGTAATGACATTTCCCAGAAGGAGAGAAAATGCTTGAGGAAATTTTCCTAATTAGATGGCAGATAAAACGCCTAAATCATTTGGAGATAATTTGTGGGAAAGGGAATGAGAGAGGAGAGAACAATCCAGAGTAGGTACGGAGTAATGTAGATAAAGCATTTCCTCCAAAGGCTCTCAGAAGTTAGAATTTGTGATCTTGTATAATCTATGGGATGCAGGAGGCTGCCCACAGCTTTTTCTTGATGGAAAACAGTTGGGGAGGATTTGATATCTCCTTGTATAAAGGATTACTTCTTGGTGTGAATTTTGGCCATTAGAGAAGAAGAATAGAGTAGTTAATTTTACTGATTAGAAACAGATTTATTAGTTGCATTTAGAATTATTTTCAGCTGCTTTTATGAAAAATATCCAACAAAGAAGATCGATGTTAGACTGGAGATGTATATGTTCTGTAATAAAAATCCTACATATGATAATAATTCAGATTTCTTTAACCCTTAATTTCACACTAAATAGATGAGAGCATTTCTTTACTTGAAATGCTGAGTAGTTTTTACCAACAGCAGCAATACAAACAGTTCAGAATTTTCTTTGAGTTACTCTATTATCAAATCAAAACAACTCTGTATCATCACCAGGTGTAATTCATCCAGTGAAATTAATATACAATATTTACTCACAGCAGTTCTGAATTTTCTATATCAATTTTAATCAGAAAATCAAATGTGAAGACAGAGTCTTAGTGATGCAAAGTAAACTGACCACAGTAATTAAGAAAACTGACATCTTATGCTCCATGTACAAGTCACAGAGGATCACACAGAGAAATCCTCCTTAAAATAAAACTGACAGAAGATTCTGTTAGAGGATGTAAGAAAGATCTAGGAAACAGGGAAAGGGCACTGTGCATCCTTCCCAAAAGGAAGAAGCTGATTCCTGCAGATCTTCAATTATATCTCAAAACATAGTTCTTCAAGAAGAAGCACACTTTGAAATATCTACAGAGGATGTTTCTGGGAGAAAGGATATCTAAGATCAAAGTTTTGCCTTCATAAGTGAGTCTAAGGACACAGATAAGAATCTACAGGCAGAACACATGGTTAGAAACAAACCTGAAGGTAAAGCAAACCACTATATTTTGTTATGGGTGTTAATCCAGCCATTCATGACAAAGAAAATAGGATGCTTTTCAAATATTTACAGATGAAAACCAAATATCACGTTTTGCTGCACTGATTCTGGTCATCCACAAAGTCTGATGGGGTTGGAAAAATCTAAATCATCTGGATCCATGTTGAAGAAAACAAACTCCTGTCTGAAAACCAAAAAAGATAGATAGGTAGATAGATAGATAGACAGATGAATAGCTCTTCAAATTACCTATAGTTGGATGTTTTACTTTGATGATAATGAAAGACCAGGTTACATACAAAGGATAATAATCCCATATTTAGTTTAAACATTTTGCTACCAGAACTGGCAGCATTACCTTATACAAAAGTTAATGTAGTGTTTGGCTCTAACACTGATCATTACTGAGACTTCCAGACATTAAATAAGAATATGGTTTCTGTTCATAGGAAGCAAAGTGCAACTTTTCTTTTTGTTTGTTTGTTTGTTTGTTTTTTTTTCCTGGTTGATGACTTCTATTTTGCCTCCACAAAAACATGAATATTTTCATAATGTGTAGTTTTACTTTTTCTCT
Organism: Certhia americana; assembly: GCA_018697195.1. Lineage (NCBI taxonomy): Eukaryota > Metazoa > Chordata > Aves > Passeriformes > Certhiidae > Certhia > Certhia americana. The sequence goes on along the minus strand of CM031857.1, from coordinate 6,911,234 downwards.
GTATGGCATGCACTTAGAATTCAGAAAAAAAAGAAACAATAATTTTAAAGAGAACACAATCACAGAATAGTTCTGGTTGGAAGGGTCCTGTGGAGATCATCCAGTCCAACCCCCCTGCCAAGGAAGGGGCATCTCAAGCAGGTGACACAGGAATGTGTCCAGGTGGCTTTGGAATATTTACTGAGAGGGAGTATCCTGGGCAGGTGTTCCAGTGCTCTGCCACCGTAATGGAAAATTCTTCCTCTTGCTGAGATGATATTTCTTGTGTTTTATTTTATGGTCATTGCTGCTCCTTCTGTCACTGGGCACTACCAAAAAGAGTCTGGCACTAACTTCTTGGCATCTGTCTTGGAGATATTTATGTGCATTGATGAGATCCCCTCCCAGGCTTCTCTTCTCCAGACTAAACAAGCCCAGCTTCCACAGTCTCTCCTCATAAGAGAGATACTCCAGACAAGGATGAGTTTATTAATTTCTGTTAATTAATTGCAAAGCTTATGATATTAGGGAAGCTGCTGCAGTTTTTTTCAAAGTTGAATTCTCACAGAAGTGCCTATTTTTATCAAAACTCAAACTTTCTATGGGAGAAAGCAATTTTAGACACCACTTTTTTTTTTTCCTGTGTTCCATAACAACAGTTCAAAATTGTTTCCATCTTGATACGCCAAAATGAAATAAGAAATGTCATCAGTTTTTAAAGTGTATAATTCTGTTTCTTATGGAGGAAAAAAAATCATATTTTGATATTTTAAATTTGCATTCTGAAGGGAACAATGAAGAAGCAGGTACATGGAAGAAATTTGTTGGACGAAGCTTTCCAGGGGAATTTGAAGGAGCTATGCAAGTAGCTCCAAATGAAGTTAGGATTCAGAAGTACTGGAGCTGGCACCTTCCAAAGAGGTTGGGTCCATAAGAAATTCAGGAAACTTGAAGTTCCTTTCTTAAACTGCATTAATTCAAATGCAGGAACAAATACTTCAAACTAATTTCATAGATCTGTCAAGGAAAGCTACTTTCAGAAAGATTAATTTGGGCGCATAATAGCACCAGAAACACTGTTGGTAAATCAATGATAATGGCAATTACGCTGCCTTGACTCTTGTCACAGTTCACTACCTTTTGTACAACTGCAATATGTCAGTCTCCTCACTGGAATAACTTTCACTGTTCCATGCCTTACTGACCAGAATTGTACAAAATATGGGATGAAAACAGTGTCCATGTGAAAGTAAACAAGTGGTTGTGGAAAAACTCCAAATTGTGTTGTTACTAAATAGATGACATCATATGGAGTCAGAACACAACAATAGCTTTTGTTTCTCAGGATTAAGCTATGTGAAAGTTTGTTACTATGCTGATATTTTGTATCTACAGGATTTAAAACAAATGCAAACTTGCAGGATGGCCACGGTTTGTTCCATGCTCTCACTGCAGGATGCAAAACATTATCTATTCAGTTACGTAAATACATCTTACATACCCAACCAGACACCAAGATGGGTACAAGATGGTCTTCCTTGTTTTGTTTATAGGTTTCTTTGTTTCATTTTCAGTATTAAGAGTCCAGTTTGAAGTACACATACTGTTCTTAACACCAGCAAATGTCTGCAGCAGCAGGCACGACTATAGGAATGTTTTAAGAGAAAGGTGTTTCAGAGCCAAAATCACTGCTTCTTAAAAATGCCTGGTAGCTGGATCAAGGTTTTATTGAATGTATCTCTCCTCAGTATTGAATTTGGGGACAGCATAACCTATGAAAATAATGATAAAATATAGTTTACCCATTAATGGCATAAATATTAACCAGAAAGGGATTTCCAGGTTGCTAATTTATTCCAAAGTAAGAGCTGGCACTTTCAGGACAGCTGAAGTCATGGCATGTTCTGTGTTGTTCCACAAACCTGGTGCATGTAAATAACCATAACAAATGTACCATGGTTGCACAAGGAGTGGTGCAACCTTCTGCATCACACTCAGCTGCCTGCATTCTCCTACAACCAGGAATATTTCGTCTCAAGCGTCTGAAAATGGCATATGTCTACACAACAGGTTATGGAAGAGTGAAAAGGTACCCAAAAGTACAAATGAGCTGCTCCAAAACCATTGGCAGCTTGACTGCAGCGTTCAGTAGATCACGGTAACTGAAGTTATCCTTTTTGTTTCCAGACATTTCCTCTGAAAGCTCATAGAAAATCAAAGTGTCTCGGAGACATTTGCTTCAAAACAAACCGTCTCCTCACACAAAGATCAATATAACATAAAGGAAGGAATGAAAACTTGTTTATAGACACCAAAGATTGAATACGTATTTCTGTCTTTGCTGGTTTTAAGGCACTCTTGCCAAGTTCTGAAAATCAGTTTCTTTCATTACTAGTTTGGGACTAAGGACTAAGAATTACAGGTTTTGTGTTTCTGCCTGGCAGAATCCTGTCTAGGCATCATGGGTCTAGAGATTTTATTGTTCTACTTCATACCTATTTCACCAAAATCTGAAAGCCTTTGAAAATATTAAAAAAAAAAATCAGTCTGATAGTTGGACTATTGTTTCATTTGTATTTGCTTTTGTTACAGTTTGAAAGGCCAAATAACATTGAGATTTTCCATATTAACAAATTCAACACATTTGACCTGGATAACAAGGAGCACAAAATAAGGTAACACTGATTATGGCCTGGCAGATGAAAATGCCTTGAGCTGCCTTCAGCTAGAATAGTAAATATTTCAATACCCCAAGGCTCCGTTAAACAAATGACCAGCAAAACCTGTCAACACAAGAAGGTTGACTTTAAGTTTCAAATAATTGTCACAAAATAAAAATCAGTGGGCAGGTATGCAACATTGATTTCTTGACATCTTCAAAAGACACAATTAAAAGGGATTGAAGAGAAGAGAAGGAAGAAGAAACAAACAATATACACTCTTCGGAAACATTCAGTAGCAAACCCAAAATTTTGGGAAAAGAATGAAAGCGAGACTGAAAAGTTGATTTTGTCCAAATGTCAGTCATATGTTAGGAGAAAATAGAATAACAACTGTGCAAACTTCACTTTATTTTTAACTTCAAGTCTGGGAAGGGGGGAGAAGATCACACTGTGAGATAAAACTGTTTGCTAGGAAAAAGTTAACAATCAATCTGCAATAATAGTTTCCATGGGCTACAACTGAGAAACTGCCATCCATTTGCAGCATGTTTTCAAAAAAAATCTTATTATGTCCTTTAGACAGAAGTACTGAACTTAAAACACAAGACTGAACTTTTAGAGCATATCAAAAAAAGTGCAGGAAGGGGAGTAGCATAAAAATGGATGGATGAACAGATACACATCTTTCTTTTTGGTCCTTCATGTGTATCCTTCCATGTCAAGTACATACTTTCAGACCAAATGGGATTTCAGTCTTCAGTCTTTCTATCCAGTACATAGTTCACCAGCTGCTGATTTTTGTTTTAAGGGAGGGTAAAAAAATGAGCAGACACAGACCAGAATTATGAATCTTTATTCACTGAAAATAGTGGTCAGCTTAAGATAAGTAATTTTGCACGAGAAAGATCTTGTGTTGCTCTGTGCATCTTGATGATCCAAAACTGTGAAACACAAAAAAGGGTATGCAATCTTGCTTCTTTCATGTTGAATTACCTGTCTGGATGGGGAAAAGCCACTTATTACAGATGTTGGTCTTTTGTGCGGAATCCATGAAGTGTTTTTAAAAGAACAAATTAATACTTACTGAGGGCAACATATAATTTGTATCATAATACTAATAATAGAGAAATTAAAAAAAGAAACTAGAAATTAAAAATAATCATTATTTTAAGTAGGCATTATTCCATTGAAAGCCTATGATGGTATTTTTAGACTGTGTGTTCATGTGCTGTAAATGTGTTAAAAAAAGCTAATAAAAAAATATGTTCAACATCCTTTAATACCCCACCAGCTTTTATACTGACTTTTTTTCTTGCCACCTACATTTCACTATTTATGCCTCTCAGGAGTGATGCCCCAAGGTCAAAGTAGTGCAAATTCATACTCACTTCACCACCAGTTTTGCTCTTCCAAGCAGTTCAGAGTAAGCTCCAATTCTATTTCCAATTTGTCTCTTGTGGGAAGGATGTTGAGTGTCATTTTTTTTTCTCAGTACTGTGATGTGAAATAGATATGTGCTGTCATGCTTCTGAGAGATTTGAGGAAAGGAAGCAACTGATTTCTAAACCAGACTTGCGCATTTATTACCCATCAATGCGAAAGTCACAGGGAAAAAAAAAAAAGGGAAATTACAAGATATTCATGTCCTTCAAAAATGTTAAAAATTCAACACACTCATCACAAGAATTTTGTGGTTTCCACCCAGTTATTTGGTGTTTTATGAATTACTTACTTTTTATTTAATAGCTATTTGGGGCAGGTACTGTTTTGCTTATTTTTGTGAGAAGGTGGTTGTTTGGTTTGAGCTTTTAAGAACTTTTCCTCAAAGCACTGTTCACTTACTAGGTGTTTAAATGTTGGAACTATCAGCAGCCATATACAAGGGTGATGGGCACTTTCCCTTTCCCTTTTAGCTTCTCTTCTTTCTCCAGTACATGTTCTTTTAGGCATTTTGCTCTTAAATGGCCTCTGCTTTTCTTCAGGAGAAAGCACATACAGGATTTCCTAGTAAATGGAAAACTCACAGAAATTATGTGACTATGGCCCAACAATTCATTCAGTCCAACAGGTAGGAAAATCATCATTCTCCAGGGTAATAAAAAGCTGTCTTTTGTCTTCTGTGTCAGATAATGAAATGACTCCAAAAATCAGTGTCAGGAAGGAATATCATGGGATGTTCAGCAATACTGATCTTGGTGTTCCCTTTTATTTTTTTTTTTTTTTACTGATTCCATTTAACAGCACAGCCTTATGCTCCTTTAAATGTTTTGGACAGAATTCACTCCAAATCATGGCACCTAAAAAAGGATAAAAAAAGGGACTTTAGGATATTGGTAGGCAGCAAGCTCAGCATGAACCTGGCAGCCAAAAAGGCCTCCAGCACCCTAAACAGCATTAACAGGAGCGCAGCCAGCACAGCACTGCCTGGAAAAAAAAAAAAAAAAAAAAAAAAAAAAAAAAACCAACAAACAAACCCAAGCATTTATTACTATCGGGGAAAGAGGAGGGTTGGCAATAGCACAAGACAGTACATTCTACCAGCTTTCTCAAAAAGCCTCCTGGATGTAAATCCCTGTTGTCATGTAAGACCCATCCCATGGATCATGCCCTGCCTGGTGCTCTGCTTTGCTGTTTCACCTGGTGCAACCTCTGTAGTTGTTGATGGCATTTTAGTTCAAGAGTTAAATAACAAGTCACGTTTACATGGCCATTCTCACACATATTCTTTACCAACTGAGCAGCAAGAGCCATTATGATACAAAAGGCAGTCATTTCTGTTGTTAGCATATACAGGCAACAAAGAAGTTCAGAGTATTGGACCTAACTGATTTTTTATTTAACTAGAACAGCTTGGATACAATGGGAAGAGAAATTTGAATAGGTAGAAGGTATAGCAATTGTAATTTGTATGTCTACTTTTCAAAAATATTATAATGTATTTCTCAGAGTATTATATAAAAATAGTATGAACTGCTAATAATTATTCTAAGATAAGAGATTCAGACAGAAATGCCATCTTCCTCTGGTTTCCAACACTCGCTTTTCCAGACAGAATGCATGACTGAGACCCAAAGGGGGCCCTGAAGTATCTACATAGGCCAATGGTGAGCTCAAAAGCCAAAGTCTACTTCTTAAAAAGATGTTAAGATACGCCAAAAAGAGTTGCTATCTAAGAAATATTTTATAGCTTACATGAAATTCAACCTAAAAGCAACAAGGACTGAACTGGGACAACTCTTCAACCCTTAATAGTAGCCATTTCTGGTCATCTGGCTAATTATGACAGTACAGAAAGTCCCTGCCTTTTTAATCAAGAGTAAAACTCACAGTACTTTGTGAGTAGTACTTTGCAGACATAATTTTTTGGAAAGAAAAGGAAGCACAGTCAGCAGTGATTGCCATTTAAACTTTAAGTGAAATATAGCAGGAAATATTCTGGCCATTACAAAACAACCTGACAGCAAAGATATCTGAAAATTGTCGCAAATCCAGGCATGACATTAAAGAGATATTTGTGATAAACACAGTGAAGTAATTACAATTTTCCACTTTAGAAGTGTCAGTATAATTTTTCTCTGAATTAAAAAGTTCATCTTCTCAAACTACTACTTTGCAGTCCAGTTTTGGAGTTAAATCAGAATCTGCTCTGTGACAATCTCACAGTGTGAGACAATCTCACCCCAAAAAGTTTTAAAGATCATTTTAGCAAAGGATCTTAAATAAATGTTTAGCTTGAGAAAATATTACAAATCATAATTCTTTCCAAGAAGCTGTACATTGTAATATGGTTTTAAGGAATATATTCTCGCAGGCTGACTTCTGCCTACTAAAGAAGATATGCACATATGGAATGATGTCTTATATAAATACCAGATTTGTGTGCACAGATGCAGCCGTGTGCGTGTCTGCAAGCTCTGATCAGTCTTCAGTTTTCAAAAATTCAGCATTGGAATTTGAGCACCTGATTGAACCTTTCCCATTTCTGCCATGCAGGGTTTAATTTCAGAAGTGTTTTTTTTTTTCTAGACCATTGTTCCCCAAACAGATGTAGTGGTGACATAATTGCCTCGTTGCTCAGGTACTTTTCTTTCTTAGAAATATTTTCATGGGTGCAAAGTTTAGTTTGCTCACTTGAATCACTGGTGTTGCAAACTAACACCATGTTCTGAGAAAGTGTGGAATGGATTATTGTTTCTGGAACAGCTGTCAGCAACCCAGAACTCAGAGGACTTGAAAGACTCTGAAAAGTCTACCCACAAGTTGTAGTTTTATCCCAGTATATGAAGACCACTTCCAGTTCACACCATTGTGCATCCTGATGCTTCTTGACCTCTTCCTTGTCAGCTCAGCTGTTCTGATTGATAGGATTTTATGGTTAGAGAGCTGGCTTGCCCATTCCCTTATAAATGGAAGAAAGAATGATTCCATGACTTACACCTGCATGACAGGGCTGGTGATAACTTAGTTCCTGCACAGTCAGGTAAAAGAGTTTCTTGTTCTCCTATATCCCTTTGTGCAGATGAGCAAGACAAAACCATTTTATTTAGCTTACTAGAAAATAAGTTTATTATAAACCTTGGCCAGAAATACCATACTTTTGTTTATTATTTTCCACATTTTTTTCCCATTTTCCTTTATTCTGCACTTCTGCTACTTTTCAGTTTACTAAATCCTAAACACCACACCATAACACAAAAGATGCTCCGAGTGTTCCTACACACATGATCAGCCAGTGTATTTTCTAAGCTAAAAGAGCTACTAAATAAAAGTTGAAAGTTATATTATAACAGTTTCAGGCAAGTAAAGACAGGGGGCATTAAGGAAATTCAGTGGACAGGGATCAAACCTTGCAGCTGGATGAGCAGGATAAACGATAACAAGCTTTAGTGAAAGCAAGACTAAACAACAGCCTTCAACAAGGAAAAAAAGTTCTGAATATTGTATGCCAGCAATGCACAAAATCACAGAAGAGATTATCCAGGAGTTTAACAACAATGAAATTAGCTTTAGTATCTCCAGAGCTTTACAAACAACATTATAATTAAAAAAAAAAAAAAAAAAAAAAAAAAAGTCCCAGATAAGGTATTTCTGCCTGCATATAAACAAGCTATGTTATACTACACCTTTCTTAATTTAAGAGTTATGATTTATTTGTAAAATAAAGATAGAATCCATATTCATGAAACTGGAAAGACTGCTATGCATATTATGAGAGAGAATTTGTTTATTTAAATGGTGAAAAAAAACCAAGCAAAGCTTATGCATGTAAGACACAAATGTACATAAATAACTTCTCAATATACCATGTGCATCCAAAACATCTGAACTGTACAGAACAGTCTTTGCTGGTCAACACATCCTTCTCTGTTGGAAGATGCTTTTTAGTATCTGATCCTGTTGATTCTCACTATAATGGCATTTCAGGTAAAGTAACTCAAAATTAAACCACAACAACATCAACCAGGACAGTCTTCTAATGCCTCTTTTGTGGCCCATGTTAAATCTTTGCTGATTTAAAAACATATATAAAAGACAATAGCTGTAACTAACTTGCTCTTCCATTGATGAAGTCAAAGACTGTTGGGCATTTTATCAAAATACTTTGCCTTCAAAAGCAAAGTATAAGTTGATTAAAACTTATACAAAACCCTCCCTAATTCTTGAGACATAGGTAATTACTCCAAAGCAGACCTGAGACTCACCAGTAGAACAAAAAAACCCCAAAATATCATTACTTGAGTTCAGTGTACTAATTAAATAGAAAATTATGCTTTCCACAGCTGTTAGTCCAGTGCCTTTCAATAGAACATTCAGCTCAGGTCCTATAGAAAGAAATAGCTACCTTCACAGAATATGATACATAATTTCAGAAAAAAAAAGTGATTCAAATATGTAGAAAAAAATTAACTACTTCTATGATTTTAACCACGGCCTTTCAATGACAAAAAACCAAGATTATTGGCAGAATTTTGACTCTAGCTTTGAATTATTTTTTTAATAGAAATCATTTAAAATTTCCAATTTTCCCCATCCTTTAATTTGAAATCTGATTTCTTAGCTATGAGGTGGCATTTAAAACTTTGCATTTCACCTAGTTAATTATGTTAATAGGTTTAAAGTGTTTCAAAATAAAGGAATGATCATCACTGGAAAATGTGGGGGTTTTTTGCATAGCCATTGTCCTTCTTATTTGCTAGACAATCTCATTGTGATATGATCACATCTTCTCTTGAAACTTTTCAGGGACATGGGATCATGTTTGTAAATGCTTTCCATTTCAATGTTGTAAAGCCAAGCCAAATATATAGGGGTAAAGAATAATAAAGGAAGCATAATAACACTCTCAAGGCACTAAACAACAGCAGGATAAGAGATCTTAGACTATTAACTATTTTTCTTCAACACAGCAGGAATATTTTTTAAAGGAGCCATATTCTAAAAACACATCTTGAGAGCTTTTTAATTTCTAGTATTTTCTTTTTTCTCACAAAGACTCTTAGAAAAAGAATATTTTCTAGGACACAAAAAAGAATTGAGAACTAAAAACTGAGTATTTTCTTTGACCCTGCAGAAATCTTGCATTACTTTTTCCAGAAAACTTGATACAAAGCAAAAGAGGTTTTCACTTACCTCATTATATACATGGAAAGAGACATCTTTGTTCTAAATTTCATTTGTATCTGAAAACATAATTCGTAAGTTTCTAGCAAAATACCCTCTCCTAATCAAATCAGAGTCAGTTGACATTACTTGTGGTTCCCTGGTTACACGCCTAAAATAAAAATTTGAAAATTATTACGGGAAGGTTGTAGCTGAAGATTTGTCCACAGAAGCCAGAAAAAAAACTGAAAAAGCAAACGATGAAGCAAATTAAGTAGAGTAAGCAGGTTGCAGTCACAATGAGTCTTTCAGTCCCAGACTGCAAAATAAGTATTAATATTAAAATGGATATTGATGGAGACTTACAGGCAATTTCAATTTTTCTTTGCATAAAAATGGAGATTAGAACAAATCAAATAAAGGGAATGGAAAGTAGTCACAAAAGTAGGTTTACAGTTACTGCTGGTTTCCTCTCATAGGTTAAAGAAATCATTAGATGTGAAAATATTATGGTGGAAAGGACAGAGTTGAAGTGTAATAGAAAAGAAAATGTAATCTCCCAACAATTTTGAAACACAAGTTCTGAAAAGTAAAGCTGCTTAAATGTTTCACCACTAGGCTTCATTCCCAATACCACAAAATTATTGTCTAGAAATGACCTTTGTAAGTTTAAGTCATATAATATTATTAATAAGCTCACTGTACTTCCTTTTATGTACTTTAAAAAGCAACAGAAGGAAATATCTTGCTAATAGAGGGAATAAATTCATTATATTTTTAAGATTTTTTTTTTCACACACACAAAGAAATGTCATTTGTTAAAATATATTTGGTTTTAAATAGAAAAAAAAAAATTATGAAGTTGAATCTGGCAGGCAAGAAATGATACACAGCTTTCAGGACCTAAAATGTTACGCAGTCTAGGGCTGTATAGAGACCACCAGCTCACTTCTGTGGTGATCCATGTCACAAAGCCTGGAGTCATCCAGGCATCCTTGGACAGAGTCTAAACTCTCACAGAAAGCCCCTGAGGAGCACTGACCCTGTTTAGGAAAAATTTTGTGTAGCATGGGATATTCTCCAAGAAAGAGGCTCCATTTGGGATAAAAATTAAGTCTTGTAACACAAGAGGGTGTATAGGACACACCACTTTGAGCAGTCAATAAATGCTACTAATTTTGATTTTTTTACCTGTAAGAGACAACAGATGATTATGTTTTCCATTATTTCAGAGCAATTTGATATTTCCAGACTGTTTACCACTTGCTCAGACAATAAATTGGTGTTGCAGTTCCTTGTTCATGCACCTCTTGGTGGTATCTCATGGTGTACTTTTCAAGGAAGTTTCTGATTCACAGAGCTACTTCAAGGCTCCAGCTTCCAAGGTGAGAAGCCACCCTCTGGCACTCTTTTTTGGGAGATTTTTTTTTTCCCCAATAATTTTATCTATTTAACCAAGCCACCTTATTGCTGCTTACATCAATATGTTCTAGAGGGCTTAAGGGTTATCTTTGAAGCATTTTCTGCTGTCATTAGTACTTATGTAGCCCTAGCAAGGTCTGATCACCTAAGACAATCCAGAAAGACTAAGAGGACAGGAGGGAAAATTGAAAATATTTTAAATTCAAAGTGTGTAGATTAAGTAAAAGAAAGTCCTTCCCACATTGATTAATCCATTAGAGCGTTACAAGTATTTCTTTTCCTTTCAGTAAGACTTCAACCCTCATCACTTGATACTGAATTTTCATAAACTTGGAAATCACACCAAACCAGAGAATGGCCCATCAGATAAAATCTGTGTCAACAAGTTTGAAGAATGAAACTTTTTTCTTTCTATAATCATCTCAGAGTGAACAGATGCATGTTTGATGATTTGCAGACAGAACAAAAGACTAAGGAAATGGAGAAACAATTGGTCTAACCATGCAGTCATTTACCCAAGCAAGCTATTTCCATTTAAATCAAAAAGCATTGCTTACCTGAGCAAGAACTTCACACCTACATAACAGTTTGCAAAAATGGAATCGAAGTCATCCCAGTAAAGTATTATTTCTGAGCAAAGGGAAAACAGATGAATAATCTTTCAATGAGATAAGCAAAATTTTAACCAAATTTTATATTTGACAGTATATTGAATGTATGACAGAGCAATCCTCCTGAGGAATCAACATTTGAATAATCTCTAGGCAACAGAGCACTTTCTCCCTGCTGTAGCTATTGTAATGTCTGATTTTTGAGTTGCAGTTTGTTTGTTAGGACAATGTAATTAAAGAACTGAGTTTGAAACAAACTTTTCTCCATTGTGAACTCTGTCTAGAATACGATTTTATCTAGTTTTCTTGCCTTGAAAAAATCTATTTAGGTACATAGTTGGGATAAACATTTATAAGCCTTTTCAAGTTTATTTAAGCATATAGTGGTTCACCTACTGAAGAGTCTAATGTTACATGAAAACTATTTGTGCTCAAACAGAGAGGTAAGGAGGAATGTAATTGTCAATTTTGGCAAGAATGGTGTTTCTTGTTTAATAGAACTCACACAATACTCACCTAATTAAGAGCTAACTTGAGACAAAAAGCACTTATATTGAAAATATGGAACCTTAGGAGTTTCAGGCATAGGAACATTATGATACACTAGCATCGAGGGATGAAAGTATATTCTTTTCCCTATCTTATTTTCAGGAGGTTCAGGAAACCTGAGGGCTGCTTCTGGCAATTCACCTGGATGCCCTTTTTCCCTTTTATCAGTTTCATTGTGTTTTACAGAATGCACAATGGCCTGTGGTGGCATAAGATCCCCCACAGAGCCTAAATCTGAGTCCAGCAGTGCACAGAATACACATATGCAAGGCACATAACAATCTCGGGAGGGACAGAAAATAACTTCTTCAGAATTAGAAGTAGAAAGGCAGATTGTGACACTGGCCTGCCAGGGAGGGGGTATGAAATGGTATTTGCTTATGGGAAAACACTCCAAGCCTTCCTGATTTCCATAGGAGTTCCCAATTCTTTTTAGATGGTGTGCTTGTACCATCCAGCCCTGGTATTTTAGTCAGCTCTTCCCTATATATCAAACCAACCATAACATCAAAGGGAAACAAGAACAAAGAACAGCCTGAAGTGGTGTCACACACACAGGTGGGAACAGATCCCTTTTTGCCTTCTTCATTCCTGTGTGTATTCATCAGGGCCAGAAACAATCTGTTGTTTCTCAGGTTCAGCTACACGGTTTTTTTTGTGTTTTGGTTTTTTGGGGTTTTTTTTTGTGGTTTTTTTTTAAAAAAAACCAAAAAAAACCCCAAAAAAATAAAACACAACTCTACCTAAATAGAAATAAACCACAGCAAACTAAGTCACCATGAACTTTTTACATCTGTTTGATACATAATAATGAAGTGCAGGCTCATGGAATTCCCTTATTTTGCCAAGTCATTAGTTACATTGGCATAGATGATTTCAGGGAAAGGCAGTGGTGTTGGACTGAAAATGATGTTTACTCTCTAGTTCTGTTACAGTGGTTTATTATTACCAAAGTACATTCCTAAGCCTCAGATTTCTGGTGTCAGAAAATATATATGGACAAGTGGGATAGAGGAGTGCCGTTGTTCCTTGGGAAAAGTAGGGTCTTGCTTCCACAGCAGAATGAAAGTGTTGAGAAAGGAAAATGAGACAAATATATAAGACCATCATGTTAGCAAATTCAGGAAGTTTAAAAGTAAGCTAAACTTAGGTAACTCAAACAGTTGTGCCTTGCTGGTCAAAGCTCTTGATTTCCCTAATGGTGCTTCCAACTCAGCAAATCAGACATTTGTCATTTTGTGGTAAAAAGAAAAACAAACCTCATGAATTTTCACTCAGAACACCAAAACAAAACACTAAAAAATTGATAAACAAGAAACAATGTGAGAAAGTATGTACAAAGTGCAGAACAAGGAAACTGCAGTTAGTTATGGCTGCTACCATCTTATTCAGAAAAAAAGAAGGTGGAATCCATCAAAAGACAGCTCTGAAGGGCAGAGGAGCTAAAAAATTGGCAGGTCTTTAAAGACAACCTCCTCCAAGTACAGGAATAGTCCGTTTGAACTAGTAACATAAATAGTAGGCATTATGAGTCGTCATTTGATCTGTAAATTAGTTCTAACAGAATGGATCATAATTACCTTTGTATCATGTAAATAACCAATCTAATCAAGGGAATGACAGAAATATGGAAAAGAAAAATAAAATCTCTAAATGTGAAGAAAGAACTACTCCCATTCTACAAGGCAAGAAACATGGACTTTGGATAATGTGTACACCCTGGTTTCTTTTCTCTGGTATATTCCCCAAAGAAACAGAGCTAAACATCTTCCATAAGTAACTTTCCACCTTTTTTTCCTGAAGTTTGCTCTCACTGCTGTGTTCTCCATCTCCCCTATGCCTACATCTGGGCTTCTCCACTCTTCCTGAGCTGTTGCAGTGCCTACAGGTGCTCTCCCAGCTGCTTGTCCTGTCCCAGTGTCCCAGATCGCTGACCATCACTCCATTGTTACACTGACATGCTTGCAGGTGAAGAGTGTCTCCTCATTCCAGAACTCCTCTTGCACCCACCACTGTCATCTTAAGATGTTACATCAAACAGTTAGTTTGCACCTTCAAATTAACTAAAACTGTGTGCTCTCTCCAATCCAAAGATGATGAAATATCTCAGAGTGAATCTCTAATTCTATATACAACCTCCTAGGCATGTTGCCTTTTTTCAAAAGCCTTCCAAAATGTTTGGGGTTTTGATTCATTGACCTTTTAGGTATCTGGTTTAACACTGACAACTGAGACAAATATTTTTTTTTACCACTGAACCCAAGAGAATTTAGGAGTTGTAAAAGACCTGCATATAATATATTCTTTAATGTAAGATCTTACAAAAGCAGACTTAAATTGGCACAAGATAAAAACTTCTTATATGATGGCAATTACAATATTATTAATAAAATTACATATTCCAATATTTAAGTTCCAGGAAGAGCACTTTGCTCCCTCCATATATTTTATATGTTCATATATTTGTGATTAGATAAAATGTATTTTATATTTCTATAGTTTCAGAATTAAAACATGTCCTCCATCTGAGCAAGGTCACTCTAAAGGGATTTATCAATCAAAACAAAAAGGTACACAAGAAGCCAGCCACAGCAGAACTCATACAGTGTTTGGAGCTGTTGTCTTTGGATAACAGTAACTTACTTGGATTAAGATTTGGAGTTTGATTTTTAAGAAAAATAATCTTGGAAGGAACTCTTTGAACTATTAAAAAAAAAAAATCTATATCACAGAACTCAAGAGGGAAAGCAGCACAGAAATTTTGTAAGATGGTTTACACTGGGGGGAGGGAAGGGGCTAAGAAGTTAAAGACTGAAGGATAAGGTACTGTGACTTGCAAGTCTCTTCTTCCAAAACCCATATATTTGATTCACTCATTTCCCTCTCATCCAGGGAGAAGATAATGGTTCTATATTATGCAAGCATTTTGAGACCAATAATAACATCCATTGTCCTAACCAAGCTATCGAGGCAAATGATGACAGCAGGAGCAGGAAGGGAACAGCACTGTACATAAATCACATAAGACTAGCAGTGAAAAACAAATTATTGAGGGATTTGTTGTAAATCCTGCACACTGACTTCTCTCCCAGTAAGGAAAGGATGAAAGCTGGGCTCTTGGAACTGGTTCTGATATTAAGGGAAAGGGCAAGAGAGAGAGTTACAAGGCAAGAAACAAGGTGCTGCAGAAGTTCCATCAATGGAGGAACAAGCTCTCAAGGAGCAGCAACAAAAAAAGCTATAAGAAATGAAACTGTTCTATGTATAGCATGATAGCTAGAGAGTTTAACAAAGTGTTGGAAGAATAAATGTTTTTCCCTAAAGCAGAAATGTCAGTGTATCCTCACTAGACCTAGCTGTGTGCCAAGAGCTTCAGCAGTTCCAAGAAAGAGCACGACAGTATACAGTCTATCATTTTAAATATAAGGAGGGATTTTCAATCACTGAGGCCCAATATTATAATCTGAAGGTCAAAGATTAAAAAAAAAACCCACCAAACCATACCCTACTGCAGGTAAGAGGTCTGAAAAGGAAACAGGAAACACAGTGTGTGCAGAGAGAAAGGAACAGCACTGTATTGATTGTTATGAATTTTCACTGAGAAAATACCAGTAAAGAAACAGCAAAATTATTTTGAGAAATTTTCTGTAGCAAAAGTTCTCTCCAAAGCAGCAAATAGAAGAAAGGTATATTTGTTGCAAAGAAAGTGTGTGTGTAATAAAGTATTAACACTTTATTGTGTCAAAAGCAAACATAGCACAAGTTATACGAGTTAACAGGAAAGACCACAGATAATTAATTTACTCTGGATATTAATAAAAGACTAAATATTCATGTATGTAAATGATTAATATTTAAAAACATGTTATTAGCTGCTTAATTATCATAGATTAATCAATGATAATTAACAAGTGATTAATCAATGGATCTCTATAGAATTGAAAGAAAACAAGTTCCTACCTGAAAACAAGAATGTAGATAAGTGAACTTCCCAGAAACAACTGAATATACAGAGACGGTGTTTGGCAAGAAGTGTAATTCAGCCCCAATCCACAGGAAAGTGTGAAGACTGGCATGCTTCCAGAGACCTGTGGAGTGGAGAGGGCATGGCAGAGGCACTGCCAGGGCACCAGGCAGGGCTGAGACTGCACAGAATTGTAGCAATGGGTGGGTGAGAGCTGGGCAGTGAAGACCCTTACACCAACCAAAGCTCAGTGCAGTTAAATGTGAAACTCCAGCTACATCACCCAAATGGGTGTCAAGTGTGCTCAGTGTACAGTACAGGGGTGACTGTGACTCTCTTCTCAAAAAAGGCATAAAGTGATCAATTTCCAGATAAATTTCTATTAAAAAAAAAAAAAAAAAAATAAAAACAGGTTACGCCATAATATCTGCTGAAGCAGCAAAATGGCTTGAGATATTCAAAATAGGTGCAGGTGCACAATTCAACAGCTTTCCTTTGAGGTGATACAGATGGTGCTTGGCAAAATCTCTGGCAGGGTAGGCCAGGGGTCAGGCGAGGCCAGCTGTGAGCACACAGCAGCCCCAGGATGCAGGGGACACGTGCATAATGCAAACACCTGCAGGCAGGGAGAGCACTGAGTGGCGGAGAGGGGCAGCAGCTGACCAAAATTGCAATTGCTCTGGGGGAAGTACACGGTCCTTAGGGGGATACACCAGAAACGTTTGCAGCTGTGATGAAGGCACAGAGGAGCCTAGGAGTCACTGCCAAATCAACAGCAGCCAGCTTACACTGCACCCCCTCCTTCTGACCGAAAGGAACAAGCAAAAAGTGTTTCCTATGCCAAATGCAAATCAGGAGGAGAAACCTGAGTGGGCCAAAATCGACCATCTCAGTGATGGCCATAGCAAGCAAAATGCAGAAAAGAAACCATATGTTTACACATCCAAGTGTCTTAATAATAAACTATTGTATGAATACAACAGCTACCACTAAAGGCTGCATGATATGGCACTCAAGTTGTTATTCAGTGTGTAAGGTGAGCAGGTGAACAGGTGATGCACTGGCAAATGAAGCTGGATTAGAGATGCAGCCTGCTAACGTGCAGCACATCGTTTGGCAGCTGCTGATTCTTCTAAATGCCCTTTGCATCTCATCTGCAGAAGAGCAGGATTTTCTTCTTGCTTTTCCGGAAGGAAGCATGTGAGGTGCTTAAAGGACTGCACAGAGTGAAAGTCACAACTGACAAAGTTCCCCAGTATAAATTCACAAATCGGCAATACAACCAAAAAAAAATCATAGTACTGCCTAAAAATATTGTATTTGCTATATACAGCTGAATCTGCACTCATAAAAAAGCAAGAGGGAATCACACACTTCAAAAACATTTTAGGAAAGAGAGAACAGAGACAAAGCAAGATGAAGGGAAAAATAACCAGCAGATTTCCCAACCCATCTATTTTTTTTCAAATATTTTGGGAGAGAGTAAAAATGCCCAGTGAAATTAATTTGTCATGTAAAACATGACATTTGCCACAGCATCAACACCCAATTAATGAAAATATCTAGAACTTAAGCAGTTTTTGTATCCTGTGGTCTGATGAACCTCATTCTCTCTCCAGATGGGTACTCCTTACTTTTTGTTACTGCTATTCTACACATTGTACAAAAAGCAAGGGCTGAAGGCCAAAATAACATTTTCACCTGTGCACTGCTATAACAGTGACTTCAAAATACCTGGTATGCTTTGGGGTAAAGTCCCAGAATAAGTTAGTTTTGTTAGGCTCATCCTGCAGAAAAGACTATTACAACTCTGTTTTTCAAATGTATAGAAGCTTAAAGCATTTCAAATTCAGGAAATTTACAGAATTGGGATTATGTTGCATAATTACTTTTCAGAGTCTTCATCTCTACTGTGTTTTAAACTTAACCCCTATGCTTCCTAGAGTAAAGAAAATAGATTAATATGTCAGGCCTAAAGAAGATTTCCCAGCTTGTAAAATCCCGTTAAATTAAACAATCTTTTCCAATGTATATCACAGTATTAGTAACTACAAAAAGAAATATTAGTTGCTATGCAATAGATTTAAAATCATTTCAGAGCTATAAAGATTAGCATAATCTTTCACTACTGAGCAAATCCATCATTGAGGGCAGCCTTAAAAACATATGGTGGTGAATAAAAACCGGAAAACCAGTGTTATTTTGGAAAAAGAAAAAAAAAAAAAAAAAAAGAAAGAAAGAAGAAGATTTTGATGAGAATTTGCATTCTACTAAAGGAAAGGCATGGACTGATGATCAACATTTTCTGTGAAGATGGGGAAGTTAACAAGGAATAATTTTCATTTACAGTAAAGAGGTACATAGGACATCAGGAGAAATATTTTCTAACAAGAAACTTTGAAATACAAAAGCAAGTTCATAGAAACCCCACAGAGATAGGTTAGATAATTTTTTGTCATTGAATAGACTTAGATAATCTCTTGAAGCAATTTTGAATCCTATGTTACTGTAATTCCCAGAAGAAATTCTGTGTTTACTACATTTCCTTTCATTTAATAATTAATCTTTTAATAAGACATTTCTTTTTTATATATTTGGGGATTTTTCTCTGCTACTGATTAAACTTCCATCTTTTTAGCTATATATTGAAATAGAGATTACATTAGAGTTAAAAATACATATTTTGTGACTTTTCATGGGTTTTTACTGTCAAATTCCTAATAAGTAATTCTATTTCTAGGTTTGTGACATTTCTTTCTGAAAAGGCCTCATATTTCTGAACAAAGTTTTCAAGTTCATCCATTTCTTATGACTTTTTAGTTCCAAGGACATTGTATATTACTGCCTAAATATATTTTCCATAAATCAGTAGCTCACACCTCAGGTTTTGATTTCAGTTTTGACAGTTTAAATTACTACTTGTTTACTGAAAAAGAGAGGAAAAAATGATTTAATTGTCAGCTAAATCTTAATCTACTGCTGCACCTGTGTTAAACTATGTAATAATCTGTGTACAGATTAAATCTACTCGTCTCGGAGTGCTTCTCAATTTCAGTATTCCAGTCATTCACTCAGAGTGTAAATTTATTTTAATGAATTTATTTGAGTGATACAAATGCATATCTGGACACAGAGCCTTGCTGCTGCTGATCTTTGTTGTCGACATGCCGCAGTTCTTTGCAGAGAACTGGCCCAGAAGAGAAACTTATCGAGGCAATTTCGTCTTTTTTAATTTCTTTTCGTATGTAAAACTGGTAGAGACAGAGCAACCTCACTTGCAAGAAGATTCTGTATAGGAGGATGTAACCACAAAATAAAAACTTTTTTGGACTACTCTAAGTAAGACCTTGCCTCCAGAGGAAAACAGAGAGCAAACACATCCTTGAGCAGAGAAGGATGACACCAAAATACCAATTCTGCAAGAGCAGCTGTTATCCAGAGTGAACAGCAGAGTCAACACGCAGTCTAAACCCAAAGGAAACAAAATGTTAAAAGAAACAAAAGTGTTTGCAGAACCAAGGCTATTTTTCAAGACTGTGAAAAAAAAAAAAAAAAAAAAAAAAAAAGATTAATAGTAGGGTTACTACAGATCATACTTAATGTTTTATTATTCCCTATATAGAAGATTCTCTGGAATATGATGATCAAGCATATCAGACCATTATTAATCAGTGAAGGAGATTATGTCATCTGTTGAAAGTAAAATTTAATGTACTATGAATGTATAAAATTCTTACCTATAGAATATATAGCATGCTTAGGGCAAGTACAACCAGTATTGGGGCATGAACAGCTTCTGCACTTGTCACAGGGGTTGGAGTAGCCACAAATAGTTGCCAAACCCTAAACAACATCTGAACCCCATTCAAAAACATGCTGGTTCCCAGCAATAAGGCCATGCTGGTTTCAACAGCCCAAGGATATTCAGATTTTACTAATTCTAAAACGCTGTTTCAATTAGCCTGGAGAAGAAGGGGGACATAAAAAGAAACATTTCATGTAATACCTAAAATTATGATAACTTCAAACAGTGTGTTACAGAATGGCAAATCCTTCAAGATTTAAGACTAATGAAATCAAAGATACATAGGCTTAAAACCACTATTCACATTCAGTCAGCCATACTATTAACTTAGTTGGATATTTTTCATGTTGAATAGATTCTACTCATAAATGTCACCACAGGGATATTTGTTCACCAGAAAGCATGTTAGCAATTTCAAACCTTTGAGCCAAGGTCCCCTGTTGTGGCACTTCTGCTGCCATCAGGATGTCAGTGGGTTTTGGGATTGCAGCTAAAATCCTGGGTGGAGGTGAAGATTCATTTACCAGTTTTTAATAATGCAGAAAGGAAGAAAAGACAGACTGACAGAAAGAAAGAGCAAGTAGATTTTTGCATCCAGCAATAAATTATTCCTTAAACCACTAGACACCTCTCAGCAGAACATACCAAAGTCCCTTACCTCCAGTGTCTTTCCTTTTGAAGCCAAATGACCCAGATATCCCACCATAAATAGGAATTGTCATTCAATTAATAATAGTAATAAGGAAGCATAAGACTACATAACAGTTACCACAATGCTTGATTTGTCTGATTTATTCTTGCTGTTTTCTAGTCGCTGTGGAATGATGAATGCTTTCTTTTCATTATTGTCTGCTTGAAGTTGTGTTTCTAATTTTCTCTCGCAACAAAAGGTGAGAATTCATGTTTGGCACAATTGAATTAAGAAAAAAAAATAAAAATAAAGCATGATTTTAAACTATAGATGAATGTATAATTCTTCTTTATTGCTACCTTCTTTCCTCCTGTGAATCCTTGCCAGCCCTTCTCCCACAATGACAGCACCTTCTTTGAATGAGAAAAATACAATTGAATGAGTTAGGTTTTTGTTTTGTTGTTTGTTTGTTTGTTTTTTTTTTTTTTTTTTTTTTTAGGGACATTTCCAGTTACAGAAATACTTAAAACAGCTATTTTAGATTTAGGGTTTCATCTACTGTGAAGTTTATGTATTAAAAATTCTAACATAAAGGAAAAAGGTCATGTTTGGTCTTTTGGTCTGTCTTTTCTGGTGATATCACTGGATTATAAAATTCTCTCACAAAGATATTTTTTATTCAAGTGACCCAGTGATTTGAAAATTGTCTAGTCTTACAAATAATTTTACTTCTTGCATATGTGTGATTTCACAGGGCAGGTTTCATGTTTCATGCAAATTAGGTCAGTACAAAATCAATTTCCAAATTCTTCAAGTCAGCCAAAGTAATGATTTTAGTCTTGATCTTTTGCTGAGCTTCATGCAATGAATTCTCTGCATATACCAAACCCCAGAGGTATTAACAGTGGCTTTGGGGCTGTACTTGTTCTTTAAATCATTGCACACTACTTCCAAATAAATTCATGGACTGAAATCAAGATGGCTTTTCAGGAAGTAGGTATGGCTTTCTGTGCTTCAGAAACCAAGTGAGAAATTCTGAGGAGGGAAAACAAATTAATAAAATGCAGTGTGAGCAGCAGCAGTATTCATGATCTCCTCCTTCAGTTTTTCTCTTGGAGTTTCTACAGCGTGTCTGAACTCCCACATAATCCCTCTTTGACTTCAGCTTTTCTGCCAGCTCTCCCTGACCACCACATCTTCTATTTTATAAGTTCAGTCCCCAGTTTTTGAATATATTACTGGAGACATAGTTTCAGTTTTAAAGGCAACAAAGGGAAAGGATTCCTGTCTTCCTAAGACAATCTCAGTTACCTCTTTAAAAGAAAGCAGAGTTGGGATTTGTCTGCATAATGTCAGGGTGGCTTTGGTTCTGCTGAAAGCTGCTTACAGGAGAGGTAACATTCTGTGACTGTGCCTCTCGATGTGGCTGCCAGCTTTGTGGGAGAGGTTGCCAGAGCTGGCTTGCAGTAAAGCTGGAGAGAAAGAATCACATAGATGTCAAAAGTTTAGGGGACATTTCCACTGCACTTTCTTGAAAGGGAATCCTTTAGGCTTGATTCTAGAAACCTTGATTCTTCTGCTACAGTTTTAGAAATTTTGAAACCCTCTCTTAAAACCAGCAGAGAAGGGCTGAAAGTCCCCTATACATTTCCTAAGGTGCCTCATATGCAAATACACTCATAGCTCCATATAACCAATTATATTGTCTGCCTCAAACATATACATTCAATTAGAATGTAGAAATGTGTATTTATTACCAACTAAAAAATATGTATAGCAAGAATTCATTGTGTCTTTCTAATCTCCATATCCATCCCAGCTGTTTTCCAATTACCCATGTCCACCATAATCTTTCTTAGTCTCATTTGCTCAGTCCTAGGCACAGCATTACAGCATGAGTTATTCTTCCTGTCTTGTAAGGAAAGTTACTCTTCTTGCTTGTAAGACATAGATAGCTACTACTTTGTTCTGCTTTTACCCACTGCTTCTAGTTCCCTGTTTGATACCCTAATAGAAGTTAAAGCTTCCACCTTTGGGAAGATTTGAACATCTGTAACTGCTGTGACTGCATTAAGATGTGTGACTTCCCCTGCTATTTCCTAACTATTGTCCAGGTCTATCATCTCCACCAGAGAGTGACCCCAAAACACATGCTGCTGACAAGAGGCCCTATTTAAGCATTTATGTATTAAACTACACATCTTGCAGGAGGTGCAAATACAAACAGCACTATGATTTCTTGAAAGATGGATGTCAAGAAATTTTTTTTAGTGAAAGAAGTCTGTCTCAGGATATAATGGCCAAGTGTGTGGTTAAGAAACCAGAAGCAGTCATATAAATGGATGATCGCCACCTTGTTAGCATCTGTGATGTCCCACCCTTAAGGGGAATGAAGCACTCAGGATTCATGGATGCTCAGGGTTGAAAGGAAAAACAGAAGTTATAAGGTCCCAAATAACTCACAGTTTTGTTAGAAAATTACACACTTGGCATAGAAACTGGTAGGTTAGTCCTTGACGTGCTATATAGGGAGTTAGGATAAAGGGGTAAGGAAAAAGGGAAGAAAGTAAAAAAGAGAGGGCTTCAGGGGGTTTTGGTGGACAGTTCATACCTACTTCTTGATCTCATTCCTGTGCCTGTGCTGAACTGTGTTGTGTTTTTCTGTAGGAAGTAGAACAAGGGTGTTTGTCCCAGAAAAGTGCTGCCCTACCTCCCCATGGCTCCTTTCTCCAGCCATATCCTGCTCTTCTCACAGCATGCTATTACCAACAATCCTTGGATGCTGGTGCCAACAATTCTTGTTTGGCTTCACAGCCATCCAGCTATTGCTGTTTGAGACATACACAAAAGTCCATTATATTCTGGGATTCTACTACATCTTAACAAAACACATTGGTATTGAACACCAAAAAGAGTCATGATGCTATTGCAAGAATGTCAATTTTGACTTTTCAGATGATGTATCTTCCAGGCAGGTAATGTGTTTACACACACACTCCCACATAGTGAGCAGACCATGCATGTAATGCAATCCTGGAATTTAACTGAGGTTATATGCCAGCTTTTTAGCAATGCACAGTATCACTATGAAAGCCATCTGTTAAAACTGTGGTAAGATTATAGGCAGTTAAACTGCTAAATGTTATTCGTCCGTCTTTTTTAGTCCCCTTCTGTTCACTGAGACTCACTGGAGCATGCGCAGGTGCTATAACTCCCTGAAATAGGAGGAATTGCAATCAGACTAGTCTTCTATCAGGGAAGCACTATGACTGTGTCATTTCTCCTAAGAATTTTCCTTAAGCCTCAGAAAAATTGTGAATTATGCTACCTGCAGTTTTCTTGTCTCTCCAGCAATGGCCAGCTCAGAATTGAGAACTTACATGGCATTACTCATTCCAAATATATGCTTGCTCTTGAGGTATGAAGAAAAGGTTCAGTCAGTAAAGAAGTACTGGTTAAAGACAAATCTGAACTGTTGGATACCAATTCTGCTCATCTCATCAACATTTTATTCATATGGGAGTTGTCTAGAAAGATTGATGTCTCCTTCAAGGAACTGGGTGACCATCTGGTAATTAATCAAAATAGCTCAACAAAATCAAACCAAGTTGGAAAGAAAGCAGCATTTCAAGAGGAAGTGAGTGCAATTCAAAACCAGCATATTGTGAGTTTTCTTCACTGTATTTCAAAGAAAATCTCTAAAAAATTAGAAAATAAAAGTTATGCAGAGAAGTGGTAGCTTTAAACTGAGTGATATCTCTAAAAACCAAGGGCACTTATGGAAATTGTTACACCCTTCTTACCCAAAAAACTTTAGGAGGTTCTATTTGTTCCCCAAATAAATTACACTTGCAGGAAGTCATCACTCTTAAATACCCATGCTTCTGTTTGAATCTCTCTACAAGTTAGGTGAAACATTCTGAAAAAAGTGAAACCTCCTTCTCTTTCAAGATATCAGCCAACCAAACTATGAGACCTAACACAGAATCCATAGGTTGTAGGTAAGGTATCAAATGTTACATCACCAGGACAGGTTGTAAAATATAAAGCCCCACATTTTGAGTGTCATAATTAAAGTAAGCACTTTTGACTTTACTAGTAAGTTTTTTTTTTTCCCAAAAACTCAGTATTCATGACATGCAGAACTGAAGGTTAATGCAAGTCTGCACAAAATGCATTGGAAGCTTAGTTTTTAATACAGATTAAAAAAAAAAAAAAAAAAAAAGAAAAAAGAAAGGTTGCTTGCTTTCATCTTCCTTTTTGCTATGGAAAAAACCAAGAATAATGTGAAATACAGACAAGGTTTCTTAAGCTAATTTATGATTGCTCTGGCTACTCTTCTCTTCAAGCACTGCAAACACCAGCTTTGCTTCAAGTGTAGTCTGCAGACTACTTTTTACAATTAGGTCTTCAAACTGTTCGAACTTTCCACTAGAAAAAAAAAAAAAAGGCGTTTATATCTACCTTCTATTTGAGTCCTGTAGTAAAGAGACACATACAAATGTGAGTCACCAAAACAAAAGAGCATTTTTCATCAAGGCCACAGAATTTTCTCACAGACCTTGCCAGTTGCTACAAACCCAAGGCCCTAATCCCTCAAATTTTAACACATAGTCTCAATTTTACTGTTGTTCAACCCATTGAAGTGAGTAATACTTTTCAAAGTGGGAAGTAGATGCATAAATATTTACAGGATTGTTGACTAACTCTGCAGAGGACAACTTGTTAGATAAGGAGAGAAGGAAACAAGCGCCCTTGTAGTCACATCCAGGCACAGAAAGTGGTGACATATTTTAGTAAGCTCCTGAGAAGCATAGTCTATATATAAAGTGACACATCCAAGGTTTATGAAATCAAAATTAAAAAAAAAACCAAAAAAAAACCACCTTACCTCTTTTCTGACAACCCAAATAAGAAGCTTAATATTTACCTGAAAAGGGCATGTGTGGAATCTGAAAGTAAGCACTAGAATTGAACAAACTGAATATGTAAAGGGACTGGTAGGGTCTGTCTGTCCACTAAACTCAGTGGAAGATACAGCAGAGGACACAGATTTCTTGACTTTGTACAACGATATTTCTTTATTCAAGATGAGTCAGATGAATTTGAATTGTTTCAACATGAAATTAAATTCTTATATATCTTACAATTTTTGGATAAGAAAGTAGCTCAGGAACCCTGGACAAATTTAATGATTAATGTTTGTGATGTCTATACATATACCTCTCAAGGGCAAATTTTCTGCATGGTTCATTATTAATGGAAATAGCATGCCTAACTCCCTGTACACCATGCAGAAAATGTACTTCTTTTCAACTATCCCGATACAAAAAGTAGGAAAATATTTATTTTCTTATTTTAAAATTATATTCAAAGCATCTCTGATAAGAAGCTAATAAATATGCAAAATAGCTGGAGAGAAAAATAAGCAAAAGTGGAAAGAGGTTCAAGCAACAATTTATTCTCAACACAGTAAGGTGATTTCCAATATCTTAATGTAAATAAAAGCATTCTTTAAGCTTGTATCTTCTTATACCTGCACAAGACAGGGTATATATTTTGTTTCCCCTTTAGTAATTACAGGAGGATATACAATGCATATTATGTACTTAAAATTACTATTATGGAAGCAAAAAAAAAAAAAAAAATTAAAATATTGCTGAAACATGACAAAGCCTTTCTAGACAAAGAAAGGTGTAGAACTTCAGTAGTTATATTAATACCTAGTGTGAAGGACTCCCCTGCCTTAAAAATATTGGCTCTTGGATTGGACTGGTTCCACTTCAAAATACTGGTAAATGATTTAAATGTTCACGTTTCTCAATAGCATTGCTGAAGTCCAAACCAAACCTTCTCACTGCCTTATATATGAATCTTCAGTTAAAAAATCCCCAAACATAGAATCATAGAATATCTCAAATTAGAAGAGACCTGTAAGGATCATGAAGCCCAACTCCCTGTTCCTTACAGGACCCCCTAAAATTAAATCATAAACTAAGAGTGTCATCCAGATGGTTCTTGAACTCTGACAGCTCAGGACTGTGATGGCTTCCTTGTGGAACCTGTAGTAAAATAAATGTGAGGTAAGTGTCACAAGGTAAAAGAATGTGTAGTTTGACTGACAGAAACTGCAATATCGCAGAACATCTATCACAATATTAAGCAGAACATCAAACATATGACCTGGGAAAAGAGTTGTCTTTTGGAAACGGATAAAATATCATTTACAATAAGATATACACCATGAAAAAATTAGATAAACGATAGCAGAGGGCAGGAAAAAATTCCCCCCCAAAAAATATCGCAGCAGAAACAAAGAGAAAGTGGGGTACTCCAGGACTAACTGGAAGCAAAACATGGTAATGACTTTCTTATGGAGGATGGGATGGGGGAATGGTAAGGCAAAGCCCTTGTTGTTTCAAAATAGTTGGAAGAGGCAAAGTCAGAACAGATTTCTTACAGTTACTGCAAATCTACTGCCTACCTGATTCCCAAGCTACTTCCAGACATTTTATCATCACTGCCCAGAGGGTGATTCTTGAAGCTGCTAAAGATGATTCTGTTAGATGCTAATTAAGGAACCTCAGAGTCATTTCAACACTCTTCTATGATGTTTCCAGCTCTGATATAGCCAGGTTAAAACCAGAAGTTTTAGCAAAATCATGGAGGAAAAGAGAAAAGGGGAATAACTTACAGCTCTCATTAGGGCTTTGTCTAACAAAATCAAGTAGAAAGCAGTAAAATGTATGGAAGTCATCGATCTGTTCCAAAATTGGGACAAATTGTAATTAGCAAAGTTTCTGGATGGTCTCTGAATGTTATATTATGTTGTATAAACTATCCATTTTGAAAACGCCAAACAAATCCTAGGCTGTATTTCTTTTCTTCTTCCCTGGACATCCAAACACTGAAATGATTCGCTTTATCTTTTTAAATGACCTCTGATTATGCATTGCAAATGAGAAGGTTTGGTCATAAATTCCTCTAGTTTGGAACTCATGACTTCAAACTATCTTTACTGCCATAGGAGACAAAATTAATTCAAATTATTTATTTTGACTAAACCCATATAGTCACTTTTCATCATCTGGGGTTTCTTTTTTTTTTGGGGGGGGGGGGGGGTGTTTGAGTTTTTTTTCCCCCAGAATTAAAATACTATTTGAGACAACTCCTATGAAAGTACTAAGACGGATAAAATTAAACAGCAACTGTAACACTCATGCAAAATTTAATCTGCAAAAAGTTTAAAAATCTGATCTTTCCATTTCAATTTCTATCCCAAAAAGTAAGCAAGGTGGTTGAATGATGAACTAATCTGACATTTTTGGTTTGATATGGAAAAGGTTAACATTTTTCCGTGTTTCTCTTGAGTGTTCCATATAACTAGTTGGGAAAGTAGGAAAAAAAAATTCCTGAGAATTTATTATTTTATTTATTTTGTCTCTCTACTAACCTTTGTCAGAACCTGTTTGAATGAGTTAGAAGATTGGTCTCTCTGTCACACTAATTTATTTTTCAGAACTAGAAGTTTTGGTTGACTGAGAGACACTGTAAATATTTATGGCAGATTCTCTGCACAACCAGTTCCAATTGTTACCTAGAGCGTCCATTTATATTAACACAGGCTACACATTGGATTTCTGGCTGTAAAAAAGTTTAACACATCAGTATTTGGAACAGTCCACAGCCAGCCCACACCTATAGCGTTTTCCTTTACTGGCTGAATTTCCCATGTACATCCCCAACAACATCAGGATTTAAATGTTTTTTAAATCCACACCCCAGTTCTGACCCCTTCTTGGTCTTTAACTGGAGCAAAGGAAAATACTCCTCAGAGGTGTAAGATGGAAAAGTAGCAGCAATTGCAGCACCCACCTTTTCCTGGCTCTGGTTTCCTGTTCCCCCACTAAATTCCAATACCAGCCTGGAGGTTTGGTTTGGTGCCTTTTCCCCACTCCCTGGCTCAGAGTTTCTATCCAGGGCTGCTTCTCTCACGAGCTGCTCCAGGTGTCTTGGGAGAAAGCTTTAGTATTATGCCATTTCTCAGAAATACATCACCTGGCACCTGTGCCCAAGGGCTTCCTCCCGCTCATTTGTGACATTGAGGTAAAGGCAAAGAACTCCACCTAAGTGGGATGAGGGTGAAGACTCCAAACAAACACCCACAGCTGTAGAAATCAGCATTCCTTGTTTTTTCCTAATGCTTAAAGCCCTGGAAGCTCTGCTCTTCTGCAAAATCTCTGTCTCAGCATCCGCCCCAGCCTCACCCTGAGCCCAGGGACACCTCTCAGAGCAGGCCCCAGCACTAACCCATGTCACCAAGTGCCACATCCACATGGTTGTTAAACCTCTTTCAGAACACTGGTCTATGAGAGAAAAAAAATGTACTGAGCTATGTACTACATCCATGGGTGCATCACAGACAACGCAGAAGAAATTTCTCTGCAACAGTAAAATTTCAAAACTGTACTTGAATAGTTTTTATAGGCCTTGTCCCTTTCACTAGAACTAAGAAATTGTGAAGGAAACCGCTGGGATGCAGGGAATCAAACATATTTTCTCATTCAAATAGGTAAGAAAATTTTCCTCTTACTGAGGAAAAAAACCCTAAAAATCAAGAACATAAAGTATCAGCTAGTGTAGTAGCAAACCAGATGAATTTTCTTTCAATAATCCACTTTCTGCCATGTACCACTGCATGAGAGTGGCTCTAATTTTTTGGCAATGCTTACTAATGAGGATCCCCTTCATACTTGTAGGGCTCTTAAGTAAGAAAAACAGTGGATACCTGGTTTAGAAATGCAGAATTTGCCCCAGTTTATTAACCTTAGCTTTGCAAAGTAATATCAGTACCAAAATCAACAGGAACTTTTATCACTGAACACTAACAAGATTAGTTTCCTGACAAGAATTTTTAGACTACAATACTATTATGCATCATTTGTAGGGCTGGAATTTTAGCACAACACATTCCTTACACATGCTGAGATCCTCGGATGGGGAGCTGCAAAATTCTCAAGAAACACAAAAGAGCAACTTCATAGGAAAAAAGTAATTAAATACTCCAAAACCAGATGGAAGAGAAGCTGGTAAATCGAAATGACAGCTTGATCATGGACAAATGTATACCAAAAGAAGAGAGCATAGCAATTTCAGAGAAATTTCTGATTGTTTAAGCGTGAACCTCAATGAAATCGTGTGGAAGCTGGATGATACATCTGTGCATCACTGACTGTGTATTGCTAAGCCTTTTTCAAGTGGGACAGATAGAAAATGTCAGTTATAGTATGTGTCAAGACATGCTTTAACAATGCTCTTCCATGACAAAAGGTCACAGAGACATCACTTCGAAAGGGAGGTCCCTCTTAAAACATCGTTGAGAAAAGTCTCTGTCTATAAAATAGCCAAACAATTGAGTTGCACAGTCTGGTGTGAAATAATGGTGCCTTATGCATGCAAATATTAAAGAATGCAAATGTTAAAAATTTAAAACCAGAAGTACATTTCCATAGCAATTATTTCCTTCACCAAAATAAAAAAAAAAAAAAATTCCCAACACTAATTTATATAGACTGGGAGTATCGCATGGAAAGTATAGAACAACCCAATTGCTCAGTTGTGGACTATTTATTGCATCCCATCCAATAAATGTTTCTCACTATTTTTTGCTACTGAATTAATATATCTCAAACATAATTTTATTACTTTAATGTAAAGGAAGTTTATCAGTCAACTTCTCAGTAGAAATCACATAGTACACTGAGGTCAATATATTTTGGATACAATGAGTTTACTTCATACTACTGTATGAGAACTTTCATGTCAGAATTCATGCTCTCAGAAACCTGAAAATTTGAAAGAAAAAGAGCTATATATATTTCAAGGTCAGATTTCATTCAAGAAAAATCTGAATTTTCCACAACAGAAATAAAAAGCATTCCACATTTTATTAAAATTATTCTTAAAATTGCAATCCAAGATGTTTTTCTAATGCTGATTTAATGAGGTTTGTTTGGACTGGATAGAAAATACTTATGGGCATGTCAGCTGGTCCCCTAAGTGGACACAAATGTGTGGCGATATCTTAAGTACCTGAGAAATAGAAATGAATTTAGAAGCAGAGAGAGAATGTGTGCCCTAAAGAGTATTTTGTAAATTCCTCAGTGGAGTGGCAGTCAAACCCTGCTGTGAGGACTGTCACAATTTCTGCAGCAATGAGAGAAAGAGAGATGAGAGACACAGAAGGAGAGACAATTGCTACCTGAGCTACAGATCCTGTTGGATACTGTTTCCAAGAAATAAATGAGATTCCAAGCCAGAGGATCACAAAATTCCCAGTGAAACTGAAAGGGAGCTTTTTCTCAATCAATGGCAAACAAAAGAAAAAGTGTTTTGTTTAAACTGCTCAGTGCCACAGTATCAAAACTTCCCCCCCACAGCAATCAGCCAGGGTCATCCCATTCCCTGGGGGAAGACACCAAGGTGAAAGACAGCATCAAGCAATGTGTGTTTTTCTTATAAAAATTCAGTAGTTTCACTTCAGCTTTAAATTCTTCCTCTATTGAGCTATTATGGCCATCTATTATTTGTTTGCTCTAAGTGATAATTATTAAAATTCTGTATATTAGTCTTGATACTCCTTGCCAGTTTGCAGGATTTTAATCAGCTTTCCAAGACACTCGGCTTCTGGTCAAGTGATAGTTTTCTCCAAACAGGGTCCCAAGCAGAACTTAGTCACAACTTGGTTATGCAAAAAAAGAGAACTTTCCAGGTCATGATGACCCAAGGAGCACAGTGAAAAGAAGGGAAAAGCTTAGGCTAATTTCACTAGGTGAAGCAGCAAACTGTTTTCCTGTTGAGGCTGAAATGAATTTGAGCTACTACATGAAAAAACCCAGGACCTGAAAGTTCTTGATTTTCCTGTGTTGAAAATAAGGAGGAATTAAACTCTTCACAAAGTCCCGCGGTCTGTGAAAAATAACAAACCAAGGAAACACATGCTTTGAAAAGAAATTGATTTAATACAAGTAACCTTTGGAAGGAAAAGTTCAATTCACAATGAAGAAAGAAAATTTCCTACTAGGTCCCACAAAAATCCTTGCAAATCTAATGCTTTTTTTTGTCCCCCCCTGAATTTCTAAAAAAGCACCAAAACCCCATTATGTTTTCAATTATGAAGTTTATACAATTCAATTCATTAGACTAACTGTAGTCTGGTTTTATGTATTAAAAGCCCATGAGGTTGTGACGTGTGTAAACTGTATTCTCAAGCTTGCACTGTGATTTAGTTTCACAAGGAAGAAATCCAGCTTCTATAATTCCAAGACGACTCTCTGAAGCCGTACAGAGCACAATAACTGTGGATGACCTGGAGGTTCACACAGGATCAAAAATAAAATAAACCAACGTAAGCACACCTTAATGTTTCCAGACAGTCAGAATTTAGAAAAGGGTTTTAAGTACATGAATGGTCTCAATGGTCTTAGAAGAGCTTGGCTAAGTTCATATATACATATATATACTTTGTTAAAATACAGATTCAGTTGGCTAAAACAATTTTAACACTGCAAGTCCATATATAATTTTAGCCTAAATTATATCTTTAGAAATTCATAAACATCCTGCTCTTTCTTAATATTTATGTATAATGTTCATTCACCCAGCTATTTCTTTCCTTTACAGTTCAGAAGTATTTTCAGGACAGAGGTCTTAATACAAACAAATACGGCAGCATCCTTCTCATCTTCTCTCAAAAATGGTTAAAGGCAAAAAATCATCAAAATATTTCAATTTCAAGACACTCAGGGAATGAGATAAGTTTCTTTTACTTCTCATTTTTTCATTATCTATAGGCTCATGAGGACAAGCACAGCCATCAGGGAGTATAGTCAGGTAATTCATCCTGTACAATTAGTTTCAAAATGGTAACATAGTGCAGGTGAATGTCTGTAGGCACGGAATGCAGGTCTCCAGCTTTGCTACACACACACACACACAAAAAAAAAAAAAAAAAAAAAAAAAAATATTACTTAACACTACTGATCCGTATAGCCAGACAATGAGTCTATGGAAACACTACAAAATGAAAATAAATACTGAGAGTGAGCCATTTCATACTCACATTTGGAAGTGCAAATTATGGTCTTTGAAGACAAACAAAACGCTTTTATTGGCACAATTCAAAGTGTCAGACACTTGATTTCCATATGATATGACACAATAAAAATTGTAAATCTTCAGCCTTACTCATGACTGCAACCAACAGTGAGTGACTAATGATTACACATTAAAAACACAATTTCAACTAAGCTGACTTTATATGATGATTTATGTAGTTCAGATAAATGGATTGCCTAAATGTAAATCAATTGTTGTTTGACATTAATCAAAGACCTAATGCTCACTGGAACTTGCAAAGTTTTATCTGGGTCTCTTTTCAGAATACTGTCAAAAAGATTGTCAGAAGACTTTAAATATTTTTAGCAAATTAGACTGTCTAACCTCTCAAAAAAGTGGTGGAGCCCAACAGACACAGGCTAGAGAGGTTAAAGAGATTCCTTAAACATTATGAACTGCAAAACCTCACACAGCAAACATTTCCCTAAAATCCCTGGAGAAAACCAGGCCAAAATATACTAGTGAGCATAGTTCTCACAAGGTCAAACCCCTGGAAACTTCTTTGCCTTTCTAATTTTGCAACTGTTCTCAGTGTAAAAGAATAGTGCTTAAACTAGTACTTAAGCTGTCCAAAACTGTTGGATGTGATGACTTATGCTCAAAATTAGATAAAAAGTTACACTTTTGTAAATATTTGGCTGTGAAGGCCAGGAAATTCATGAACATGCTGAAGCTTGGAGAGAAAACTGGACCTAGCAGCTACAGGAAAATATAGTTGCTCTGCAGCTGTCCCAGATTGTTCTGGTACCTTCACTTACAGAGTTTTTAGGGTCATCTTGAAACAGCAGAGATTTTGGTCTTGGTCTGTTACTGTATTTTGTTAACATCTTCAGAGTATGCCTGCAAAGAGCAGTTACAAAAGGATTGTATCATCATCACAGATTTTGATGAGACATTTAGTAAATCTCATTCCCATTCCCAATCCGTCATCACTTGTGGAAATGTATGTGAAGCCACTATGAAAAACAAAGAGAATCCCTTCTCTGTCACTTTAATCATTGTTAAATATCTGAAATAAAAATAATTATATTTTAAAAAGATAAGCGTGTGTTTTATAATGTTATAGTGATAATTAGTTTTGATGTGATGAAGCATTTTCATATATATCAAGCAATACTTGGAGTATGAATAGTGGAAAAGTATCAAGTCTAGCCTTCTATTTTCTACATATAAAAGATGCCTTAACAGAACATAAGAACTGAACATAAAGTTTCTTATTTTTCTTCTTCAACTTACCTTTCATATAGTAAATAGTTATTGTATACTGTTAAAGTGAAATATTGAAATTATTTAATTAACCTTTTTTGACCTCTGTAAAATGCAAAAGCTATAAATATGGAGCAAATCAAATTGAGTTCTGCTGTAGGCAAGAAACCAGCCTCCAGTGGATTGCCTGCTGCTCAGATAGCATTTGCTAATTTCAGTCTTTACACTTCCACAGGAAAAAATGAGAGTACACAAGCAGTATATTTGCGTTCAGTGAATTTCTATAGTTTGGTGTTATAAAAATCATCCTGGTCTTAAAAAAATGAGATATAGCTTAATCCAATTAATTCAGGCACAGTTAAATCTCCGTTGTTAAGTGAAAAGTTTCAGAGAACTAAAATCCAGAAGAATTTTTTAAATGACTTTTTGTATGTGTCCCTACTTACCACTATTTCCATACACAGCCACTAGCAAGGGATAATTTTCAGCTCGTTCTAATCTTATCATCTGTCACTGAAAAAATTATTGACAATAGGCTATAACACATTCCATAAGAATCAAAAATCTTACTTTACATGTCATTATTTTAAAGTTGGTACCATCTTCTAACAACTGAAATATTAATGGCAACTGAATGAACTGAATGCACTTGCCAAAACCAATTTTGTGATTATCAGAGAATTTAGATTTGTTTTAACAAGTACAAGCACCTTGAAAACCTTTTTATAGTTTCTTCTGCTCCTCTGTCATAAATATGTTCCTTTGTAACTCTTGTATCTCATGGCTCTAGAAACTTGAATTTTGGATGATAATCAATTAAATCTTCAATATTATTGGAGGGGGGGTATGGCTGCAGGTAGTGTAACTTTTTAAAAATTCTTAATTCTGCTTTTCACCTAGGGGCAAACTCAGATTCTATTGTCCTGCATCACAATGTCAAGTGATATAATAAAACACTTTACTGTATTGTTATGTTTTAAAAGCATTAAAAACTATGCTGTGTTCACCTTTTAATACACCGTGTTCATTAAACAACATATTAGCAGGTCTAGAACCACACTTCATAAAAAAATAAATCCAGAAAACTTGTAACTGTTTGCATTCCATAGATTTCTGTGATTCACATGCATTTCAATGTGATCACAAATAACAATGTTCTGCTCTAAAAAAATAAAATAGAAGGTTTATTCACATGTGAAATAATGTAGCTATTACAGTAACACCTCTCACCTACTCAGAAACAACAGTTCAACAGACTGACAAGTTGTTGTACGCTGCATAATTCCTTCTGGTTTACTCCTTTTCTGCTGTTTTTATTCCAAAGAAGAGTGAAGTCAGTCCCATAGTTTCAGCCAGTAAAAAGTTGCAATCTAAGTCATTATTTTTCTTAGTAATCATAATGTCTGTGTTCATTTGTGATTTATTGGCTTAATACAAGAGATTTACACTCTTCAGGGTAAAAAAAAATCCTGTAACTCTTACTGACTTCATTTGTCAGGATGATTATCCTTCTGAGATATAACAGATTTAAAGTGTTAGGCAAATATTTCAGAGTAACTACAGCAAAGCTAGTAAGCTAATAAAAAAAAAAAACCACCCAAAACCCGAATCCTAATAAATGACCAATATATATACAAATCCATGTTAACATCACTAAAATTGAAAAATCAAAGATTTAAGAAATACCAGGATTCTGAATTGCCTATTCAGCCTTAATTTGTCCTCATTCTGCAGATACATTATAATGAAGTATTTAATTAAGATTAATGTCAAAGGTAACCACTAATTCCAAGTGGCCAATTTTCATTACACAGCTCTGCGTGTTCTTAGTCCAGTTCACACTGGCTTGAGGATGTCTGCAGTACTTCACATTTCGGCAGATAAGACTCTTTGGTATGAAGTTGGGAACTGAGAAAATGAGCATTAATATCAATTTATTAGCACTGTAAAAACATTTGGTCTGAGTGACTTACCTAACATCAGAGAGGAACTCTGAAGCATAGTGAAACATAATCCAATTCTCAAAGGCCTCATTTAGTTACTCAGAGACTGTCTTTTCCTCTTCTTTCAGACCTCTGACATATTGAATACATATTTTCTGTTTTTTCTTCAGTTAATGAATTAGAGATTTTATCTATCTGTGTCTGCCTTCTCCCCAGATGGATGAATCACCCCCAGAGCCTCTTCTTGGGCTGACTGAGCCCAAGGCTTTGTGTTATGTGGAGGAGGGGTAGAACAGGACAACAGATGGACAAGGCACAGAAGAAAACAGAAGGAAGAGCTACCAGGCAGTTTTTAGTTCATCATATAAAAATGCAAAAGCAACATAAATTTTGTATAGCTAACAAGTTATTTTATTTCATTATGACCATCTCCTAACTGTAAGATCCTTACATAAAGTACATGTAGGTATTTCCCTAAAATTAATGCAAGTGAATGAAAGAGAAAAAAATGTTTTCACATTGATATCCATACAGATCACCAGAAGGCATAGAGCCTTTAAATCCACCTGACATCTTTCCATTTGAGTTCATCAGCTAGGGAGTGGTATATAAAATTACTGTTTCCTAGAGGAGACAGTAACTTCAGCATGAATCTCAGATATTTACTAAAAGCAGATGCATTATGAAAGTGAAATAAAATGAGTTTCAGGCCCTGCAAAATAGTTTAGATACCGACATTTCTTTCTTTTGTTTAAAGACTGAAATTTTGTTATTCTCCTTGTTTGTCTCTCTGTCAGTAGCTACTTTTATCATTCCCCTTTCCATTCCTCTGGCTTCTCAGTGTATGCTGTGCAAGTTGTACTACTTGATTCTTTCTTTCTGTGCTTTGTGGCTTCTTTTTTCTGCTCTCATTTTTTTTAACTTTTTTTTTACTTTTTAATTTTTTTACCTTTTCTACTGGACTTTATTTTCTGTTTTTTCATCACCACACAGTTTCTCTTTGTTACCTGTTTTCTGGTCTTGACTCATGCTCCCCATCCCGTATGTCCTCAGTCCATTTTCTGGACTCAAGGATTCTAAGTTCTATGAACCTTTACTCTGTCTTCAGATTTATCTTATCCTTCTTATTTCCCAGATAATCTGCTGGTCCTAAATTCCTCACCTGGATGATCACAAACTCCTTCCATTCTGGGGTCTCAACATGTTCTCATGACTTCGGTTTTCTTTATTAACAACTTATCTCCCCTTAGATTTCAGCCTCAGCATTATGCCAGCCTTTTTCATCCATTCAACCTATAATTTAAAGTCCTAATTTTACCCTGACCTTCCATCACACCTGTACTTTTTCTAGAGCTAGTCTCCCAAAATAATTTGTCTGAATATATTTTACCCTCCTCCCTTGAGGATTTCTCCTCTGTTCTTTTTTCCTTTTTTTTTTTTTTTTTTTTTTTTTGGTACCACATGACATCCTTTTGATTCTGCCTAGAGTCAGCAGATCAAAAGACGACACAAATCTCTGAAACCAAAGACCTGGGTCTATTTCCAGCTCCTTGGGAACTGTGGTCTCTCAGACTACATCTGCTGGGAATTAACAAGAGCAGGGCTGCTTCCTAAGGAAAGGTGAGCCAGGAACACAGGGATGCTCAGCCCACGAGGACAGAGGCCTCAGAATGCACAGCCCAGTCTCACAGTGTTGAAACAAGGACAAACCCAGAGGTTACAGCAAAGTCCAGCCAAGATCCAGGCCATAAAGTAACATCACAGTGCTGGAGCAGGTCAGAGATCACACTGCAAAGGCCAAGGTTAGTCTCAGTGGTCACAGAATCAAGCAAATGATTGAAATCTGGCCCAAAGTACTCCATAACCAAGTATGTAGGAGTAGGACTAACTAAGCTAGAGACATGCACTCTTCCCAACACAGCTCAGCTTAAACAAAGCTCCTGAGCCCATGGGTATGGGTGGAGACCCCAGATGAACAGGATCATCAGGGGTTATTAATGCCCTCAGCATCCTGACTGAACAAAAGAGCAAAAACTGGAGCACACAATTTCTCCTATTCCCTGTTTTCTTTGGTGTGCATGCCAGGACACAATTTAGCAGATCTTCAGTAAGGATGGTTGTGGTATTAGACACAGGTCAAGCAGAATCTGCTCTTTCTGCTCCTAATTGTGGTATCAAACACCACCCATCTGATGGAATTGCAACCTCATTCCCATTGCTGGAAAGAACACTGGCAATCCAGTACGTCTGTATTTCACTGCTAGATCATCTAATTCTTAGGAAACTGTTGAGCAGAGACAGAATACATAGAAATAATAAACACTTTAATCTTTAAA
Source organism: Certhia americana (assembly GCA_018697195.1). Lineage (NCBI taxonomy): Eukaryota > Metazoa > Chordata > Aves > Passeriformes > Certhiidae > Certhia > Certhia americana. The sequence goes on along the minus strand of CM031857.1, from coordinate 6,873,348 downwards.
GTCAGTTCTGTGCATTTTTTTTATTTCCCTGAGGCTTATGCTGTGGGCCAATTTTCATAGAGCCAGCAAAAGAAATGCTCTTTTCAGAAAGGTCCTCTGAATTCTTAGAGCCTTGTTTTAAAAAGCATGTATGTGCTTGAACAAATAGTTTAGGAGTCTTTAGTATGGGCAAACTGATGTATTTTTTCAATTCTATGAGCCTTGCTCTGAGTCAGTTAAAATACTTTGACTTGTATTTGAAAATATTTTCAATATAGGATGCACTAATATGAAAATCTTAGTCTGAAAAAACCCAAATGTTGGACCTACATATCTAGTGCCTCCTTTATATTATCAGAACACATGAGAAAATCGTTGTACTGGTGTCAGTAATCAAAGCTGTTCTTCAGAAAGTAAAACGGATGACATGATGTTCTACAGAAGGAACAACTCCCTTCATACTGAGTTTTTGAATACTTTTTGTCACTTCTGCTGAGTGCAAGAGAGGTTTTGAGCAACACATCACATAATATCTGCATAAGTAATAAAGGTAAAGTAATCCAGAATTGCAAAATATCAGAAATAATAAAAAACCCCAAACTTTAGACAATTGGATAAATGCATATTCCAAAGATTTTAGCTGATATGTATTCTAAACTATATGTAAATCTGTTCAAACACATTTAAAACACAATTAAAGTCTATTTAATTCCAAGCATTATTTTGTTTTTATGGCCAACTGTTACATGCATTACATACAATCATAGGATGCCCTGCATTGGAAGGGCCCCACAAGGACCGTAGAATCAGAAAATCAGAGCATGTCCTGAGTTGGAAGGGTGCCATCAGGGTCACTGAGTCCAGCTCCTGACTCTGCACAGGACACCCCAAGAGTCACACCATGTACCTGAGAGACTTGCCCAAATGCTTCTGAGCTCTGCCAGGCTTGGTGCTGTGTCCACTGCCCTGGGATTCCAGTGCCCAGCCACCCTCTGGATCCCACAGTATGGCTGGGATATTTTAAAAATCATAAGGAAATAACATTATGAAAGCTGCAAAATTGTGTAACAACCCCAATTCTGTCATTTTGGGTAGGGAACTAACATTTCTTCAAGTAGCTGCCTCTTGGCTGAGGGTTAGAAAGCGTAGGAAAGCACACTCTTCTGCTAATTATCAACCACTCTAGAAGGTGGGACACCTAACTAGAATATATGGAGAATCATGTTAGCAGCACCATTTTTTCTGTGTCTTCATTCCACAAATTATATGGATGAGAGGTCAGGTAATGAATAAGATAATTCTGCTTCCACTCATCATTGGTAATTCTCTTCTGCAATTATATTCACCAACTCAAAATGTAGATTAGGTATTTTTCAATGAGAATGATACCAGTGAGGTTTGACCTTGGTTTACTTTGCATTGGCATTGCATTGACAGAGTTGTTTTATAGACTTTTTTCTTCTCCTAAAGTCTGAAATATCTCACATTTATAATTGCTTTATAAATGGGACTTCATCCCACACATATTTTATATGTAGTATTCACAGCATGCAATTCCTTTTACTTGCTTCATCTTACTAACTAACACAGAACAAAATTTCACTGAATTCATAATATTGCTCTGGAACTGATACATTCTGTATATTTACACACCAATATGTTTTATGGAAATGAACACATTTCTTCTCTGGAGCATATTTTCAAACTTCAATTGCTCTTTACCGAAGCCAATTTTTTTTTCAAACAAAAAAAAAAAAAAAAAGTGCAATGCGTTTCATGTCTATATATTTTTATTCATGCCAATATATTTTCACAGTTGGATAGATTTTAACTAAATTAGTAGTTACAGTATTTGTTCAAACCATTGCATTTTTGCTGGCATCTGGTAAGTAAATGTTATCTGGGCTTTTGGTTCTTTTTTTTCAGTAATCAGCTTCCACCAAACCCAAACCAATAAAAACAACAGCGACTTACCTCAACCACTCAAAATTTCTCACCTCAAAGAGCAACAAAAGCAAACAAAACCACGACTCTTCTGCTGCAGCTGCTGAAACACGGAAAAGGGCAGTGCAAATGGGAAATGCACAGGCTCCACTGAGGAACTCTGGTGCTCTGATTTCCACATAGGCCAGGAATGGTGCCCTGGCCCAGGAAATGCACTTTTTGGGATCCCTCCTGGATCTAGGGACCCTCCCCATGAGAGAAGCCGTGGTGCCACTTTCAGGTGTGGTGGGGCAAATAGAAGCATTAAACACTTATTAAGGACTACTGCAAGAGGCTGCTATACAGACAGAGATTTCTTCAAGGCTAGGGGGCAGCTGCAGTGGGGTTTTCTCACAAGATTTTCTTTTTTTTTTTTTTTTACTGAGCCATGTAAATAAATCTCACTTTCCAAACTGCTGGTGTTTTTTTTTGTTTGTTTGTTTTTTTTTTTTTTTTTTTTTTTTTTGCAACTCAGGATAGAATCTGTCTCTAACTTCTGTCACTAGCAGCTTGCCTTCTCCTTATTTCCTGTGGGGCTTTTTTAGTTGGTTTTGGTACTCAGCAACCATATTTTGACTACTTTTTTGCAACCCTCTAGATTATACAAAATTTACCTTAAAATATATATTACAGGACACAGCACAGAACAATTGTTTCTAGAGCTAAGTTTCCCAGCTTGTAACACTGGAAGTTTCTCTCTGCATAAATTATCTATACATCTTCCACCATTTGATGAATTCAACAAAACCATAAAATTTTGCCAAATATATGTTTTCCTTGGATTTCCCATCCCTAATCACTTATCAAGGAGCATAGTTAAAAACCATGATTATCCCTTCAGATTTTGCTTTTCGCCCAGGACAAACTCTAGAGATACTCTAACCCAATACAACATAGATGGGTCCATTTAGAAGAGCTGGAGTTTAGCTGTTGCCTTGGGGTGATTTCATAATATATTGGGGAACTTGTTATTTACCAATTCAGTGACAGAAAATACCTGAGGACAATTTCTGAATCATGTTTGGGGATTAAATTATTTTGCTTTGTTTAGCATTAGGAATATTTCTACATATGAATGTTTGTACATGTCACCTTGGTGAATAACAGGAAAATGCAGAAGAACATTTTTCTGGCTCTGATAAAATACTTGCCTTCAGCATCTGATTTTTAGCGTTATCTCTTTTTGGTATTTTAGGGTATTACTCTTTACTCTGTTCTGAAGTGTGTTTCTTGAAGAATCCGTGTTGCCCTTCTGGTCTGGAAGCAATGAAACTTCTGGCCATGTTGCTCATTTTCTCCAGCTCCACAGACCAATTGCAAAGTTCTGTGTTTGGTTTACATACAGGCTGCCAGTGGATGTCACAAGATGAGCTACTATGTCTACAGAAACCATCAAATTAACACAGCTGAGTTAATCAGGAGAAGTATGAAATCTTATCTGGCAGTTGTAAAGATTTTAATTATACATTTCTCAGATATATAGTAAAAAAACACAAGGACTTTTGTTGGGAATTTTTTTTCTCTATCAAAACGTTGCTAGCTCATTTCAGACCCAGCTGACACAGAAAGGAATGGCAAGAACTGGTACTTTTGTTTATGCTCCTGACATGGGGCGTGACGTGGCATTCATGTCACTGAATTCTGGAAAGAAAAGGTCAGCTGGTGTTTCTAAACACTCAGATCAGCTTTTCCAAGTGTACTAATATGGCAAAGACTTGAAACCCCCACGATGTACAGACAGGGACTTCATTCCTACACCTGCCAGAAGACCCCTTTCTACAGCTTTTAATCCCTAAGCTAGAAAGACTCTTGTATCTTTCCTATAACGTTCCCTGGAACAAGACTACAGCCCAAAGTAGGTCTTGTCAAAAGTACAGAGCTATCAGCTGTCATAATTAATGCAAAAGCATTTCAGGATGGATTACAGTCCTGCCTTAGTGAAGGATTTGTGGGAATTGGTTTTTTAATTTCCACCACCAACAACCAAAAAAAACCACCAACAACATTTGTTGACATTTATAGGGCTGCCTTAAAAATGATGACTTGATCTTTTCTGTAAGTCTTCTACAATATTTTGATAATCATTCCCCATTCATTACTGATGCACCTGCACTGAACCCTAAGAGAACAGTTGTAAAACCTGTTTGCCTGCTGTGTCTTTTTCCACTTAGAATAAAAATAAAACAAACAAAAAAACCCCAAAAAATCAAACCCAAAAGCAAGTAAAGCAAATATCTACTCATTCATTAGAGACAGATTACAAATGCTTCCCTACCCTAGGGGACATTCCAGTGCAACATCCTTTATGGTGTTAACATAACCTTCCAAAGGCAGGGAGATGGGTGTGATAGTCCTTTGCTTCCAAACCATACAAATGCTAGAACTTTAAAAGGGAGTTCTTTAACTTGATTCTGTGTTTTATGTGAACATCGTTTGGAGACTGGGGGAACTCAATATGTACCCTGATGCAGTTTCAGCTGCTGCCAGGCATAATCATCACTTGCTAATGAATAAAGTGGAGGATATGACTACAGAATGTATAACTTCCCTGATCCCACTCCTGTGCAAGCTCTTCAAGGGGAGGTTGACAACTGATTGCACTTCCTTGATGATCTGAGACCGTGTCCCCTTCAGAGAAATGAGCTTTTAAAGAGCTTCCCTCTCCTGTAGGTAAGACTATTTCACCACTTATGTCTGCAAAGCTCTTTGCTGTCAAAGGCTGGGACATCAACGTGGAAATTCAGAGAGTTACAGTGGGAAACATGCTGCACGGTGTTGGAGAGAAAACCTCAACAGGGAAAGAATGGAACCAGAACTGGAGAAATACTTTGTCATTATATGTATTTGGGTGCAGGGGAATGCTGCTTTCTACGGGATAAGGAAACACGATTCATCCACAGGTGTTTACCAGCAACTTCAAAGACAGGCATTCTAATTTCACTGAGAGGCTTGTGCAAGCGGTGGCCCACGCTGCGCTAACACCAAACACAAAGGTGAAGTGCCTGCCTGCCTTCTTGCATCTCTCATGACGCTCACTGCTTTATCTTTCACAACAGAAGCAATTCCGGACCACGAGCTGAATGCTACCAACCCTCCCAAGAAACCCTCCAAAGGAACAACTTTGTCCACGCCACGCAGAGTCCGGCCAACACCGCGCAAAGTCCAGGGAGCTCTTTATTGCCATTGTTCGGGGGCCGATCTCATCGCCGCCGCGGTGAAGGCACCTGCACGGCATTCGTTCCCACGAGCACGGAGGCGCAGCCAGCCCGTCTTTATCGGCTGTTCGCGGGGAGGAAAAGCAGAGGCAGGAGAAGGGGCTTTAGGCAAGGGCCGCCCGAAGGGGCCGCGTCCCTCGCAGAGCCCCGGGCCGGGCCCGCGTCCCGCGGCGCTCCCGCCGGGCACTGCCGCCGCTTCAGCACCGGCCCTGGACAGCGCCCGCTCCCGCCCCGCCCCCGCCTCCCATTGGCTGCTGCTCCGCCGCGCGGCCTCCGCTCCCCACGATTGGCCCGGGCCCGCTGTCACTCAGCGGAGCGCGAGGCGGGGGCGCGCCCCTTTGCTTTGTAACGCGGCTCCTCATTGGCCGGCCGGCCTTCCCCGGGCGGCGGCTATTGGGCAGCGCCCCGCGCCAGTCACGCGCCCGCCTGAGGGGCCGGGCCGGGGGTGGTGGGCGTGGCCCGACCGGCGGGGGCGTGGCCCGAGAGCCCGAGGGGGCGTGGCCAGGGCGCAGGGAGGGTCGGGGTGTGGCGGGAGGGCGGGGCTGTGGGCGGGGCCAGGCGCAGAAAGGGGCGGGGCGAGCGGAGGTTGCCCTTGTGTCTCGCGCCGGGAAGCGGCTGGAGCGGAGCGGGAGCGGAGCGGGAGCGGAGCCTCTGCGCATCCCCCCTCCCCGCCGCCCCGCGGCGGCACGGGACAGGACAGGACTGGACAGCCCGGCACAGGCGAGCGGAGAGACGGACGGACGGACGGACACACGCCGGCAGGGACAAGGGGAGCCAGCGGGGGCACCTGGCACCGCTCCGCGGTGGGAACCTGAACCTGCCCAGCAGCGCCGGAGCCAGCGGAGAGAGCCGCTCTTTCCTCCTCCTCCTCCTCCTCCTCCTCCTCCTCCCTCCCCAATCCACCCCCGCGACCCTGGTCCTCCTCCTCCTCCTCCTCCTCCTTCTCCTCACCCCACTGGATACAGCGAGGGAGACACTGCGGCGGAGGCGGCGGCGGCGGCGGCTCCTGCGGGGGGAAGGAAGCGCCCGGAGAGCGGAGCGGCGGGAGGCTGCGGATCTGCGTGCCTGGCGCCCACCCAGCCCGAGGGGAGCCCCCAGGATGCGGCTGAAGCCCGGCGCTCTCCTGCGCTTCTACAGCCTCTGCGGGATCCTCGTACAAGGTACCGCCTCCTCCCCACCCCTGCCCCACGCGCGGGGAGGGAGGGACGCCGGGGGGGGGGGCACTGCCGCGGCCCGGGGCATCCCAGATTTGCCCCCCCGCCCCACTCCTGACCCGCTCCCTCCCTCGCCCCTCTCCCGGCTTTCCCCCCCTCGCCGTGCGCCCCCAGCTTCCCGCTCGGGTAGCGCTATCCAGCGCTGAAGCGCCGCACGGCTGTTAACCCTTCCTGCCCTTCCCTCGTCAGCCTCTTTCCCGCCCTCCTTCGCCCTCCGCTCTTCTCCCTCCACCTACCCCCCTCCCCACCGCCAGCCGCTCGCCGACCCCCGCAGCCGCCCCCCGACTCGCCGTCAGCTCCTCGCTCGCCCGCCGCGAACGTGCCCCCGAAAAGTCCGAGTGCAGCCGCAGCAGCGGCGTGTGCGCTGCAACAACATCCCGGGGAAACGTGCGGGCTCCAGCCGTGCCCCCCCCGGCGGGGGGCGGCGGGATGGGGGGGTGCCCGCGCCTCGCTGCGCCGCCGCCGGGAGTGCGTGTCTGTGTGCGAGGCATCAAATGTGCACGTAGGGTAATCGGATGAGCCGGGGGTTCAGCGGCGGATCCCTTCGCCATCCTGCTCCAGGCGGCTCATCCTGAAGCTAGTTTCCAGACTGGATGTATTTCCCCTCTCCCTCCTCCTCCTCCCCGCCGCCGCCGCTCCCCCTCGCTCCCGTTATCCGGGATGGAGCGGCCGCCGCGCAGGGAAGCCCCGCGACGCGCTGCGAGGTGACCGCCCGCCGCGGCTGCCTGCGGGGGAGCTTCTCCCAGACCTCTGCCGCTCCAGCGGGAGCCGAGCCGGCAGCCGAGCCCGCTGCGCTGCCGCCGGGAGTTTGCCCCCTCGCTCCCAGAGCGACGGCGGGATGGCGGCACGGTCCCCCCCGCCCGGTGGGGTCCCCGCGCTGGGAGGTGACGGTCGGGGAGCGGGTGGTGGCCCCGGAGGGGACTGGGGAGCCACCTCGCTGCAACTCGCTGGCGGTCCTCGGTCCTCCGGGACGATGCGGGGGACCGGCGGGCCGTCTCCCTGCCCTTCCCTCGCTCAGCGTGCGGGGTCTTTCGGTGTGGGGGGGAGAAGCGAAGAGTCGATTAAACTAAGTGGCCTTGTAGATTTCTTTTTTCCTTTCCTTTTTTTATTTTATTTTTTTTTTTTCCCCCGCTCGCCTCCGTCATGCCATTTCACGTCAAGTTTAATATATTTCGCGTTTCACATGGCTGCGTCATGTGTCGGGCGATCTCTCCGGAGGGAGCCGCGGCTGGCAGCCCGGAGCGGGGGCACAGGCAGCCTCCCGGGTTCCCGAAACACGGGAACCTCACCCCCCTGCCACCCCCGTGGTCCAGATCGCCCCGAGTGCCCCCGCTCCACCTCGCCGGGAAGTTCCCGGCCGAGGACGCGAGAAGGAATGGGAGGGGAAGGGTAGAGCTGGGCAACTGAGAAGGACGGGTCCGTCGGGCGGATTATTTGTATTCTTTCCCGATGTTTATGGGTTGCCCGGTACGTCACCGCACAAGGAGCTGCTGTGTTGGTGCTATACAGGATTATTTATGGGGGCATGTGCTGCGCGCTGCACCTGGGGGTTGGCTCCTCTCTGCCTTTTACATTTCCCTGTGAATTGTCAATTCATTGCCCTGCAACGGAGCTGGGGGTGGGAAGCCTCTGGACTGACTTTCTGTCACCAATAAAATCGGGCTTGCTGCTGGAGGAGGAGGATTTGATCTTTCCTAAGATGCAATCAACCGCATTCAGCGCGGCACAGCTTTGAGAGTAAACCAGTGATTAAAAACAGTGATGTCTTTCACTGCAGTTTAGAGAGTGTGCCAGGCAGAATGTAACTCTCTGAACTGCATCAGGTAAAAAACGTGTTGCAAGAAATGGGGTGTAGTACAAATCTGACTGTGTGAAAATAACCGGATTGGGCCTGTCTTTGCAGATGGGGATAAGTGATGCTTAACACATTACCCAGCTTGCCCTCTGTGTGTGTAAAGCATCTCCCCTCTTTTCAGTTTCCCACAAAATTATTTTTTTCAGCTCCTGATTAAAACTTCAATCAGAAATACTTAGGCTCTGTGTGTACCACACTTCATCAGAGGGTTCTTTCAAGGGGATATAAAGAACCTGTAACACTCAGGCAGAAGTGAGAGGAAGTAATTTCTCCAACCCTTGTTTCTCAAGGTAAAGGAGAATGGAGGAGATAAGTAAATATATTCCATAAGACTGTCTTCACAGGCAACTGTATCCAAGAGAATATCAAATTCTTTCAGTCCACCTTAAAGTGCAACTCTGTAAATGTTGTTTTCTTAGTTTCTGCCATTTATTTTGACAGAAGTAGCAGACAAGTTACCATTAGACACATTTCTTGCTGATAGCTTAATAGCTGCATTTAAAAGTAATTTTTCCTTTTGGCCTGATTTACTTCCCCAAACTGTATTGTGGAGTGGATCAATGGATTTATTAGATTCTTTCCAGTTTCTGTGGGCCATGGGACATGCAGGTTTTTCTGTCAGCTCTGATGGGAATAACATCTTTGTCCTGAGGATCCAAAGCACTTCTGAACTGTAATTACCGATGGTTTCTGTTGGTGAAACTGAAGCTAATTAAAGACAAGGTGACAAAGAGTCAAGCTGACATGTGTCCTGCATGGAAGTTTTCTTTTCTGGCAAGATCTGTGGAGGATTCTAAGGAATCTGTCCTGAGTATTGATGAAGCATCAGCTGAGGGAAGAGGACGCAGAATAATGTTTCTCAGCTTGTGCATGGAATAGCATTAGCAGCAAGCAGTCCCTTCAGAGAGAAGGCAAACAAGAAGTAAAAGAGCCCAGTGTCAACTGCTTGCTGTGAAAGGGGAGCGATGGAGGTGGGAGAGGGAGGAATAAAGTGGTGCTGGAAAGCAATTTGTCAGCTGAGTTTGGGGACGGAATTCATCTGCTCTGCCCTCTCCAGCTTTTGCTGTGAAAATAGTGGGTTCTCTGGCTGCTGCTCTTCTTAACTTGTGCACTGTAATGAGCCTGGAGTACTTAAATGATGTCCCAGGGGTGTTAACCTGTTGTTTATGTTTACAGCCAGCCTTACTTTTTTTTTTTTTTTTTAAATTCTGATTTTGACTTCGTGAATGTAGTCTTAGACAAAATTTAACAGTTGTAGGGGGGCATGTTTTTAGAATAACTCAAATGCTTCATCTGAGCTGTTTTTATGCAACCTAAGGAGTAAGGTCCTTACTGTTAAGAGTCACCACATGAGAAACTATAACAATAAAAATAGTTCTGCTGGATTCATAGGATAGAGATACAGGTTAGGATTATCCTGGAATTGTAGCTGCTGTAGCCCCCTGCTGTGTGATAATGCAAATGGCATCTAATGCCTTAATGTGCTCAGCTCAGAGAAGGCACTGGATAGTGCCATGTGTGGGAGCAAACGATCCACTTCCAGGATTTTGCCAACACTGGGCAAATCTTCTCTGTGCAGTTGCTTCAAACACTTCAAATGCTTGCAACCTGTCTACTAATGAAAATAATGTAGGGACTCTTTAATTTGTCAGAAACTGTGGTCACTGATGCAACAAATCAGCCAAGACAGGTAATTGCTTGTGGGTGAGACTCTTTTCATTAGCCCAGATCTGTTACAAACAGAATAAAAAAAACCCCTGCAAACAAACCTGGACAAACATGGATATGACTATTTATGAGATCATCTGAGCTGATTTAAGATGAAGTTGTTACACATCACTCCATATCTTGTGTATTTAGACTTTGTTCTGAGTTTTAGGTTGGATTTCTGTTAGCAAAACCTTGGCAACCCAAGGCTGCCTGCACAGGGGTTGTCTTGACAGCTAAGTGTTCATATGCTAATACAGTGTACAGCGAGTCAAATGCATGTAGTTTTCATTCTGTAGGTACTGTGAGGGCATACACAATTACATAATAAAAGACACTAGTTTTAGCACAGTCTCTATGTGGAATATTTTAGACACAAGTTGAAAGATAAAATTTTTCACTCTACTTGATGGTGTCTGTCTTTATATGACTTCCACCAATTTAACCAAGGATTGGTAGGCTTATTAGCTGCTTAGTTCTCAGGCTAGTTCATACCTTATGAATTATTTTGCTTGATTTCTTTATGTTTTTTTATTGATAGTCATCCTTTAGCAGTTCAGGTTTAGAGCACGAAGTAACTAAACAATCCAGATGTCCATTGATGATGTCCCAGACCTTCCCTGTGGAGTACATGAGTAGGGATTACTCACTCAAATATTAATCACTCTCGCACTCAATTTACCAAGTTTCTACCATCAAATCAACAGTAAGCAGTTTTGAAGTTTGTCACCAAAGAAGTATCTCCATGGAAATGCTGACTAACAGAAGCACCTTTGTTGAAGCAAATGTATTTTTCTTGTCTAGTTGCCTGTTAGTTTTGTTCTTCCTTTTTTGTTTTTCTTTAATTTTATTTCAGAAATGTAGAAGAGTCAATCTGCCTCTGATTTTGAATTTACTTGTCAGTTGCAATTCCATGATAACGTACTATAAATGTCTCTAAGTTATAGTTTGTTACTATAAAAGCCTATAGTTCTCATCATTAGCTTTCTCATCCCTCTGGCCTGATCCTACTATTGACAAAATGTGTTGAAGGAGATTACCCTTACTCTTTTCACCAAATAATTCTTCTCTTAAGAGTTATTTTTGTATTATTGCTGTGCAAATTAAAGCTTGGATTTTGAGTTGGTTTGGGATTTTTTTTTTCCTTTTTTCTTCTTGTGCATTACAAATGTTGAATAAGTAACTGGTAACAGTAGTTATGTATGGTGTGGATGTGGACATCAGGTGCTTGCCAAAAAAACAGCAGTATAACCAACCAGAGTGTGCTTGACTGAGCTAGAACAGTGACTCCCTCTCCATCTAACACTTAAAAATGTAGAAATAGGAGATATTGTCATTATCCTCTTAATGCCTTCTCCAAGATAAAGAACTTCAATTTTATTTTAATTGAGTTGAATAGCAGGCAGAAACTCCTGAAAGTTAAACCCTCTCAAAACAATGCAGGGTCTTCTGTAGAGAGAATGCCATTGACACGCTTTTTAAAATACACACCCTAAGACAAATGCAGAATGGTAAAACTATTAGACACAGTTTAATGTGTGTATCCTCTGGGATTGCATCGATATTAAGTATGATCTTAATGAGCATATCCCTTCTTCCCAAGGAGTTTTTGAGGTGTGTTTGAAAGGAAGAAAGGCAAATATCACATTCCAGTGGCAAGGAATAAATTGTAAAGTAATAACTTCTCTCAGGAATTTGCCCTTGAAGAATTATCCTTCCACATAATGAAAACATTTTGGAAGGAACTGAGTATTTTCAAAAGTGAATGTGCGTGTCTTTGCAAAGGTTCATAACGTTGTGGGGTTTTTTAATTTCCTTTTTTGTTTGTTTTTTGTTTGTTTGTTTGTTTGTTTGTTTGTTTTTCTCCTCTGAACCCATTTCAGGATCTTCTCCTTTCATTTTATAAATAAAAATTAAAGATGAAGCCCAAATGTTTTTGGTTTCTCTTATGCTAACTCATACTAAGCTCAGGATGGGTGCTTTAAATATCAATGCATAAGACACTATCATAATAGCCTCCTAAGGGGGTTGAAAGAAGGAGAGAACATTTATTTCAGTGACAAAACACTGGGGGCTGTGTAGCTGTTCTTCCAATGATCTCCTTTAATGCTGGGGTTTGGTGTGTAGGACTTTTTAGCATGTGGATCTTGGAACAGGCACAGAGGGTTTAGTGAACAATGTAGGTGGCCTACCTATTGTCCCATGTCCTTTCCCTTTAATCTGTAAATGTTAAAAATAAAATCATACTTGCATACTTTGCTGTCCTTTTATTTGGAAAGTAGAGATCTTGGGACCTTTTTGAGTCTTATTTAGGAATGCGTTTGCTGTCTTGACAAGTTTGGGATTGTTGAGGGAAAGACAGTTTCTTCCCAACAGTGAGTTCAGTTGTGTTTACTGCTTTCTAGTTTAATCAAATGGCTCTTGGAGAGTGTGAGTGCTTTTATAACTTTCACATTTTAAGTAGCAGCAAGTCAGTTTTAAGATGGTTTTGCATTACTATGAATTCATGCATTTAACTTTTTTTTCCCCTGTTCTTTAATACTCAATTTTGATTTATCCTTTTTTTTTCTGAAATAGCTGATGAGGATTAACTGTCTATACACAGCTGCTCTTCAGTTTCAGAAAAATAATTGTAGTGTATGGTCCTCAATTCAAACCCTAAAGTTTTTTCAGAGTTGAAAATTTTGCTGTATAAGTTTTTGATCATGTTGAGACACATTGCTGAACTACTCCACAGCTTTTCCTTTGTTCTGTGAATGGAGTTGGCAAAGTTTAGGGTTTTTTTGTAAAACAGCACATATCATCACATGTCCAGTATGGTAGTTGTTTAAATATCTCTGCTATTCTCTCTATCATCATCTTTGTGTAAAGAGTTTGTTGGGTAGGATAGTGCAGAAGAGGCTGTTCTCTTATGCTAGAGATAAAAATATCTTGGTGATATTTTAAACCTCTTATATGCCACAGTATGAATCAAACAATGGTTCTAATCATGGTAATTCAATTCCTAAACTTTTGGTGAAGGAACCAGAGCCTGCTGCTACATGCAAAAATAATCTGTGACCACTTATGAAGCTGCGGTTACACCTTCATCATCAATATATAATGCACTGCATTATTGCTGCTTCTTCTGGCAGAAGCATGGCTGTACAGACCCATTGGAGTCTTAAAACTCTGTTTTTTCCAAAGTTCAGCCCTGGAGATTCAAGAGCTGCCACTGACTGACAGTTCTAAAGAGACTAAGCCCAAATTACTTCACAGCAGCAGTTGTAGTAGGCACGGGCACTGTGGTATTTTCTGTCTGTTCTGATATTTATCCCAAACTGACCTACATCTGCTGGATTAACTGTGTAACTTGACCTGCTTTTATTCCTGCTATGCTATAAGGCAGGAAGGCTGTTCTGGTTAGTCCCTAACCAGGGGAAAAGCTGTACTAGTTGAAACAGAAGCAATCAAATTCATTTTAATTAAAAGATGGTTAAAAGTATGTTCTAGCATCAAGTTCATTTGATTTATCCATTTTAAAGTCTCTTTTTCTTCTTTTCTTTTTTTTTTTTTTTTTCTTCTTCCCTGAATGTTAATATGTTTTTATACGTGAGGTTTAAATCTTGACATGCTAGTTGTTCCTTTATTGTGGTACACTGGAGAACAGTGAAGAATTCTCTATTGATTTGCACAGTTCATACAGAGAAAGTAAGACTTCATGTGATAAATGAAAATGCTTATTTTCAGTCTTGAATTTCTTTCAACTGACTGAGATTTTTTTTTTGTGTCTTCAAATACACAAAAACCTTGAGCTGCTGCCATTTGCAAACTGGAGAATAAATGCAGAAATATTACTCACTAAACTGATTACTAATCAAGAATTAATGAAGTATCCCAAATCTGTGACAGGTCATCAAATGGTATGATATACTGAAGTATTCTATTTATATGAATTCTTTTGTTAACAACTAAGACAGTAGTGAGAATAAAAGAACTTCTTGTCTTTGGGGGAAACCTTAAACTAACATGCTAATTCTTAAATGACAGGTAAAGCATCTTCTTGGCATTGCAGTTTTCTCTTAACTTTATCATTTTTTGACTTTTCCATTGCAGGTTTCTAATAATGTTACTGATGTCATTGGGCTTGTATCATGTAGCCTTGTGATGAAAAATAATCTATATCTAACTATGAAAAATAGGTGAGATTTGGACTGATCTGGAGGAAGATAGGAGTGCCATCTTGTAAAGTGATGGTTGTGGTTAATGACAAATTATATGTCTGAAGTCAAAAGGGAACCCCTTCAATTTTAGCTTAAAACCTATTGTAGCAAAAGTGGCAACATCTAACACTGAGGAGCTTTTCAGAACTTAAATATTAAGTCAGACAATTAACAGGACATTGCATATTAAAAAAAATGTGTCTCATCTTTTGGTATAAAACCAAATCAGCAGTGAATTAGCTTTAAAGACTGTGTTTTCTCTAAAGGCCGGAGTCCTCAGTCTAACATGTTTTAGGGTATTTCTTGTCTGCTGCTTGTATAAACACAGTCAAGATGGTGTGGTTTTGAACACAAGCAGGGTATAAGTAATTTAAGTATGGGTTAGAACCTTGACTATTTGCCCATCTTCTTCAGAACTATTTGCCATTCTTCTTATCATATGGATTTTTTTGTTAAGTATGTGGCACATATCTCCTCAGTAAATGTAAAGTTTGTGGTTTTCACACTTCTTTCTGGTTAATTCTTCTTTTTGGTGTGTAAAATGCAAAATTCATACCATTCTTAGACTGAATAAATCTCATTCATTCCCTAAAGAATGGTCCAAAGCTCACATAATTTCAGTACTTTCCCCATTAAAATAAGCCTGAGTTTTAGAATTGGACCAGAATAAAATGAAAATATTTTCAGCTTTCTAAGCCATCTTTGCTTTGCAAATTAGAAATCATTACTGCTTTGCTGCATTCTGAATGGTGAATTTGGGAGCCACTGGGAAAGCATATAATCAATAAAAATATATGGGCCACTTGTTTTTATTTATGATAGATAAAAAAACCTCACTAGCTTGTTGACTTATTTATGGGACTTTCACATATGCTTAGCACATAAGATTAATGTAATTTGAAAATAGTTTGGAATACAACATTGGTTTAAGTGATTAGGCTTTTACATATTTTGTGGAAGCAATATCTGGGGGTGAGGGGAGGAGGAGTAGAAGTGTTTTGAAAACAGTGGGATTTTAGAATTTCCCAAGCTGTCTTTGAATAAGAGTTATGCCAAAGATTGGCTTTTGTCTTTTAGAAAAAGAAGTGATATTTCTGTTCTACAAAAGGACAATTTCTTCCTGATCTGATGCAAAATGGAAATCTGGATAAAGAAGGCTGTTGAACATGTGCTATAGAGGATAGTCTTCATTTGCTGTGATATCTGTACCACAGGATTTAGAAGTGCAGATGCACTTAGCGCTCATTAGACTGTGTCTGTTGCAAACTGAAATATACCATAAATCCCAACAGGAAAACGGAATCTAGTAGTCTTTATCATTTCAAGTAAACAAATGGAAAGTTCTTGTTTAGAATTAACATTGTAGGCTTTTTTTTTTTTCCTTTTAATTGGTCATTAAAAACATATCATTTAAACGTTTTTTAGAAAGTAAATATCTTCAGAAATAAATTTCAAAATACAGGACTGGCTGGTCACAGATGAATGCAAAATAATCTCCCTCTAGGCCTTGTCTGCCCAGGATACCTGCCAAGGAAAAAAAAAAAAAAAAAAAAAGGAAAATTTTTTTTTTTTTTTTTTCCTTCTGCTTGCTGCTTCAAGGCTTATGGTGGGGAAACAGCAGCAGCCCTGCTCTGTATGCATGAGGGATTTGCTTTCTTAAGATTGTGAGGATAAAGGCCTCAAATTTGGATCCTGTCTAATCTGTTTACATTGATGTGTCAATTCTGCAAGGAGCGAGCTGTGCCAGGGCAGTGCCTAAGTGGCCTTCATGGATGACACGTAGGGATGTGGATGGATGGAGGACAGGGCATGTGGGCAGCTTGTTTTCTCTTGGAGTAAAACATCCCTTCTGGAGTTAACACAGAAGCCTTTGTTGTGAAAGACCAAGACATCTGTGAAGATCAGGCTGGAACACACCCCTCTACGACTGCAGGTTTGCAGGATGCAGTGGGACTTTCCACCTTTCTCCTGCTGTGAGTTTCCACCTCTTCCTCTGCACGGGAAATAGAATGAAACAAGTCAAAATTTCAGGGGAAGTGCATTCTGTGGAAGTTGTGAGAGGGCATCCTTTGAGGAGAAAATACCTGAGAGCAATGTGCTAGGTGTTTTGTTTTGTTTTGTTTTGTTTTTGGTGGGGTAGGGGGAATGTTGTTCTGTTGTTTCGGTTTATTTTAATTATTTGTGTTTTCTTCCCACTACTTCTCTGCCTCCTCACTGACAGAGGCGAGGAGGAGAGCCAGTGGGAGCTCCAGCCCTGGCACTGGAGCCTTCCTCCTGCCAGGGACACCAGTTTCAAATACTTTTTACAGGGGTGGTCATAAAGCTCCAGTCTCTTTTGTTCATTCACCTGATTTCTTTGTGTCAGTAAAGCCTGGAAGACTTCCTACAGGCATAAGCAGGACAGGGCAAGTAGGAGAGCTGAAAATACTTCAAAAGCCATCATAGGAAAACCAGGAATTGAAATGAATTTCAGCAGACTGGTAAAAATGTACTGCATGAGAGCATTTCAGTGTAGCCCCATTTAACTTTCCTCATTCTGAGTTGAGAGAAATCAATTGTTTGATTTAAGCATTTCATTCAAATGCAGCTAAAGCACTTTGTAGGTGCAGTTAACTCCCATTTTCTCTGTAATGTTACAAGACAAGCCATTTCACTGTAGAATGCAGTACTACCCAGAATACTCAAAGTATCAATGTCACTTGTGCTCTGTTTCAATTAAGAGGCCTACAGAAAAGGTCCAGTGAAATGTGTATTAGTATGAGAAATTGGAGTTGACTTATGAATACCAGTGTCAAAACAGCAGATGTCTTCAGAAACGCAGTTCCACTGCTATTACATCCTCTTGATCTGAGTGAGAACTTAGGAAATCCAGCATGTCCAGAGAAAAGGAATAACTGCTCTGCTTATCAAATTTAAACATTGGCAGCCACACTGCTACAGCTTGGGTAAGAGTAGGCAGCTTCTTAGGTGCTGCTCTTGCCTCCTAGTCAACTTCTGGATTGTCCCAGCATACACCACTCATTCTGTGAAAGGGAAATTTGTAACATGAAAACTTTCAGTCCAGCTAACAGCTGAAATATCTACCCCATTTCTGAAAGGCTTCTGCTGCTTGCAGAATAGAAAAGTAACTGTGAAACAACTGGCAACAAGTTTTTTTAAACACATTAGTGATGCTCTGGGGATGTCTGTATCGTGAATATATTTTTTGTAGCTGGAACATGTGTGCACACTATAAAGTGTTAGGCTATTGTATAGGGGAATCAATACAAAAAAAGTGTTTTGGCTTAATTAGGGAAATAGTCCCAAGAGTAGAATTAAGAAAAGATGAGCAATCCATCCAGTGTTTCTGCTGCTTCGGAACAAGATTTGTATTATTGTAAGTCTCTGCCATTCTTGCATGTGCAAGTTGTTTTGTTTTATTTGTTTTTTTTCACAGTATACCCTTGTAAAGAATCTACATCAGATGCTTTAATAACTCCTGACAAACTTGTTAGTATTGTTTCCTGTGGCAGTGTGACAGATTTTATTGCAGAATACACACACATATGTGAATTTAGATTACAAAAATAAATCAATGGATGATGATATTTGAAAACTTTTAAATAGAGAACTAGGTGGTGCTGTTCTTTCATCTTTGTTGCTTAGCTGAATTCTTAAGTATGGACTGAGAACACCAGGCTACTACTTTTCAAAAATGAATTTAGCTGTCTTAAATGTTAGAAGAAGTTATTGTTTCAGATTTCACTGAAAATGCTACTTTAACAGCTAATAATTGCCCAATGCAACACTTTATGGAAAAGAACTTTGCATTGAACGAATGGTGTAGTTTTATTCAGCATGGTGATATACTTCCTTTTAATTTCAGTTTGAATGACTTCAGAGTTAATTCAAATAACTTTTTAGACTGTATACTTGGTGTTATATTTAGGTTTATTTGTTCTCATCAGTTTAGCTTGTTTAGATGTGTGAACCTTTTTAATCCTTTTCCATTGTTGGTTTCTTAAACACTTTGGGACTAATTTGCTGACAGAACAATGAGATCATCAATAATTGTGGGAAGAAATTCGTTGTAATTCTGTAGTAGCAGTATATAAACCACAATTAATTAAACAAGAAAGCCAATTTATTTAGTTTTATTCCATTTACAAAAAAATTACAAATTTTTTAACAGTGTGTCCTGTTTCAATGCCATTAATGCTGCAATAAGAAATAGTGAAGCTAGATTATAATGAACTGCCTAGGATCGAGATAGATTTGTTTTATTGGTGTTCAGTGTTGCAGCAGAATAGTAAATGTCTAATTAGAATCCAACTCCAGTATGTAGCACTTTGGTAGAGAGAGCCTCTTATTGACCACTGTTTAAACGAAAACGTTGAAATAACAGATGGAAGATAAAGAAATAAGGGGAAAATGTACTTCTGCACTGAAAAAGAAATGAAAATGAGCTCCGGCTAGGTCAGAGTTAGAAATGTGTTTGCTCTAAGTATGTAATTAGTTATTCAAAAAATAAGCTGCAGCAGTTAATGGAGGAGTGTGTAAACACTTTTTCATGGAATTTGTTTCCCCTTTTCCTTCTGAAGTGCTGCAATACAGAGTGGAATATGAAACAGGAAGTTGGATTTATACTTTATGCTTAATAATGAAGAATCAAAAAAATGCATTTACTTGACACAAATTAGAGATTTAGTCAACTATCCAAATAATACCCATACAGTTGCCAATTCATATCTACCAATGTTAAAAGCAATAATTCATTTTATGTTGATTTTTGTAGGATTTTAGTGTCACAGGAGTAGCTATTCCAATGTTTAAAAAACACCAAAAGATGTTTAAAAGATATTTCAATTTCTTTTTAGAAACAAGACAGAAACCAAAAAAAAACCCCAAAAAACCCAAAACAAACAAAAAAACCCCCCAAAACCCCCAAAAAAACCCAAACAAAAAAAAAAACCAACCTCCACAAAGAGTCACATTTTATTATGCTCTGTGTGGTAATGGACTTTATACAGTGTTTTTGGTTGTACTACTAAAAACTATTACTGCCAGAGTTACTTCAGTGCTTAGCACTTGCTTATAGCAGAATTGCATTTCAAGAGATAGTGGTTCAATTTGCATAGGTTAGCAGACTATTTACTTTTAAAAGGGGTGTGTTAATAGATTAAATGTTCCTAACTGTAATTGGGTACAAGTGTGGTGAAGATTTCTGAGTGCATATTATAAATTGAAAATCATCAAACCAGCTACCTTCAGAAGTTTCTACTT
The DNA here is from genome assembly GCA_018697195.1 of Certhia americana. Lineage (NCBI taxonomy): Eukaryota > Metazoa > Chordata > Aves > Passeriformes > Certhiidae > Certhia > Certhia americana. Next base: position 6,853,931 of record CM031857.1, on the reverse strand, counting down.
TCTCCCACAGCCCGTAGTTTGGCCTGGTTATTAACACATACTCACTATTGTTGCAAGTACTTAATTTCTGCAGCATTTTTCTCTTTTTCTCTGGAAGTGTTGGACCCCTGAATTAAGTCCTTCTATGTGCAAGTGTCCTCCTAAAGAAATATATGACTGGAAAGAGAGAGAATTTATTATAAGTAGTTGCTTCTTTTCAAGTGTTGTGATTCAAAACCACTAAATTTGATCATTTATGTACTGTGTTGGAGGTGGGCTGTCAATAAATAAATGAAGGAGCACTTATAAGTCTTTCTGCACCAACCCACTCCTTTCAAAGCAGCTAATCATTAACATGTGAAGGAGTGAGGTTTTAGAACCAGAGCTGCTGTTGTTTTACTGATTTTTCTAAGTTACAGATGCTATTCAAGTATCTAATTTAAGTCCAGTGCACTGAAAATGTCCTGTGATTTTTATAACACTCCAAAATAACTTTTAGAAAATGGATGCTGCTTGATCCTTAGATCTGAGGAAGAGAGAGGGCTATTATTATTTCAAAACGAGAAGAAATATGATAAAAATGATCTTTATTTCTTTTGTTCTGCTTATGTTCTGGAGAACACAGTGATTCCAAAAGCATGAAAGGTGTCCTTGCCCATGGCAGGGAGGTTGGAAATAAATGATCTTTCAAGTCCCTTCCAACCCAGGCCATTCTCCGTTTCTATGATTCTGTGATCACTAAAGCTCAGATTTGCTTTCTTAGTACATTAAAATAATACTAAGTTCTTTATTTGTTTTTCCCCCCTACTGAGTACTACCTGTATGGGGAGAGATCTGAATAAGGTACTGAGTTTTAGGTAACTTCTGTTTGAAACCATTTAGATGGGCACAGTGTTTTTTTTGTTTTTTTTTTCCCTTGGCTTACATTGCAATGAATAATTTATACATGAAGTGGAAGATAACACCATATATAAGGTTACTTTTCTAATCCAGGAAAATGCCACAATGTAAAGGGGACATAAAATACTTTGCATTTCTATTTGTGAGAAAATTATATTTTTTTCCCCAACATTCTTTGATTTAGGCTTTGTATTTCCACTTTCAGGTTTTATTCTCTTTTAATCTGCCTCTTCATCTATTCTTTCTCCATTAGTTTATACTTGGTTTATACTTTTTTGTTCTGTTTTGTTCTTATGTCAGTGCATTGCCCTAAGTCCTTATATTTTAAATTTATTAAATCAGCTGAAGAATAATTCTGAATAAATGTGAAATTGTTGTCTGTTTGGGGCCAAAAGCATGAGGAACCCATTTTCACCTGTCACCAGTGTTTTGCTGTTTGTTTTTTGTTTTTTTTTTTAACCTTTTGCTTGGATTTGAGTGAGGATAACCGGGTAACAAAAAACATTAATGTCTGATTTAGTAAAAAAGACAACTACACCCAACTTAACTTCCATGGAATCTATGGAAGGGTTGTGAGGCGTGGGCAATAGAGAGCTACCTCGTTTTTCATGAAATATCTCAGCTTTTGCTGCTGCTGCACTACTTTTTAATTCTTAGATACTTTCTTTTGATAATTACAAGTACTTCCTTTTATATTCACCATGTTTCAGTCACCACAGTTACAGTAACTGTTTATTTTCAAATATAGGCAAAGCGAGAATCTCTAGTACAACTTCAGTGTAGATGTGACTTTGGCTTGTTTCTTCAACACACAACTTACACTTCAGAGCTTGAATTAAAACTCAACACATGTGCACGTAGAGACAATTTAATCTGAAGTCTTTCTTCTAAGTATGGAATTTAAGAAACAATTAAAATTTAGAGTAAACAGTGCTTCCTCCTCTTTTTCCCTGATAGTGGGATCCCAGAACCTTTGAACTTAACTTTTTTAAGTTAACACTAGCTAAATTGAGCTCTAAAGCTACTCAGGCTCATGATAATGATACAATTCTTTTGAGAGTTGTTTCATAGTGTTTTTCATGATTAATTCAAAACCTGAAAACCTCTATCTGTGTATAACGTTGCAAACATAGCAGGATTAAATGGAAATTATGAGATAGGCTAAGAATTGTTTGTGTACATATGTTTATATCAATACTGAAAATAAATGATCAAGAAAATAGGGCAATTATTGCATGATATTTGATGAACCTAATTCAGTTAGTTAGCTGACTCTATGCAAATATTCCAAGTGCCCAGGAAAGAAGTATTTTGTTGGGGTTTCTTTTGCCAGCCACCCTTCCGTTTCCCCACTTTCCTGAAGAATTTGAAGTGTGCATGAAACATTGCCAGCAACACTTAAAAATACAAATAAAATTCTGAAGTCCAGCTCTTCTACCATGAACCCAGTTATTTAAGCTGAATCAAAGATGATTGTGTGTTTTTCATCTCTGCAGGACTGTGTTATTTGGAATTCTGTTTATTTTCATTGTGAAATACATAAGTATTCAGTATCAATGCTCAGATAATATCAAGGTGATTTTGTTACTGTAACTTGTGTGTTGACTATGATTTTTTGCAGTTGGAACTGTAGGCGTGCCCTTGTGTCTGCTCTGTACCTGCTTGTGGGAATTCAAAGGTGCAATCACAATATGGGAAAAGTCATTCAGTCCCACAAGAGTGTTGGCATTTTTCTCAACTTCCTGAGTGCATAAGCTGTAAATTTTAAGTAATTGCCATGTAGAGACCTCATGCATATAACAGGACCATTTTATCTATGCTTATTTGTCAGCAGTTGCATCCCAGACTGGATTTGTTAAGTAAGTACCACTGTTCTGCAGTCTGCACTTTTATGTGTTTTAAGTTGTCTGATGGTCTCAGCAAATCAAGAATTCTTCCCTCACCCCACCAAACATTTTTTCTGAGATTGTGGAAGTACTAAAATTTGTTTCAGAAAAGTGATGTAATGAATAAGGCTTTCAGCCACCTAAAGTATTGGTTAAAGTTTTGACTATTGGTGAATTAAATCTTTTGTCTTGTTGCTGGGTCTGCTGGCAAGTATCTTAGCAACATTTTCATTTTTGGGGCTTTCTCATCACGAAATGCTAGGACAGACAAAGTATCAGGTAAAGCTGGGCTCTTCCTTCTGCACTAATCCTTTGAGTTGAGCCTGTCTTATTCCATATGAAGTGAATTTTCTGGGCAGTTATAGTTTACCAGCTTATAGTAAGGTTAAGGGGCTGAAAGTGGAATCCTGAAAAGAAGTCCTTGAGCTGGAGACATCATGGTGCTGTGGCTGGGCTAATTAGCCTTGTGTAATTCAGCTTCAATACACTGGTTTTCCTTACTCTTCTTTTTGCAAACACAACCATTTAACTTTTTGTTAATACATGTCCCATTCTTCTCATCGAGAGTTTTTAGTATCATCTCATCTTAGCACTGTACTAAACCACATCTAGGCAGTAGTCTTGGTGTAGACTGCTTAAAAATGCATGTTGAAATTCTGAGTTTTGGGTGAGATGTAATCCACTTAAAAATTCAACCTCTGCTGTGATCAGAAATTTATGCGCAGAAGTTTGGAAAAAACTTCAGGTTGCATTTTTTATTATTTAAGAAAAAATATGTGGTATAGAGGTTGCATTTATTTAATACGTTTTAAACTATAGTTTTAACTATATTTGTCTGTAAACACTTAGACTAAGTTTAAGTCTGTATAAACATATAAATATATATACATATTTCATCACTTGATTTGCACTTCATTCAAAGCTAATAAATTAAATGTCCATGCATGAGTTGGCTTCCGGTGAGAAAGTTGCCAAAAACTAAAGACAGCTTAAATGCAATAACTGAGGTGTTCTGAAAGTGAAATATCAAAAACGTCCCCCCACAAAATGTATTTTTTCTCTCTGTAAATAGAAGCCACATGTGGCTTCTATTTTTTAAATTTTTTTTTTACGTGTGGATGTCAATGCAGCTGAGTTATGGAAGATATGGTACTGGCTGGTTCAGCAGAGTCAGAATTATGCTGTTTCAGGTCATTGTGGGTCATCTGGTTAATGCTGGATGTGAAAGGCTGTGCTGCATTCCAGCCTTTGTCCTACTTTCATGAAACAGATGATCTTCACTGAGGAGACACAATTAATTTCTATAAAATGGGTGGGTGTCTGCTTGCCATTCCTTAAATGCAATCATTTCATTTACTTTTGGTTGAATTCTTTGTTGTTTGTAGCTGCAGGAGTTCATTTTTGAGGCTGTGAATTTCTTGGACTCCAAGAAGCTGAACAAATGAAAATACAAATGTCTAATATAAATACTTTCAGTGCTTTAAATCTTTTTGCTTGTTCTGCAAGCAGTTGAGCTTATTAGCCCTAAAAAAGGTAATCTGAAATGGTAGCAAATATGAGTGTTACTGCAACCTCCTCTTTCACAAAAGGAACCTGAAATTTGCAACACCAGGTCACATGAAAGACCTCTAGTTTTGCACTGAATGTGCTTTAATGAACATTTTCTTTCTTTCTTTGAGGGCTTCTGGTTAAGCAGTAATTCTCCTGTAAAAGATTAGGATGCTTACGAGCAGGACTAAAAGGTAATGCATCTCAAAAAACATGATAGCATGAATTTCATTATGCACGTCAAGTACATCCACTATATTTTCAGCGTGTTGCTTTTATTGTTGGCTTCCGTAGGCTGCAGTGAGGGGAGCTGCCAAACCAGATCTCCTGTAGGCACCACCTTGCTGATCCTGGAGCTTCAAGGCTAATCTCAGTCACCTACAGACCTGGGTGTGCACAATTAGGTGGGGGAAGCATCTAGGCAGGATTTGCAAGGCTGGGAGAAACCAGTGTGGTCATGTGGAAGAGGCTTCAGATGGAACCCGGACTTGGATTGGTTTTCTCTCTCTCTCCTGGGAAGTACAAAGCTGCGTTCACATGGCAGCGTAGGGAACGAGTGAGGAAATGGGGAAATGCAGAGAGTTCTGAAATGCTGGGTGGAAAGGAGAGGGATAGAACTGATGTGCAATACTATGGCAGAAGGGAGAGAAACAGGACATGTGATTTGAGGCATGAAGGGCAGACTGCCTGCTGGAAAGTATAGAAAAATAATGTAATTTCAGTTGTGTGCAAAGATCCCTGCCATGTGTAGCCAGTTCAACCTCACTACACAGTTCAGTCCTAACCAAACTGCAATTTAAAATGTGTTCTAAGTCCTTCATTAGAATTAAGAAATTACATGTCTTGAACCTGATTCAGTTTCACATACTTTCTATAATGGAAGAATAAAATACTTTTCAGGGTGAAACATTAAATGCCAATAAATTGATTTTTTTTCTTAAAAAATATTGTGCAAATTTATAGTATTTCTCCACCTTCTGTTTTTTTGGGGGGTTGGGGTTTTTTTGGGGGGAGGGTTTGGTGTTTTTTATTTGTTTGTTTGTTTGTTTGTGTTTTTTGTGGTTTTTTTGTGGTTTTTTTTCTCTGTGGGATCTCTTTAATAATGATATTCTTGTTCCTGTGGCTGATTCTTCCTGTGCCTGTTTTCAGAAGAACAGCTTGAGTGACTTCCTCAATTCAGGTTTTATATAGTGACAAGTATCTCATGCTTCTAATCCAAATGCTGTGTGCTTGACTAGCCTCAATCCAGAGGGTGAATATCCCTCTATGAACAAAGCCTATTCTAATAGTTTTCAGACTATATATCAGCACTATTCTGCTATTCTAAGCTGCTACATGCTACAGTCCCCTTTATGAACCAAGAATTCATTTATAAATAAGATTAGGAATTTATTGTTGCTAATCCTTCTTTATTTTTAATGTCCACTGCTGCTGGATTATTCCTCCTGTCTTTTACAGGAACTATAATATTTGGAGCTCACTTTTTTGACTTTTTGTTTTTGTTGTTGTTGTTTTTGTTTGTTTTTTTTAATTTTTTTTTCTTTTCTTCCAAGTCTTATACCAGAAGCTTAAAACAGGGAATTCACTATATCCTGAGCAGAAGGGATGAATAACTTCCATTTCTCATTTCAGGCTGCTGTATTGGTCCAGTGTTTTAAGTCATGAAGATTTTTTTAGCTGTTAAATTGTGCTTTTTTTTGCCTACACTAATAGTTCTTCCCAAGTCTATCATCACTAAATTGAATTAGCACTGTCCTACCTATGTGATAATTGTTGCATATGGGAATGTTAAATGAATTTTGTCCAAAGATCAGTCTGAGGCTGTCCAGAAATAAGCAGAAGCTTGTATTTTTTGATTTCCATTTCATATATGAAATATTTGTTGTCCTAGAAAGATCTGAGAATATTTTATTTCTGCCTTCTATTTGTGTCAAAAAATGATAAGTTTTTGGTTTTTGTTTTTTGTTTTTTTAATGTGTCCAACATGGTAATTATTGTGGTAAAAACATTTGTCTTCTGATACAGAACTTAAAATCTGCTTTTAAATCCAAATTCAACTCATGTTGCATTAAAAAAAAAAAAAAATTATACAGATGGAAATATTTTTTTCTCCTTCCATCTTCTGTATTTATTCATTGCAAGACCTTACTTGTTAATTGTTCTTTTCATCCTCCTTGTAAACATTAATTTATTCTTGCCTTGTTTCATTTTTATGATTACATTTTTTTGTAATGCTTTCAACAGGTTTAGGTGAAAATTGATCAAAGAGGGCTCTTGATGTAGCTGTCTGTTCATTAAAGTCAGAAGCTCCTCAATAGGATTTTGGGTTTCTGCCCATGGATTAAGATTTTCTTTCCAGACAAACCCTTGTGAAAGTGCTGACTCTGAGTGTTTGCTGCATTTCATTGTAGATGCTTCAAGTCTTCATTTTATCTTTCTGAAATGAACAGTTTGGGGGATTTTTTTGTTTTTGTTTTTTTTTTTCCTAGTTCATCAGAAATGTTTTTCTACTTGTGCAGTCCAAGGTTAGATATTCTGGCCTCTGTTTTAGCTACTTGACAAAGCAGTGTGTGAGATGACATGAAGTCTAATTGATGCTTTGCAGCAAAAAAACAACAAAAACCCAAAACCAAATCCCATCTCAGTCAGATTTCTCTATTCCAAATACTGGTACTCAATGTTCTTGAATGTATATCTGGAGAGTTGAAGATGTATTAATTTCTAATGGTATCTGCTGGCAGACCAAACCCACCAAGCAGTCAAAAGAGATTGAACTTAAAAAGGAAGCTTTCCTACAGGATTTGAAAAGTTCTTTTGTGGGTTGAAGTCACAAAAGAGAGAAAACAGTTGGCATTTTACTTTTAATCTTCAATTAATTATAAACAAGTGGTTCTGCCTTTGGATAATATTTTAAAATATGACTTCTTCAGACCTACAAAATTATGACTTCGGAATAGCATGTGAATTTATTTCACAGTAGAATAAAGATATCACTGTTTAATATACTGTTATTTTTTATACTAAATCAAAGCTCTTAACCTGAAACATTATTTTGGCATTTCATTCATTCAACAAGACTTCATTGATTCTTAGTAGATATAGTTTAGAAATTGATTCTTGACTGTCTGTTGTTGTTTTGTGTAAAAAAAAAGTTGAGTTGTAAAATTATAAAAGCTTCTTATGGCAGAAATTGCATTAATCTTAGTGAGGTTAGGAATATGTGGTATATTGAATTACTCTTTTTTTGTTTTCACTCTTCTTAAAAGGAAAATGTCTTTGCATCTCTTTACTCACAGCAATTTCATGTAATGTGACTGAGGCTGAAGTTTTTTGGCTTACACTTCCCCTAAAAGTTCACAGCAGTTTAAGTGTCGCTTTTAGAAAGCAGGTAGTGGACTTAAAGAGCTTAAATAACTCTGAAGTGCTTGTGTATCTATCTTCTGTAGCATACAGATATACTGTAGAAATGTGCACACGTGTGTAAACTCTCTTAGAGTATTCTGCAGGCATGTTATTGACCATTTAATTTAATAGGTATTCAGGAACAATCTTCTGTTTCTGCTTTGCTTAGTCATGCTCCTAAAGTGCTTCCTCTGCAGAGCATATTACAGCAAATCTTTTGAAGTGTTTCATCAGAAGCTGCAGGTGCCTAAGACAAGTGAGACACCCGAATAGCTGCCTTATGAAATCTGCTCATCATGTGGTATTCACAGATTCGTGTTTGTTTACAAGGCAATTTAAAATTCAGTTCTTGCAGTAAGCACCAAGACAATGGTTAAAGATTTATTTCCATCATAGTTACTGAAGAAAGAAAACCCAATAGGATCAGCTAACTGATCTATTTCTACTGCACTGTTTTCAAAGATTCACTTTACTGTTGGAGCAGATGAGGAAGCAATAGTTAAAAAAGGCTCATAGTTGTCATTATTTGCTGTGTTTACCACAAAGGGCACATGCTAAAATCTTACTAAATCCAGGTGCATGTTTAACAAGTCACTGAAGTTATTTAAATAATTAAACTGGGAATGACAAATTAAAAGACTGATTCGTTGTTTATTTTCACAGCGACAGTTGCCAGAAAAATTGCTATCCTCCTACATTGTTTCTAAACATTTTTGCTTGGGAGATTGACCAAATTTTTCATCATTTCTGACTTTGCCAGGATGCATTTGTTCTGCGACTTAAAGCTGTTAGATATGCTCTAAATACTCTGAAAATTACAGATCGCCTGGATGGCACTGTTAGTCAGCATCTTCAGCTGCCGTGTCTCCCCGAAGCTGTTTCAGGGTGATGGGTGGAGCACACAGTGATGCTCAGCTCTTGAGTTTGGCCCTGTGCCTTGGTGGGGGTTTTCCTTGTGGCATCTTTTGTGTGCCTGGCAGCTCTGAGAAACACGGAGCTATCCTGAGGGAGCAGCTTGCTCCATCTCTGTCCCCTGGGTCCTCCACTTGCCTGTATGCAGCTGGGGTAGGGAGGAAGGCGGTGGCACAGCCACTTTTGGGGAGTTGGGAAGGGTAGGAGAGGAGGTGTAGGGAAGAGGAAACACGATGGTGGCTGCAGTAGAGAAAAATGAAAAAGGGTATGGCAGTGGGATGGGATGAGAGCAAGAGGGAAGAGAAGCTGCAGCAGGGTGTGGTGAGGAGACAAGGCTCTGTGGAGTATAAGGAGGAGCAGGAAGCAAGAACCACGTGCCTCTAGAGAAAAGCAGAACAAATCACTCAGACACTGTGCTTAGAACTGTACTAGAAGCTGTCCTAGGTTGCAATGCAAGATGTAACCAGAAATATGTATTCTATCACCATCTCTTGAAACCAGCTGGGGCAGTTTTCTTTATCTCTTCACAACCCATCCTCATCCAAGGAGATCTCATCCATTAATGTGCCATTGATTCTCACTACATGACTGATAAAATTACATCATCCTGTTGTGAGAGGCTCCACCCAGGGTGAGGAGCCAAGCATTCCCACCTGGATAAAAATCTGGGATTTGGAACACCAATGCAGCCTTTTCTGCTGAAGACCAGGCCCATCTATCACCACTGGACCTTCAGAGGAAATCTACACCTTTCTACAGGATCATTGCTTCAACAGAGCCACATCTCCCACTGCAGGAGGGCTGCAGCCACCATTGAATGGCACTGCTACCAACACCCTCATCCACAAAGGGTCAGGTTGTATCCTGACTCTGTCAGTGGGTTTGCTTTTTTGGTATTACTGCAGTTTAATTTTAATTTTCCTAATAAAGAACTGTTATTCCTATTCCCATATCTTTGCCTAAGAGCCCCTTAATTATAATAATTCAGGGGGAGGGGGGTTGTTTACATTTTCCATTCCAAGGGAGGCTCGTGCCTTCCTTAGCAGACACCTGTTGTTCAAACCCAGACAGAAGCCTGTTCCATTTGTGTGTTTCTACACTGTTGTCATCAGCATTAAAGTCATTCAAGCAAGAACACACACAAATTTGATGATGTCTCCTTTGTCTCTTCTGATGATGTAGCAAGATAACCAGATAACCCCAGCATTGCTGAAAGTTTAATCCCTGAGTCTGGAGTTCAGGACACAGCCAGCCTCTGTGTGTGTGTGTGTCTTTGCACTTGAAGAGTGTTCTGGGACACTGATGGTTTTGCTTCAAATTTAGGGCATCTTAAATTGTTTCTTTTCCTAGGTAGAACAGTTTTACAGCTGCCAATATTTGTAAGCTTGACAGCGTCATAGAATTTGTTTCACATGTGCATTAACTTCTAAAGTGTATCCTAACTAGAAATGCTAAAAGTTAATGTTTGTATATCCTTCCTTTTTCTTTATTTTGAATTGTATTGCTTAGGCTGTTCCACACATTGCAAAAAAAATCAATGTAAATGAGAAGTATAGTTGAATTGGGACTTTGGCAGTGTTCCAAATATGATTGAGTTAAAAAAGCATCAAATGTGTTTCAAATATGAATATTGTATTAATTTGAAAGAATATAATATATAAAATAAACCAATATTATTGTTTAATTATTGTATATATAAAAATAGATTTAAATAATTGTATAAATATATATTTATGTAAGATTCTGAGACCTTATGTTGTTCTAAACTGTGCAGTAAACACAGTCATCCTGCAAAAATCAGGAAGAATTTCTGTCTAGCTCTTTTCTCATCTTCCTGTCTGGCTTTTGCATGAGTTAAGAATACTCTTTAGTTATCCATCCTTGGAGCCTGTCTGACATTGTCAATTTTAAAAGTTAAAAAACACCACAAGATCCAAAGCCCAAAGCTAACACTTCCTTCTCCTTCCTTTTTTGCATGTTTACATCATTTATGTGAAAGTGAAAAATAGAACAGTAAAAGAGCAAACTCCCATCACTGATTTTTCCCTCATTTATCAGTGTGATATTTGGGAGGGGACAGAGGGGAGCTAAATGTGTCCTTCTGTGACTGCAGCTTCCTCCTGGCTTATGAGAACTATTTTGCCAGTTTTATTTCTTCGTTTGGCTGCCTCCAAGTTTACGGCCCATCTGTTGGACATAAACAAGCCAACAAGTTGTCTTGGGTTGCAGGAAATGCCTAATTCAGTGACAATTTGAAGCAGAGCCCACTGCTGGATAGGGAGGATGTTGTGTGCAAGGATTAGATGTGTGCAGCATAGCAGAGGCTTTTGTAGTACAACCGGTATTGGGGAATAGGAAATTTGAGTGATTTGTGGCTGGATAAAGGAAGGAGTGACAGATTCTGCTGAGAACTTGTTCTTCTTTGCTGTGGCCAGTTGTCAGAATCCCTAAATCAAGCCATATGCAGGGATTCTTGTAAATGATTGCCCTCTTGAAGATCCTGCATAGGAATAATTGAAATGTTTTATTCAGTTTTGGGGCATCAAGATTCAGCAGGTTCATAAGTTTATGAAGTCAGAAGTTTTTTGACATTACTCCCTGATGTAAGGAATTGTATGGATTATCTGGAATTCAGCTGCAGCTCCAAGGCCCTGTCCTTCCCCATGCTGGCCTTGCAGACAGGTGTTTTGGTCCTGAAAGTGTTGGTGCTCCTTCTGCTGCATCTGTTGTCAGCTCCATGTGCCAGCACTTTACTGGGCTGTAGTGCAAGGCCTGGAGAGTTTTATTTATGAAATAGCCCAATTTTTATATTGGTGCTTACTTGGTTTGAAAACTCTCAAATCATCTTTTTTGTTTTTGAGGACAGTGATTTTTGCACAGTAAAACTGCTACCACAAAGTAGTTTTATGTAAGAATATTCTCCATATTTGGAAGGATAAATGCTTTCAGAATATTGTCAGTGAACACTATTAGCTTTGATAATAAACACTTTTAGCTTTGTGGGCCACTGTGGTTTTAGATGATCTTTTTGGACATTAGGCTTTTGTGCTTTGGGGGTGTAAGAAGATTTCATGGTTTTCTGAGTCACCTTAAAAAGTGCTTCAGCTTGCTATCAGTTAAATAAAATACAAAATACTGATAAGTAAATTTAAGTTAGTGCAAATCTGGAACTTGCATGCCTGGGACAGAGAGGTCAGTATTTATATAACGTAAGAAATCACAGGTGCCTAAAGAAATGTGTCAAAGACTTAACTCTTGCATGCTAGAATATGCACTGATTTCTCATAATTGTGGCTGAATTTGTAAATCTTGACTTGATGAAAAGTGGACAAGAACTATTTGTCTATTCATACAAAGGCAAGCTGGTGTTAGTACAGTCTAGAAAAATCATTACCATAGGCTGATGTGCTCAATTCATCTACATTCTCTCTCATTTGAGGCAAATTCTGTATCTCAAAACTTCCCTTATTTTCTTGTTTGTTTGTTTGTTTTGCTTGCTTAATTAATTTCACTCTTTTGAGAAATTTCTTCCCATATAGCTGTAGTATTTAAGCAGATAAAAACTAACAGGGGCACTTTGTAGAGTCTTCGGTTTTCTATGCAAACCAGTTTCTTTGATCCGCTTCCTAAGTAGTTAGATATCTTCTTTTAGTGGTTTAGTGGTTTTGGGGGGTTGTTTGTTTGCTTGTGTTTTGTTTGTTTGTTTTTGTGGTTTGTTTTTCTTTTTTGTGGTTTTAACACAGCTTTTACTGTTCTGTGCTATCACCGGTTTTCAGCAACACTGAGAAGATTTTTAAATTTGTCAAAACAGAAGATCATGTTGATGGTATCAGTGCAGAATTAGTCTCTAATCTATACTAGCTACTGTCAAATTTGTGTCTCTTAATGGTGTGTCAATTCACCTTTCCAGCTTTGGATACAGAATTGACTACATAGCATTTTGAGTTGCTTTGTTCAATTTACTTCTGTTTTCAATATTCCATTTAATTACTTGGCTTAGACTAATACATGGTTTTGTTCTTACATCCAGAAAGTATAGCTTTACTTTAATTGTTATATCTGATTTCACATTAGTGTGCAGTATCCTAGCAACTTAATTCTGTGGTAATTTTTCTTACTTTGTTGTTATTATTTCTGCAGTTTGACCAACCTTTCCTTTTCATTCTGTTGCAATGTGAATCTAAATATGTTTCTGTCCAATCTGCCATTTGTTTCTTCAATAAGATGGAGACTATCCAGCTATAAGAAATGGACTCTAGATTAGTCAAGTCTACTGAAAACTGAAGCAGTGTGGACCTTCTTGCTGTGTTAATGGATTTCTATTCTTTATTGTTTATTCAGATGAGGTAAATATAGCTTTTTTTTTCCCTGAAATCTCTCTTGACCCTGAAAAACTGTTTTTTTAATCTTTGGTACATACAGAGTTATGTTCTGCAGAATTGACATTCACACCGGGGGAGGTTGTGCTGACAAGTGTGTGTTTATATCTCCAAGGCTGTTAGTTTGGGAAACTAAATCTTATTTTTGTATATGCCTGATGTGGTAGCAAATAGGTTTTGTTTATTGGGTATCTAAATAGATAGGTTTCTGTTGGCTATATTTTGGGGTTTTTTGTTGGGTTTTTTTGTTTTGTTTTGTTTTTTTTTTTTTTAAAGTTTTGTAGTTTTTGCATATTTGTAGTGATTGGACATGTTTATTGTTAAAGTGACATATATATTATAATTTATTCAGCATCATTTTTGTTCTGGGTAGTCCCTTTATCAGAGTACATTTTGTTTACATTCTGGGGCCTTGAACATCATCCTGGATGTAAGATTAACGTCAAGCTTGGAGGAAATAGGATTGGAGTGCTGTGCAGCTGGAATTATTTGAAAGTGTGCTGGGCTGAGGAATTAAAGGGCAGATGTTCTTCCATGTAAACTAATATGGATATATTAAATATGAGAGTAGTGTTGACATGTTTATAAAAATGAAAAGTACACTATATGTGTATCTTTATACTGAGAAGAATTTTGACCTTTTCTGACATTACAAAATTAAACACCAAAATAAATAAAATTTGTCATACCTATGCATAATACTTAGCTACCAAAGTGCTCACTAACATGGGGATCAGCTTCACAACTGTAGCTTGATTTATTGAATTTCACTCTTTGGCTGTAAGGAATCTGTAAATGACAAATGGGACAAAGATATTTCTGGGAATAGGGTGAATGCCTATGCTACTTGATAATTTTTGATAAATAAAATTCAAAATATCTTTGGGGAGAAGAGTGCCTTGTTAGAAAAAGCACAGCTGTAAATATCTGTTACCTCAGCATACTTGTCCTAGAGGCTGTACAGTCAGGAGACCCGAGAAGACTGGAGTTGTTGAGGATCCCTGTGGTCAGAGTAGATGTACAGATAATCTCAACTGCACCTTCTGGCTCCTGCTGGGCATTGGGGGAAAGCAGTAAGGCATTTTGAAATCTTATCTCACCAATCTGCTGTGGAAGGGATAAGCCACTGGTTCAGCTTGAACTCTGCTATTCTGTGCTCTGCAAACTTAGACTTGGCTATAGTTTGCCTTCCCTATAACCCCACTGTCCTGAGATTTTTGGATTTTTATCTTTGTGTATAATATTTACTCAGTAATTCATCTTTTCTGTTGATGGATTGAATGCTTGTGCCAGTTAATGAGCAAATTAAAATTTCTTTAATCTCCCCAATGCAAGACTCCTCACCAGTCTCTTCTCCTTATGCTTTCAGTACAAAGAGTATTAAGAAAATGTGTAATTATTATTAGAATTCCCAGGAAGAAAAAGAAAATATGATCTGTATATTAGATTTTAAGGATAAAAATATTCAAATAAAAAAAAAATAATAATCAGAATATTTAACACTTCCTAAATTGTGGCTTTTACTAATGAAATTTAATGTAATGTATCAACATATTTTTCCAGGCACAAATGAAGAAAAATAGAGATCCAGTTTGTTTTAATCAATTTTTATTAATTCTGCCCTGAAGCTCTTCATGATTTCAGCATGGAACACAAGCATGCAGAGCAGCAGACAGAGGGGAAATCTGTCTCATTAATCTCTTTTGGACAGAACATGGTGGAGAGTCGTTTAGGATGCAGACAGGTTTTATGGATAACATGCTGTCTGTGTTTCCATCCCAAGCCAGAAAGGCTTCTGTGTCCTGGTCCAAAAAGGTGCCAAGCTGTGAGTACAGAGAGTGCAGTCAGGGAAGGGGTGAACAAAGTTTCCTGTCTTCAGCTTGGGAGGTGGGGGGAAAAGGCCAAGGTTTCAAGATTTTTCTTCTATGAAAGGAGTTATTGATATTAAACCACATAACTGTGTCTTATCAGAGGCCTTCACTGCTAGTTTCAGGCATCTTTATTTCTAATTCATGAGAAATATTTGTACAACTGTAAATAGCTGATTTGAAAAAGTTTCTTTGTTTAAGTTTTGGGTTTCCAATTTGAGATTAAATATTTTTCCCAGGTTTGCTTTTTGGATTAAAAACTCCAACAATAATTGAAAAAAAAAAAAAAAAGTTATGGGAAATACCTTTAAAAAGACAGAAAATCAAACCCCACACAAACCCCCAAGCCTGAAGGAGCTAGCAGCCACTGTTTTAATGAATAGCAGATTTTAATGTGCAGCAGATGGGAAGAACATGACGTGATGGGTAGTTTGAGACTTTTTAAGGCAGTTTGCTCAGACTTACCTACAAGCTAGCAATCTCCCAGTTCTTCAGCCAGGAGCTGGAAGTCTTCATATACCAGACTCCAGCTCTGAGCTTTCATGTGCTCTTGAGCAGAGGCACTCAGATTTCTGTGCTCCAAAGTGCACTTAGGCTCCCTGCTCCAGAGAAAAGGGACACGGGAACTTGGGCACAGAAGGGCTGTTCCCTGTCAGGTCACACGAGCTGATAAATAATTACTGATGTGATGGCACCATGTCCAGGAATTGCCAGCAGGGGAAGGCAACCTTGTGTGCCCTGAAGTTTCTGATTTCATAAAAGGTTAATCACCTTTGAGACATTTTGATAGTATTTAGTGATTTCCAGAAATCCATCAGAAAATAAGCAGCACTGTTTAGAATCAGTATTGAAATGCAGCATATTGCAGCTGTGCAAAATGAGTGTGGAATACACACTCTCCAGTGTGGAATACAATTTATGTTACATTTTATAAGTTATTTTCTGAAAAACAAACCAAAAAAAACCCAAAACTAATACATGATTTAGCTGCAGGAAGCCCACGTTCTGTAACAGACCACAAAACTATCTCTGTCCTTACAGGGAAGTATGAATTGGAGCTTTGTGTATTACTGTCCCTGCAGTCTGTATTCCTAATCTCTACCCCCAAAAAATTGCTTTGCTTCATTGAGTTTTAAGTTTTATTTTTTATTAACTTGAATGGCCATTCAGTTTTTCTAATGATCCATATTTTAGAATCTGAAAGAGCTAATCTTTCCAAGAGAACAGGTTAGGAGGGGGAAAATCCCAGCTGGACAGCTCCCTTTTAGTTTGGCTTGATAGATTATAAACTGGTTCTTAAGTATCTGATTATTGTTTCCCTCCTCCAATATTACTGAGTTAATTTGTATTTTAATGAGGGAGAAAAGAACCATGAGTACAGTAGCAGTACCTAGTTTGATAGAGGGCAGCTGAGTTCAAGTAAAACACTGAGGATTTACATGGAAATTTGCTTTTTTTGGCTTTGGAGACAGAATTTGCTGACATAATGAGTCTTTTTCCTTTGTAATGTGTCTGAGTGCTAAGTCACCATTTTAAACCCTATTTGTTGCTACTCTTCCAAAAAGTTAATGTAAAGAGGGATTACAGCCATCACCTTTTGATGTTTCACCATTCAAGAAATTCTTGGATGTCTGGGTTCCCTAAGTGTCTTTCCTGCCAGGTGAAATTCATCAGGAAATTGTAAGTATCCTTTCTGGTTTACTCTGCTGGCATCTCTTTCTGGGCAAGAAACTCAAGCCCAGATTGTCAGAACACTGGTGTAGGAAGGAACTATCTGAGGGATGATCTGTAGTTTCTTGTCCAGGAGTCTAGATAGGAAGGAAAATCAGGTTGCACTAAATTAAGCTTCCGAGACATCTCCTATTGGACAAGAAAAAGGACCACCCTCTTCATATCTCATCATCTCTTTTATGCCAAATCAGAGAACAGACTCACCCCTCAGTCATCAGGGGCTCCTGGCAGGTGTCACCTGTCTCAGATAAGTGCTTTAGCCAGAGGACTTGGAGAATGCTGCTCCATGAATTCCCTCTCTAGAACAGCAGGTTATAAAGTATTAGCTACTCAATGTTGCAATTCTGATAAGAGTTTGAAGTAAAATAACTTAGTTAACTCGCTAAAAAAGCTCAATATTCCCTTGGTGAGACAGGATGGATTCAAACTATTCTGTCTGAGTAGTGACTCTGTACTTTACCATTTTTTGATTATTTAAACCACTGCACTTCTGGGATTCCATATATCCCACTTAAATGGTAGCGGATCAGCAATACCCTTTTCCCTTTGGCCTTCTGTGATGGTTACTTGAAATACAAAAACGTTCCTCATTTTACAATTCCATTTCTAGTGATGGCAAATTTTAGACCTGGTTATTTGACAATGTTAGATTCTCAGGATAGATGCTTAAACCTCCGAGACCTTTGGAATGAAATGAAGTGTTTGCTGTCATCCAACTTGTATATTTTCCTCTAAATTGCATCCTCTGCTCTTAAATTTCCCTTTTCTCCGAATGTTCTGTGCAAATTAGACTCTTCCTGTTGTCTTGGATACTACACTTAAATAATTGCAGTGTAAGTGCTGCGTAGTATTGCTCTGAAGTACCATAGTTACCTGACTCTATTAAAGATGGCTTTTGCAATATTGAAGGGTTTTTTTGGGTTTTTTTTTTGTTTTTGTTTTTGTTTTTTTTTTGTTTGTTTGAACTTAAAAAGTTATTCATAAGGTCTTCATAGTCTTCTCAAAATCATACATTTTTCAGATTTGTTTTATTTTTTTTTCCCTGAAAAAGCTAATACCTGCCAAATGAAGTGGTGTGATTACTCATCACTGCTAGGGCAGAGAATTGTCTCAGTTCAACACAAACCCCAGGTAATATTTGTACCAAAGAGAAGTTAGGAGTTATGATAATGGCAGTTCTGAATAGCAATTTGAAAATTCAGTCCACAGCTCTGATGTATTGGGAAAAAAAATATTAATTTCCCATAGTGCCTGCTGTAAGAATATAGGTCTTCTGACCACCAAAGTGCATGTTCCAGGCTTATGTTGCAGCATGATTAACTCACTGGAATATAAATTTGCTTGTAGAGGTATTTTTTTAATGTGTGCTCACTGCCCAAAAATTACAAACCAGTTTTAAGTGAGATTTCTGTGAAATTTTTCATGGTTCAAAACCTTCATTCTGTACAGGTTAGCTGTCCACCATGGTTTGTACACAATGGAAGGACATTGAGCTGAAATCGCTTAAATGCAATAGAAGGAAGAGCTCATATGATTTTTCTTTGAGAGGAAGAAATTCCTGTCCTTTGGAATTATTCTTCCTTTTCTTATGAGGCTCCTGATTACAAAAACTAACTTTCTCTAGCCAAGGAAACAGTCAGTGTACTTCTGAACTAAACTCAGAGGGCTTATTTCAAGGATATTTTCATTATTGTTCTCTTTCTTATTTTTCAGCAATGAATATTTATCAGTAAATATGTTTCAATTGAAATAATTTAACTGACTGTTAACCCAAGTCTTTTTTAGGTGTTCATATTGGTGACTTGCAATAACTTACTGATATGGATTTAGAATTATATTTATTTTGTAATTCCATTTGGTCTTGATGTATTCAGAACCCTCATAAACAATGTCTTGGTATCCCAGTTGGGTGATTAAAAATAAGTATGAATGAATATTCTGTCACTCTTCTCATATCCTTAATTCATACAACATTCTAAAACCATTCACTTCCTAAACATTTTTTTAATTAGTTGGAACTTGCAAATTGTGTGTTAAGTTTATGCAACAGAGTCTTTTATATTAGAAATGCTCTATAATTACATTTTTTCAGTCATGAAAAATGAATTAGTGCTGCATTTTATGTGATGACAAATTTTCCTGTTTGTTCTAATTTTACTGAATAGCATGCTGTAACTTCTTGGCACAGCCTAAAATAACTCTATTTAGCCATGAAAGTAGGAGCTGTGCTTAGTACCAGAAAAGGCCAATATTGTGTGCAAACAATGAACTTACATGAAAGCAAAGCAAAACTGCTGTGAGAAGGATGACACAGGGAACTGGCTATCAGATGCCAGTATACCAGTTTGTCCAGACAACTGGGATCAATGAAAGTGCCTAAAATGGAGCTTCAGCAGGACTGCTGGGCAAGTGGTGCAGATATTTTTCTCTTCTGGGAATATTAGTTTATCCCTGTCTAACTTTGTTTTGATAGTGGGGAAGTAGGAGATGGAAGACATCAGGGCTTTTTCTCTTCATTGCTGAAAAATCTGATTAGAGACATAGCCAAGCTTACGTTTTCTTTTGTCCTATGGGAGGGTGTTGTTTTTGTTGTGTCCATTCCAGATGAAAATGGTAAACACCCGAGAGACAAATTCTCAAAAGGAAACACATTTCGGGTCTGTCAAAACACTTTGTTTTGATAAGTGTGCTCTCCTGTTGTATTGTTTTTAACCTTTATTAAAGATTGGTAATCAGGTTGCCTGCTACTCGATGTAGTTGGCTCGCTAGCCATTGTTCTTCCTGACGCTTCCTTGGTTCTTGAGACATGTCAGATGGAACCAACCAACCATGTTCTTGCTGAACTCCAGAGAATTAGGAAACACGTCAAACAAACAAACAAACAACACACCCCCCCAGTCTGGGTCCACTGCCTCCATTTCATGCAGCTTTCTGAACTAGATCCGGCTAATAAGTGAAAAGAAGGATTTTAGGCAAGACAGAGAGAGAGAGAGAGAGAGAGAGATATAATAATGACTATTAATCTAATTCCTGAATTAGATTGCTCTTCTGATGCTGCCTTCTAGTGCTCAGGTTAATACCAGTTATTTGCTGTTCTTTCTGCCATGTGTGTGCTTTTTGCCATTGAGACACCCTGCTTCTTTGTAAAGCTTATATAAAGTTCAGAATGTTTTTTATGTTATAACTAATGTAATAAATGCATTGTTCGAATAGGACCAAATATTCCATGCCTGTGTGTATTATTTGTAATGCCAGATGAATCTCTTGAGTCACTTAATTCAGTGTTTTTACTTGTCAACTGGAAGGCTTCCTCAGCTTTTAAATCTGAATGCTGTGTCAGACGTTCAAAAGCTTTCCAAAAGTCAATGTACATTGCATTCACTGTGCATTCCTTATCTGCATAGACAGTCACTTTGTCACAGGGGGAAATTAGGTTGGTCGAGCATGATTTGCTTTTTGTAAATCCATGTTGACTGCTCCTGATTGACCTTTTTAAACATGTTTTGAAATGAATTGTGAGGATTTACAATCTGTGGCTTATGCCTTTCTTGTTATCTCAGGTGGTTGCCTGATTTCCTTTTAAAACACAGCAAATCCAAACCCCAGAATGAACGATTTTGGCTTTGTTTAAAAGCCTTTGAAAATCTTTGTAAATTCCTTAGATGGAACATCATTAACCTTGTGCTGTTGTTCCTTACAGAACTGCATTATGTTTCCAGGCTTTTCTTCAAAAACCCATGTTGACTCTTCCAATATAAATCACATTTATCCACACGTTTTACTAACTCTGCTCTCTTTGTGCTCCTTGCTATTTTGCTTAATGTAGCGATCAGGGGCATGGACCTACAGTTCTCTTAATAAACCATGCAACCATTTTTTTTAATATATTTTTTTAACAACTGTCATTTCCACTTTTTAGATAGGAAGGTAAATTTATATCAAATAAATAATAAATTCATTCATATAAAATAAATAAATTTTATTGTGCAAGCTGTGATGCATTGCACAGAAAGCAGTAAACTGTACTAGATGGGTGGTTCCCTACCAACTTCAGCATATGTGGGAGTATCCATTCTGGGTTTTAAAATTTTTTTAGCTGAAAAATATAGTTTGGACTTCCTTGAGGATACATTGTCAGTTCCTGGTGCTGATCAAGACATTCATTTGATCCTGGCTAAATATGATTCTTATAAAGTAGTTTCCACCCTAATTTAGCAGTGTCAGGCTGTTCCAGCAGGCTTAAGGTGAAATATGTGATGCAGTTATCCAATATTATTAGTGACCAGCGGAGGACAAAAGGTGCTTTGGACAGGAAAGTTCATGATGTGTTGACTTTCCACAAAACAGGAGAGGCTGTCAACACATCAGACAGCTCAAGCACTAGAGAAGCAGAAATCTTCACATTACAAAACTTGTTGCAAAATAATCCAGCAGAAACAGTTTCGTAAATATAGTAGCAAAAATAGCTGTCTCCATTATTCTAATGTGACCTCTCTGCTAATATATACAGTTTAAACTGAGTCTGAATGAATTGGATAAGTAACCAAATGATGCAAGCAATTTGAAATTCTCTAAGTGTTGCAAAAGCAGAGTCTCACTGCAATTAGGTGCCTGCCTTGCCCAAAGTAAGTATCTTCTTTCATTTTTAATTTTTTTTTTCTTTTTTTTTTAACAGGATGCATGTTTCTAGCTGAGTTTAATGGTTAGTCACATGGGAATTCGTGCTGCTCCAGCTGATGTGAACTCCCAGTCAGAATCTGTAGGTGGTTTTTCCACATAGAATGTAAGACTGGTTGTAACCACAACAGTAATAAAAAAAAAGACGGCAAAAGAAAGTATAAAAGCAAGGTGAAAATCTTTGGTGAAACTTCTCTGGAACATTATCCTAATCTCCAATAAATTATGATTAAGATAATGCCTGTGTTACAGGTGATATTTGCTTTTTAATTAGGTGTTTGGTACATGTTCAGTCATCTTATCTTCAATAGCTGACTTTAATCAGCAGACTCGATTACTTTCCTATTCATCTCTTCTTTGAGATAATTTAATAATGGACCATCCCGTTGCTATCTTAGAGCACTTAATTGATTATCTCCAATTTCAGTAGAAATCCTTGCAGAGCTCCACCAGTGACTTGTCCTTGCTGTGAACTGTGTCCGTGTGCTGCCACACTGTTCATTACCCAGGTATTTCCTCCTCCTGCTGGATTTTCCACCTGGTGGCAGCTTTGTTCCTTTAAGCACCTGAGGAAAGGGCATTTTTGAAAGCTTTTTGTACAAGTACACCCGTGTGCACGGCTTTTTGACACCTTGGCAAGACCCCAATAACTCTCTGAAGTATCAGTCCCCTTTACAAATGCCAGGAATGTCAAACTTTAGTCCTTAAACCTTCTACCCACAGATTCTGTTAAACTACTCAAAAAAATAACATCAAATTCACAAAGAGGTAAGGGTTTGTTTGCATCTATACTGTCTGCAAAGATGAACTCTTTTGAGTTTCCTTTCACCTGCTTTTTTTTTTTTTTTTTTTAGTCAAGTGTCCTTCCGATTTGAAAATAAGCCCAACAGGAATATTGTTGATAAAATACAAAGAAAAAAATGTAATCCACTATTTTGGTGCTAATTCTCATAGTTCATCTGCTTAATGCTTGTGTTTTTTAAATGGCATTTTGTTTCAATAAACCCTGATGGACAGAAAGGTCCCCATTTAAACAAATTCTTTCAAAACTGACTTTAACTTGTGGTGAGTCCAATAAGCTAAAAAAAAACAAAAGATCTGTCAGGTCCCCAGAAGGCTGCTAATAGCCCTTAATTGCCCTGATCAGCATCACCTGGCACTGGAGCCCTCTGCCCCTGTGCCATGGAACTCCATTTAAGCTCAGGCCAGGCAGCTGAACCTGCTCTGAGTCTGTTTCCAGCTTTGCTCCTGATCATTAGTTTTCCCTGCTTGTTCTTGGCTTGTTCCTTGCCCTGTTGTTCCCAAGGGTGTGTTGGTGGCACCTGTGACCAGCTCTTTGTGTCCCTGCTCACCATGCTCAGGCACTTCAGGGCTATTCTCTGCTCAGGAGTCACCTTTTGTGCTGGGGTCATCCACAGCTCCTTGCTTGGGGAGAAGCCCAGCTCTTGCACCTTTCTGCCAGTGAATTTGGTGAGTTTTATAGATTTCAAGTACTTGAACTGCTTTTAAATGTTCTGGATTTTTTAAATTATCAAGGAAGATAAACTTAAAAAGCAGTGATATAGTGTATGTTGCAAAAAAATCAGCAGTGACGGAGTATTCTATGTCCTGTGATTTGATTAGACTCTTCAAATTCTCACCTGTAAGCTGTGGATATTGAAGCTTAGCATACGTCTAATGGAAGTCTTGTATGTCCATTTAGGATTTACCTTAGCATGGCTACAATTTATTTATTTCATTAAGTTAACTGAAAGTGTATCATAACTGTATCATTTTCAAGGATCACTATCAAGAGCTTCTAGTTTTGGTCTCTCATTTTTCTTCTGTTATACCTGTATTTACAGATCTTGTGGATAAATGAAAAGGCTCTTGTGATTCTCTCTTGCACACAGGCAGTTGTATTTTATCTTGTTCAGGTAACATGCCATTGGACAAGAGGGGACAGCCTCAAGTTGCACTAGGGGGAGTTTAGATTGAATATTAGGAAAGCTTTTCACTGAAAGGTTGGTCAGACATGGGAACAGTGCACAGTGAAGTGGGGGACCCTTGTTCCTGGAAGTGTTGAGAAAGTTGTCCATGTTGTGCTTAGAGGCATGGGTCAGGGATGTACTTGGCAGTGTTGGGTTAATGGTAAGGCTGGATGATCCTGGAGCTCTTTTCCAACCTAAATATTTTTGTTTGTTTGTTTGTTTTTTGTTTTTTTATTTGTATTTAATATCTTTGCATTGCTCCTCTGAATGGTTACACAAAAGGCTCTAGATGTCACTGAGAGTCCCATCTGATGTGAGAAAAGCAGGAATAAGATATCCATGGAGTCCTGTTAGCTGAACAGTGAGAGCAAGAGGCTCAACACTGTCTCTTATTGAGAACAGGTGAGCTGAGGGGCTGATTCAAAAAAAAAAAAACGAGGTCCACTTTCTTGGTAAAATTTAAAAAGTTTAATGAGAGACAATAAGAGACAAGATAATAAAGCAAAAAGTGATATGGCTGGGTACCTTGGCATTCAGCCAAGAGCACACCCTAACTCAGAAAACACTTCTTTAAATGCATCAACATGTTGTATATTCATAGATCCTTATGCATTATTCAAAAACCTTTCTTAGAGTTCCCTCAACCTGCCCCCATTTACATCCTGTAGATCAACATTTTTTTGTCTGCTAACTCTCTGATAACAGATGATCAATACATGTCTTCCTTGAGTCTTCTAGTGTCCTTCACTACCATATTCATCTAGATAAAGTAATCTGTAAGCATGTGAAGATTTTCCTGATTGTCTTTTATCATTCTCTGAATAGTTGCATAAACAAAAGAGCTTTTATATTACCATGCTATAGCTAAAGAAAAATATGTTTATCCTACTACTATTTCTACGTTTTGTTAATAGCAGATATATACCCCCTATATTTATACAGCAGAGTTTTACAACATTGTACATATAGCATTTATTTTAATTTTTGTAAAGAGCCAACTTTATAATATGCATTTATGACATGCATGATACCTCCAGGCCTACTCTTATGGCGTAGTGCAAGGACTGTGTTCTGCTTCATAAACACACCTCAGAAAAGCTTTCAGTTATTAAAACTCAGCACTAGTATTTTTGATTAGTATCTCTTAATGTGTTTTTTTTCTTAGGCAACACTGCATAAATTGAGTTCCTGCATTCTGTATGTGATTCTGGGTTGTGTTGTTAATTACATGGTGGCAGAAATAAAATAGACTTTCCCTGCTCTTAAAATCAGCTGTAAGCAATGGATGTTTAAACGACGCATCCTGTGTTTCAGCATGAATTACTGCTTTTGGTCTGACATGGCCATGTGCTCAGTGGGCACAGCTAATGCTGTCAGAGAAAATAGGTTCACATCTGCCTACAAAAATCCATCCTAGGCTGGACTGTTTGAATTGTGTTGTAAAAGCTGACAATGCATAGTGAGTCAAGAATAATTTTCTATATTTTGTAATAATTAAAAAAAAAAGCTTGGGTTCTGTCATAATTGGTGCATGCTCAGAAAATGCTGGAAAGAGTGTACAGCTGCCAAAACTGAAGTTGCTGCCCTTTAAAGCATGCAGGTGAGCAGCTCAGATGCACACACATCTCTGTAATTGAATTAATGCAGAATTAGAGGCAGTAGAAGATAACTGAAAGATGATGTTTCTTTTTACTTTCTCCCTCTATTTCTTAGTTTTTAGCTTGACAAAAGTTTTGCCTTACCTCTCTGAGACTTAACTAGCTCTGCTTCAATTCGGGAACAATCTGCTAGTTCATCTTGGTACTGAGCTTCTTCCCTGGCTGCCTGTGATGCTGCTCTCTGTGCTGAGTGAGCGCTGTGTCTGTGCAAACAGGGTTCCACAGCTGTTCCAGCTCAATGTGAGCAGTGCTGGAGTGCCTGTTGGATTGTGTTTGCAGCAGCTCCCTGCAGAGAGAGGGCAGCAGCAAAGAAGTTTCTCTCTTGAGAGATTTTTGCTGTGGCTAATGCAGAATAGTCCTAACTGAATGTGAAGGCTGAAGTTGGTGCAGTTGCCAGCTGAAAATAGCTTAATTTTTTTTTTTTTTTTTTGTAAACTGAAAAATTTCTGTATGTTGGTCTCAAAAGTAGTGAATCTGTCCAGGGTACTGTAACCTTATAGTGGTGCTATTTTTGAGATAAGTTTTGTGGTTTAGGCTTGTTGTTGGTATTTTTGAAAAGAACAAATTTTGTAAGATGGTCATGCAACTGCCACAAGAATGGACTACAAAAAAGTTCACTCTGTTTCAAAAGTTCTGTCATGTGTTTGTCTGAAATCAAGGAGTAAATCGATCTGAGAAGAAATACAAGGTGAAAATAAACATATTAAAGCAAATATAAAATTAAAGAAATACAATAAAAACCACTGCAACTTTAAGTGAGGTCTGTTTCTACTAGTAAGAACTACTATGTTAGTAGTTCATGAACAGTTCTGCTTTTGAGTGCTTAGACACCTATTGCAATTCACATTGGGTTCTCACTATGGCCCTGTCAAACTTCAAGTGGGATTACTTAAAATGGATTACTTAGAATAGCAGGGGACTTTTCATTTGTTTTCCTTCCACATGTAGTTGTCAGAGCTTCTCTTTGCATTGCAACCTCTGCTGCTCAGAGTTAATCTGTGCCAATTATTAAAGGTTCAGTTGCCAGCAGGAACTGAAGTTAAACTGGTGTTGCTCCCAGTTGTTCACCAGACTAGGGTTTGACATTCTGATAAAAGGCCAGTGGAAAATATGTGTCTTCATGTGCTAAAACATTAAAAACACTCTTAATTTATTCTAGCACCACCTCCTTGTTACTATCACCTACGTTCTTCTCCACCTCCTTATAGCTGTAGAGAAATCCTTTCTCAAGCAAAGTTATTTATTCAGTAGGGATTTTGAAAATGCCGTATTATAATACAAAATACTTTCTACAAACTCTTTATATCTTAGTCCTTGTTTCCGCTAATGAGTGAAGTATTTACAGTCAGTACTCAGTGATGCTGTATTTGTTTACATCCTTTTTTATGCATGAATTATTTAATGTTTTTTTGTTTTTCTCCAAGTTTACTGAACTTCCCTCTTTAATGGGTGGGTATTTCAGTACATGTGCAGTCAAACCTTGCACAACTCATGCTTTGTTTCTGTAGTGAGAGCCACAGATTATACTTATCTCAGACTGTCAAATGTGCTAATCCTGTAGCTATGTAATTTTGACATGTATGTTTCTTGGAGGCTCATTTAGATGCATATTTGGATTTGGTTCATGGTTCATTTTTAAATACAAAAGTTTAGAATCTGGCAGCCTTTGCTTCAAAGACAAATTATATAAGGAAGAGTTTTCATGTGTATTAGTTTCTTGGCCGTGTTGAGATATAAAATACTGTCTTTGAAGCTCATTTATTTTAATTGAACAGTTCTTCCCTTTCTCTTGAATAGTTATTTGGAGCTCTTTAAACCTATCATTGCTGGTTGTTTCAGTGGATTCTTTGGTTTAAAGATGCTTGGTTTATATGTGTTAGTGTGTACAAGCAGGATGACTGAATTTTCTGTGCATCAAATACTGGGTAAGAAAATTTACTACTTTGTATATATGCTTCATGTTTTAAGTGTGGAAAAATATCTTGTTTCTTGTTTTCTTGCATTCACTGGAAGAGCCAATGCCACCTGAATAAATAGAGTTAGAACATGGAAACTTGCAAAATGTTATCTATAAAGTGACTTGGTTTTATTTTTTTTTTGCCACTACATTCATAGACATAAGTGTTTTTTTTCCAAGTACAGTCTTTTGTTTAAGAAAGTTTTTTTGTTTGTTTGGTGTTTTTTTGGGGGGGTTTCTTGTGTCTCTTTTTTTTTTTTTTTGGTGGTCCACCAGCAAGGCCAAAAATAGTGTTTCTGTGATGGCACGGGTTCTGAGAACTCGCAGATTAAAGCTAATCATTCTGCTAGGTTATTTTGTGTCTGGATGCCTTTCACAGTCCAGAAGCCAGCAGTCAGTGTAGGTGGCACAGCAGCAGAAATGAACAAAATGGAATTACAGGGAGAGATGGAATTCCTTCCTTCTGTTCCTTACAGTGTCTGAGTCGATGTGGAGTTACAAAGTAATGGAGACAGAGGAGCTCATCTGAAAGGGGATTACCTGCCAAGTCAATACTTCTGAAATAGGACAATGGCTTACGTTTCACCTTATGATTTTATTTCTTTATGCCTTTGAAGATTTTTTTGAAGAAAGACTTAATTTTTCCTTCGGTAAGGGTGGCTGGCAGCTTTGAATTTCAAACACTGGCTGAAGGTCTATTTCAGCACCTAATACTTGCAGTTAAATTAGGTTTTCATTTGATCAGGCATAAGTAAAGACTTGGACATGTTCTCCTCTGATTACTGGTTGGCATTTTTTATTAATTTGTTTTATTATTTCTACTTCTTTATTTAAACAATGCAGCTACATTTGAATTGTAAATACTCTGGAAAACATCCAGTTGAAGCAGATGTTTCTACTGTAATCTGTTTAATTACAAAAAAAATAGTTTAATTGATTTTTAAATTTGGGAATTCTGAAGTTTAAATTGGCCTGGTCATAGTTATTTGCAAATACTTTGATTTAAAAAAGAAACCAACAAAACCATAAACCACTAAAATTAGGAAACATAAAAAAGAGATGGTTGACTATTTCTACTTTAACGGGACTAGCCAAGAGAGGATGTCACTGCATTCAGTTAGTCAGCAATTTCAGTTTATTTAATACTTGTAAATAAGAAATTACTGTGTTTAGTCGTACTTAAAATGTCCTGTTCTTCAGGTGTTGCAAGAGACTTAATTGCAAGTTAATGGATAGATGAAATTCAATTGAGAAAAAAATATTGTGTACATACAATTTCTAATATGCTAGCACAGGATACTTCCAGATACTAACCCCCACAACCTGCTTTCAAAGAAGATCAGCTGTAAGGTCTGACCAGGTTACTCAGCTCTTGACCCAGTAGAAGCTTGAAAGCCTCCAAGGACTGAGATGGCACAGGCTTTCTGGGCAACCTGTCTGCCATCATGAGGAGGGAGGTTCTCTCTGTAGCCAGTTTGGACCTTCTTTATTTCACCTTGTTCCCACCAGATGCCTGCTTTGGGCACCTACCTGCTCTGGTGTGGGATCCTTCCTGGGCTGCAGGGGCACAGCTGCTTCACTCTGGTCTCACCAGGGGCTGCTGGGGGATCTCAGCTCTGCACCTTGGAGCACCTCCTGCCCCTCCTTCCCTTGGTGTCTGCAGAGTTGTTCCTCACTCTCCCTCCTCTCTCCCACTGCTGATTCTATTGTGCAGCTTTCCCTCCTCCTCAAATCTGTTGCCCCAGAGCTGCTGCCACTCCTGACTGGCTCAGCTTTGACCACAGCCTTGGAGCTGCCTGGCATTGGCTCTGTCACACATGGAGGAAGAAGCTTCTGGCAGCTCGTCACAGCAGCCACACCTGTAGCACCCCTGGCTACCAAAACCTTGCTGTGCAAACCCAACACAGGTAGGTATTTGCTTAGCTCTGGCCAGTTGTCTCCCAGAAGAGGGTAGCTTGATAAAACTGCTGAAGTCACTTGTGTGGGTAGTGTTGCTAGGTCTCAATGTACATCAGGAAAGGTGGTGTGTTGTTTTTCTACGCCTGTTTGGTGGTTTCTGGGGTCCTCTACTGGAGTTCTGTGAGGATAAGAACAATAAACTGCTGTGACTGTAATAATGGGGTGAAGTGTTGAAATACAGAACAAAATGAGGAGTGGCAATTGTACAAAAGAGCCATCGAAAAACAGTTTTGTGTAGAAGATTGTCACAGCCTCTGAACAGGAGCTATCTCCTGTGAGTGTATCTGGTACGCACTGCTTACTAGAAAACAGTTGTGTTGGAGCTCCAGATAGGAATAATTGAAGCTGTACCATGGAGGATGATCACTCAGTAAGTAAGTAGCTTTACTGTCTCCACAGCTGCTGCTTGGAAGATCAAGTGGTGATATGAAGGTGGAGTAATGAGGATGTAGTGTGGTTCTAGTTCCCCATTCCTTTTGCCTAGTAAGAGATTCATAATAGAACATCTGACTGTGTAGCAGCACTGTGTCCTCATGTCTGAATCATGGCCATGGCTCTCTGTGTTTGTCAGCATTTTGGAAAACATCTGCTGTGTCTAAATTATGAAAAGTAATTTTAAATAACCTTTTCCAAGCAGCTATTCTCCCCATTCCAAAAAAATAAGAAATCATGACAAATGATTGTCTGGATTTCACACAAAATTGAGATTTCTTTATCTTGTGTATTACCTCTTCTGAAAAGCAAAACTCTAACCTAAAATCAAGCAGTCAAATAGTAGATGGCTATATTTCATACTGCTTCCTTTTCAAACTCAATGAAAAATATTTCTACCTGGTTCTCGTTATATAGTGTGTATGTTTTTTTTTTCTTGATAGTATTCTAGCGCTTTACACTTTTTTTACAATCAGTTTTTCCCCCCCCCACTCTTCCATATATGCAAAATTGCATTGCCTTCAATTTTCCATACAGGTTTCTTCAATTAAAGTGATCTCTGAGGAGTGAGGTTTTATCAATGAAAGTGATCTCTGGTGAGGCAAGAAAGGGCAGGGACTTGAAGTCAACAAGGTTAGTTGGGAAAACAAGTGTGCTCATTCAAGTTTAAGGGTTTATTTTTTAGTTTGCCTGCCTTTTCAGTGGAATAGGATGTATGACTGGATGTCTGTATTCATGTATCATTGAATATCTTTTGGTATTATTGAAAGGTATGGGGGCAGAGTATATTTCAGTCCCAGAGATACATTTTGCATAAGTTGGTTGTTATTGGACAGTTGGTTTTGGTAATAGAGAGGCAAATTGCTTTCTTTGGCATAAATCCAAGAAAACCTCTCACTTTTCTCAGATAGTTCCCAGTGGAAAATTTTTGAAACTTTTGTATTGGATGCATGGTTCTGGAGGTTGATTTTTTAATTTTTTTTTTTTTTTTTAAATTCGCTTCTGAAAGTTCAAGTGTTGTCTTAATTTTCAGCATGCCAAAATTGCTGAGAAATAACTTTTTAAGGAATAAGAGGAGATGAGAAGGGCAAAAGACAACTGGGGGGGAGAGTCCTACCTCATTGCAACGCTTGTCCACATCTGGAAGTGCATGGAAGTGGCTGTGTTTTCCTAAAAGCCCTACCTCTGCTTTTGCTGCCAGCATCCGTGGATTTATGGCACTTGGATCTGTCAGCCTTCTTTATCAGGACTTCAGTTCCCTGCCAGCAGAAAGGAAAAGGCTGTGTGGAGTTCAAGCCTGTGTCAGTGGAGTATTTAGTTCAGATGAGCCTGTGCGTGTCAGAGCTGCCCTGGAATCCTTTTGCCTACTTGTGACCCTGAGTGCTTTGGGGAGCTGACACAGCCAGGCTGGGTGCCCAGTCCTTCCCTCTCCAGTTTGGCCTGTCTGCCACCTAGGAATAGCACAGCAGTTGGCACCTCAGGCTTCATCAGACTTAGTGGTCTTTGCTGCAGCAAATTCGTTCCTATCGGTGGAACAAGCTGCTAATAGTGAACTTCTGTGGAAGCCTGGGGAGAAGTGAAAAGCAGGAAAAGGGAAACAATGAGCATTGCACTTTGAATATCACTTCATTCTTATTGGGAAGAGTTATAAATTTTATAGAAATGTTGAAAAAAAGAAGTCAGGGTTGAGGTGGTGACATCAGATGTAGGAGCTGGAGCCACAGCACACAGAGTGTGGGTGTCAAGAGCCTGCTGGGTGGTCACGATTGCCCTGTGCTGGACACAGCTGGTCCCAGCTGAGCCCCCCACCCAGGGCACAGCTGAGCTCACAGCCACAGTGGTCATGCCTTGGAGACAGCTGGATTAAGTGAGGGCAACACTGCCTAGTGGTGAAGGAAAAGATGTGAGGAACAGCCCTGAGAGCCCCAAAGGGACAGGGAGGGCAGAAGGTCCAGCTGCAAGAGCAGGGATTCCTCTGCAGCTCCCAGTGAAAGAGTGGTGGGGCAGATATTCCCTGGCAGCATGTGGACAGGACCATAGCAGAGCAAATCCTCCCCATTGGATCCAAGGAGGGCCCCCACAGGAATATTTGTATCCCAAATGACTGCAGCCAGTGGGAGGGTCCTGTGCTGGAGCAAGGGAGAAGTGTGAGGAGGAAGGAGCAGCAAAGTGGAGCTGTGGACTGACCTTCCAATGCTGTCCAAGCTACTCAGGGAGGATGGAGATAGAAAAGCCAGGAATAAGGGAGCAGAGTGAGCAATAAGGAGGGGAAGGTGTTTAGTTTTGGTCTTTTTTTTTTTTTCTCACTGTGAAACTCTAGTTTATTTGATGAATAATGAATTAATTTTCCCCAGGAATAGTATTTTTTATGATACTAATTTGTGGATGATCTCTGTCTTTATCTCGACCAATGGGCTTTTCCATCTTATCTTCTCCACTGATGAGAAGGGGGAATGAGAGCAGCTGGGTGGGTGCCTGGCAGCTGGTCAAGGTCACATCATTGGGAAGTTAAAATCTGTGTGTGCTCCTGAGGGTATTTAGCACAAGGGTTTAATTCCAATTGTTTTCCTATTAAAGCATTTTCAGAATTTGTGTTCAAATGTAGCACATCTGTAAGATCAGCAAAATGTAAGTGATGTTTTATTTAAAATTTTGAAGAAGCTCTTGAACAACACAATTTTTCAACTAAGGCATGCAAAAGGCCATTCAGTTCTAGGGTGTCATGCCAGTTAAAGTTTGTTCAATAGAAGCAACTTGTGTGTTTTCATAGCTAATTCCAATGAGATAAATTAATATTTGGCAAATGGAGGAAACTTGATGTGGTAAATAGCGAGCTTCTGGATAGGTTTGAAATAAATATTGTAATAAAAAATATGTTGAGAATCATCCTAGAGTGTCTCCATTTACAGAGAACAGATGGCATGGAGATTATTAATGGCATACAAAGCTTTTTACCTCTTGGTCCTGAGTTTGAACTGCCATGAGGCTGGACATGATTGAAAGTTGTGGCCATCTGTCTAATGGCCTACATGAAATGAGTTAGTTGTCTAAATCCAGTTACTAAAGAGCATCACCTTCATCATCATGCGGATATCACAAATAATATCCATTTTTATCTTTAATCAGTTTGCCTTTTGAAAAGGAAATAGCTTTTCAAGAATAGCCAAATCTCCTATGGTTTGCAAATTTATTTTTGCCATAATGTAAACTTGCTTTGTTTTTCCACAGATATGTGAGTGAACACGTTAATTTAAAATATCCTGGGTTTAAGGAAATATATTGATGTGCTGGTTTATTATGTTGGAAGAGGCGTTTTATTTCTGTTGGCAGCTGCCAAGAGTCTTAATCTGACTCTGATCCCACAGTTATGCCACTGCAGTACCATTGCTGTGCTCTATCTCCACACAGATGGAATGTTCCAAAGGTTTTAAGGCCAATTTTATTAATTTTCAACTTAACTTTCAGGCTCTCTAAAACTCAGAATTATATTAGCAAACTCTGTACTTGGTTCACTTTGCAAAACAAATGTTGCTGTTTTTCTCTTGAACACTTGAATGATGTCAAACAACTAAGGCCTTTTTTTCTAAGCAGATGTTTGTAAGAAAGCCTGATATAAAAGTCAGAGCCTTTTGATTCTTTAGCTTTTAGATCATAGACTTAATTTGCAGACGGGAAAAATTCATAAATGGGAAGGAAATAATACTGCCTTGAGAAAAGAAAGAAAAAAACCCTTTACACCCCTAACTGTTGTTGTTGATGTACTTATTGTATGCACTGTTGAGAAGAATTTTTATAGAGATGGAAAAATTAAGGTATTTAACATAGTTCGTTATAAACAGGTTTTGGAAAGGCTTGAAATGCTGACTGCTTCCTTTGAGAGGATTATAAAACACAACAGGTCATGCTGAGGATTCCTATGTTCTGTCTGGAATGCTAATAAGCATGTGAAAGGAATCAATGGACTTCACTACTCACGTGCATCAGTCCTTATATGTTTTTCTTGTTCTTTTAGTGACAAGCTTCTCAGTAGGTTACCATGTAGTAAAGGAAAGAAGTTATAAGGGGATAGGAAGATAAATCTGAATCTACTTTATCATAGCCAGATGCTTTTATTTCACTGAAAATATTTGAGTACTTGTTCTACTTCTGCAACAGTAATGAGTGAAAAACACAACTAAACGCAATAGATAGAATCCCAAGTAATTTGTTCTTTTATAGTTTGATCCTAAGTAACTTGTGATTTTTCACTCTCCTTGAGATTAATCTGTACAATACGTGTAGCATACTGGTTTTGGTTCAATAAGTTGCTGAATGCATTTGCTATGCATAGATGAGAGGAATTTTGAAATAACCAGACTTTCTGCACCCTCAGTGTCTTCCCTTATTTAGGGATTAACTTGTACCATATCCAGTGAAAGGGAAGCTTTTCTAGTGTGCTGAATAACACTTCAGATAATATTGTACATTTTGTAGCCACTCTGCATTATGAAGAATAGAGGGAGAGCTGGGGATGAGCTTGCTTATATCATCAATACTAAAAATTGTTGCTGGACAAGACATAGTGAAACAAGGGGTAATTGAGTGCTTCCCACTGAAAAGTTGAAATGCCTGTTTCAAAGTTAGCATTACTCCAAGTGGGAAAGAACACTGGCAAAACACTGATTACAATCTAGGGAGAGTGATAGCTTTTTCTACAGACTGAAACCCCTTTTCCGTATTTCTTCCTTTGGTCGTAAGTCAGTCAAAAACCCTCCAAAATCGATGAAAGAGCAATTTGCTGAAGTTATAAAGAAACCCTGCTAAAATGCTGTTAATTGTATCCATCCACTGCTTCCTCTGAAACTATTCTGAATATTCAAGATGATGGAGAGGGAAAATACTATTTACTTGTTCTTAAGTAATAAACTTGGCAGCTGCAGCACCGTGAAAGGGAAACAAAGGAAATAGTTGCTTTTTATACTGAATGAAAGCTTGTGCTGTCTCTGTCTTCTTTCTCTGTTGTGGTACTCATGGTCAGAGATGATGTTGGCAGATACTTTACTAGTGGCTAATGTACTTCAGGTTTTACTCTGGAGTTAACACGAGAGGGATGTTGCTTGGGTGACATCCTCCTCTCAGCTCCAGCTGCATCATTGCCACCAATAGGACACTTCTCCCCTAGCCCATAACGAAGTAAAACCTGTGTTAACAGCTTAGATCTAATAGTTAGTATGTTTAGTTTGCAGATCAAGTCTAGATGCTTTTTGACTGTTTGTTTTTAGTGGATATTTATGAAGATATAAGCTCTGTTAGGGGCTTAGTGAAATTTTGGAATTTCATGTGGAAGTGAAACACTGAGGAAAGACAAATCTTAAAGGCTTTGGTCTGAGCATGGTGCTGGTAATACTGAGGTTGTGGGTTTGATCCCTGTATGGGCTATTCCTTTATCAGTTAGACTTGATGATCTTTGAGTCTTTTTCCAACTCAGAATGTTCTGTTCAGATTTGTGGCAGGTGAACCCAAGTGTGTGTTTGCTTTTCTTTGTTTGCTTCTCCTGACTAGAACGGTGAAAGCAGACTTTCCCTGTGATCGTGTGCAGGATTTCTTTAATTTGGCACTGACAAAGCTGTGTGTCAGTGAGAACCAGCTGTTTGAGTTTGCAGGAAGAAAATATGTGTCATTATCTGCGAATGTTTTATGAGGCTTCTGAAGCAGCATTCAGCCGTGCCAGTCAGCGCTGTTCTGGCGTGCTCCGTGCTGTCTGCAGTGCTGCTGCTGTTCTGCAGCTGCTGAAACTGTCAGGCTTTAAACACACTCTAACTTTATCTGCTGTTGGGATTGAAATAACATGGTTTCGTTTTTGCAGATAGAATATTGGCCATTAATATGCAAGCAGATACCCAGCTATTATTTGTCCCGCTGTTTTCGATTCAGGCAGGCTGTCAGCGCTGGGATTGGAAACAAGCTCCGTGGTGTGAAAGGTCTCTCTCGTCTGTGAACAGCTCTGACATGCACACTGACTTTCTAAGCCTTCTTCAGTCATTAGGCAGTGTTAAATGTATTGCTTTCTTGGTAATCTTCAGGGTGTTTAAAAATGAATTTTGCTACAGCATTTGAAATAATAGAGCTAATATCTTTCAAGACACTTGGCCTGTTACTGTTTTTTTCAGGTGGCTTATAGAAGTATGCTGATAAAATTAATATAAACGAGAAACAATACAAACTTCACAGGTAGTTGAAAAATACAGTTGGGGTTTTGCTGTCTAAAAGCTGCTTCATAAGAAGTAATGCAAGTTAATATTTTACAATTCCATGTGAGCCGTGCCTACAGAATTATCAGCTTCTGCAAAAATGACTAACTAGGTGATGCAGAAAATGGAGGTTAGCTTTTTAGGAACTACTAATGGGGGAAAAAGCATCTGAGACAAAGCAAAAATTACTAGTTTTGGTCTAAAAAGCACGTGTAAAAGGTTTCCATATATTCTGCCTCATTTTCAGTCTCAAGCTGAACTAGATGTATGTGGGCTTTTTTCATATTTTTTACTTTGTTCAACGGTTTCACTGATGTTAAAACTTTTTTCCTTCATGCCATCAGCACATTTACAGAACCAGCCTTGTAGCTGTGCGAGTTAGCTTTCGCTACAATTAATATTGTTCCAATTATAAAATTATCATTGTTTGCTAATAATAAATAGAAGTTTGAAACTGTTTTAAGGATCGTAAAATTAATAACTGCTTGATGGCAATGTAAAGAGTAAGGCTTTTCACAAGATGTCAGCATGACTTGCAGAAACGATAAGATTGACTGGCTGTTGCAAAATGCAGATTTAAAATATGTTTATAATGGCAAGAATATATTTAAAACAGCATAAGCATAAAACTAAAAATCAAAACAAGTGTAAAGCTTAAAATGGCATAAGATCATGAGGACCACCCTAGACTGCAAATGTACCAAGGCGACAGAGATGTGAACAAGAATTGTGGTCAACGAGCTCAGAATAATCGAGGAAGTCGTCTGAGGGAGTAATACAACTGAAACAATATGTAAGAATGGCAAATGAAAAAGTGGGTGTTCTGGCTTTGCCAGACACCCAGGGCTGAGACTTTTGCGTGTATCTATCCCTTATTATCATTTATTAAACTCTTAAAATTTTAAGAGGAGTGGGCTGCATTTCTCACAGTAAACATAGAGCTAACTGTCTCTGCTAGAGGACTTTAAGCAAAGACAGTTCTTCATTTTAAGTTTTTCAAGTAACTTTAAAGAAATATATTTCTGTATTGGCTTAAAACGGATATTTGATTTTTTTTTTTCCCTTGGTCAAGGATAAGAACTGTAGCTAATAAGAATGTTTATTGCTCCTCTGTCAGCCTTTTTCTTGGACAGAAATACTGACCTGAGAGGTTTTTCAGGGTTTGGGCTATTCTTTGCATAAATGCACAGCAAGATGTGGATTTTACTTCCTGAAGAAAAGGTTGCTAATGTTTTCTATTTGAAAAGGAAGCTGATATGGCACTGGTAGTCATTGCAACTCAATCTACTCTTCTACACAGGAATCCTAGTAACATTCCTCTGACTGATTAATTTTGTCCTGAAAGAGAAGTTTTGTGGCAGTTTGACATGGTTTATTACCACACTTGCACAGAAGCTTTGGAGGGCATTTTGTATATTTTGGGTTGATCCTGGATAATGACTGAGGCATCTGTCTCGGTGATTAAGCTTGCCAGACCTTCCTGCTCAAGTGTATTTGTGCAATCTTGCTTTGCTGATGAGATGTACTTGTTGGGACTTTCCAAGTTTTTTGAAATTTGAGATCAAATAGATTGATAGATAACTTTGGAGCTGAAGCTCCAAAGGGCCAAAGAGCTGCTTTCTGCAGCCCTTACTGAATTAATGGAGACTTTGTTAATTTTTAATTCCATGGAAGCAGGTAGGTTGCTATTTGAGAAGGAACCATGCTGTTTTGGAAGTACTCCCAAATGTGTCTAATGCTTTATTTTACATGATCTGCTGTAAATGAATGTAAAAAAAATGGATTTTATGTTCATTTACATGAATGCATTCAGGCTACAGGCTTTCACAATACGTGATGCTGTTTATGGTCCCCAGGTAGAGCCTTAAAGAATTGTATTTTAAAGCAAAATTAAATTACATAATTTTCTTTCCTCTTGATGACTTTGATTCTTGTTAGAGCTGTGAAATGTAACCCTCTGCTAAGAGACGTTTGATGTTAATCTGCACTCTTGATCACAGTATTTACAGCATTCCTAAACTATTTATAGTGAGCGGATCTATTTATCACATTCTAAAGCAATTTTTTTTTTTTCCCCTTATCAAAGAGGTTCTTGAGGTTTTGTTGGAATGATCAGTAAGTGAAGCCCTGAGTGCAGAACGTTAAGTTCTCTCCTTCCAAATATGTGTTGAGGTGCTACCTCATGTATATAAAGGTTGTTAAACAAATTTGGCTTACCATGGTGAGGTTGGCCCCATTTATCTTCTTACAGATTTTGAATCATTTTTTGGCTTCAGAAGAAGCAGAATGTTAAATTTAGCAGTGAATATCTTCTGAAATGTGGCAAAATTCAAGTGATAAAAGGCACTTTTTTTAAATGATTTTTTGTGTCTACGTTCATTTTAAGCAGTGTCCTCTAATTTTTGGGCTATTTTTAAGCAAAATTTCAAAAGATAACCACTACATAAGAGTATGAATGATGAGATGATTTCTTACTTCATTGACCTGAGGTGGTTTTTAATTTGTTTGTTCTTTGTGATACTGCTTTTTTTCTGAATTAGTTCAGAAACTTAGTTGTGTTCATAGAGTGGAGGTCTAACTCAGATGCTGAATGCTGTCTGATAATCTGATTTGATTTCTTTAGTTGCTCTCATAGCACTAAGTTAAATGAATATATTTTCTATTTTTAAATTTTTTTTTTTTAATCCAAAGTAGATTTAAGCCTCAAGAAAAAAAAAAAATCATTGCAGCTTTCTGCTTTAGAGAACTGATGAGTGGTGATCTGCTGTAGTTCGTAAATCTATAAAATGTTACATTTGTCTAAATTTCATGTCACGAGATGGCATTGTGGCAGAAGGTACATCTCTCTAGGTTGGTTCTAAATATCTGCAGCATTTCTAACTCCATCCTCTGTGGTGAAAACTTTTCCATCACTATCCTGTTTTGAGCCTTGCAATGAACAGCAGATATCTTTAGCCATCACCTCTGTGTGGCTGGCATGTTTGCCTGCAGTGCTTTCCCCTGAAATATCAATTCCAAATGAACTTCAAAAGGAGCTAAATCATGTTGCAATTGGAAAGGGTTTATTTTCCCTACCTCTGTTGTGCTGTGTCTTGTTATGGACAAAAAAGAATTGACCATGTGTATCCAGGGTCAAGAATTTACTGTTAGTCCTGATAATATTTTTTAGCAATCTAATATTCCCAACTGCATAATTAATACAGGAAAAATCTCAAAAATAAATGCATCTTCATCTGTATCCATGTAACCAGTAGCCTACACATATCACAAAAGCAGCAGTGGATTTGGTTTCAGTGTGGTAAATGAATCTTCATCTTGCAGCTCTTTTAATGAGATTTATTTTGCAATTTATATGCTGCACTTATGGGCTGAGCAGAGAGGATCGAGGGTGATTCTGGGTTGTGTTGAAAATTTATGAACATAGCAAATGATGGCTCGTGCTAATGTGTGTAGCAGCAGCCTGAGAGCTACAGCTCAATGCAGCAGACATCCATATTTGAGGGCAGAGGAGAGAATGAGGGAAGTAAGACATTCAGACACAAACTGGGTAGCTGTTCAGGTTCAGTCAGTGTGCGCCCTCAAAACAGAATTTGACTCAAACTGAACAAGATTTGTGGTGTGATGAAGAAATACTCTTCTGTCTCCTTTAGAGACATGTCAATATAAAAAAGGACGTAGTGTTTCTATTTGTTCTTTAACCCATCCAAAATATAATTAAAACCTGTGCCAATGTATATTTCTGCTCCTTCCTTGAAAGAGTTTTGGCACAGTAGGTTTAAATTATTTGGGGTGTTGTGCCCTAAGTTTGTTAGTTATGTGAAATTAATCAGACTTTGTCTAATGAATCCCTTGACAGCTGTGGAAGCTACTTCGTTCAAGAAAGAATTAATATATGAGTGGGATCTGAATCTTACTGTGCCTCTATTATTTAGGACAATGATTTACTAGCCTTGTGGTAGGCCTTTCAAAAGCTTCATGCTTCCTATCAGTTGTGACCCAAGTGGATCTCAATTTCTCTGTAGCTCACCAGGATATAAAGGAATTTTTTTAAAGTAATAGATGGTGCTAGTTCTTGAATATGTTTTTGCACCACTATAAAAGAAGTAAGAGGAATACTTGTTAAATTTCAGTTTGTGCCATTTTTTTCTTTCGATTCTTTGGGCTTTCTTCTTCCTATACTGGTTTTTTGACTTTCCAAACCTGCATTTTTTTAGTGTGACCATTCCCCAAAACCACTAATGCTTATGTGTGTTTTCAGTCAATGGTTAATAAAAAAAGAAAAAAGTCAATTCCAACACTGAACAAAGAAGTATTAGTACGACAAGAAAAAAAAAAGGAAATATGCAAATTAATTTCTGTAGTTATTAGAAATCATTTTCAAAGAGGCTAAAATGGTCTGAAACAGAGGGGTCAAATGACAAGGGGCAGTGGCGTGAGTTGGGGAAAAAAGTTCAAATGTGTTAAATTGTGTGTTTCAGAAGAACGTGTTCAGATGCATAGATTGCAGCTTCAATTTCTGAAGTAAAGATAAATTACGCAAACTGAAATGACAGGGATCAGCAGAGGAAATGCGAGGATTCTTGAGCTATAAAGAGTTCTCAAAATAAGGCTTGTGTATGAACTTTCCTGTAAGGGAAGGATTGTTAAGGGTGGTATTATGCTCATTTGGATTTTACTTTTAAGAAATAGAAG
The DNA here is from genome assembly GCA_018697195.1 of Certhia americana. Taxonomy (NCBI): domain Eukaryota; kingdom Metazoa; phylum Chordata; class Aves; order Passeriformes; family Certhiidae; genus Certhia; species Certhia americana. The sequence goes on along the minus strand of CM031857.1, from coordinate 6,813,751 downwards.
TGAGAAATACTTCCTGCAATCTAGACTTGTGAGAGAATGTCTAATGAGCAGTATCTATCCAGACAGTGGCATCACACTCTGAACCTTAACACTTAACAGGATCTGTGAGTGTGGATACTGAATTTGTAAAGGAGAGCTAGCAAAGAGTATTTAATGTGTGATTATTAGTTAGGTACCTCTTGAAGCTCAAGGGACACACTGGTTTTGTTGGCTGTTAGCCTGCAGCCCTAGTTAAGGTGACAGGAAGTCCTCAGGATAGTTGAGAAATGCCGAGAGACTTTGTTTGCTCATCAGATCACAGGCTCTGTGTAATCTGTACCACTGTGCTGCACTGAAAATCAGATCAGTGCTGCTGGCACCAGTCTGTCAGGCAAGTACAGAGAACTTACAGAGCTGATAGTTGGAGGCAGCTGGTGACTTGCTGCTTCATCTGAAATTTAAGTGAGTCACACCAAGCAAAGTGTTGAGCATGTAGTTCTGTAAAACAGCCTCTGATGATGGGCTGCAGCGAGCTGGAAAGCAGATTCACAATAGCAGGTTCAGTATTGTTTTACTGAACTAAAAATGACAAAAAAACTTGAATCAGTCCAATTGCATAAAGTCAGCTTTCACTGCAAAGGTTGGTATCTTAAAATCTGTGTAGAAGATTTGAGACTATTTATAGGCTTAGTTGGCAGAGGATGCTCACATGAAAGCAGAAGACTGTTTGTTTGTCTGTGTTCTGTCTGATCAGACTTGTTACTAATAATTGGGGATGGCAAATTTCAGTCTAATTCAGTGAATAGTGCTTCAAATGCCTCCCTGATGGGTTGTTTGTTTTATTGACTAAAAATGTAAATGTTGACTGAATCTGGTTAGTAAAAAATCCTAAGATGCTTTGCATGTAACAAACATTATGCACCATCTTTTGATGATTGTTGCACAGCAAAAGTGATGGTGTGCTTAAAGCCAAAGCTGGAATAATGAACTGGTTTGTCTCAGCTGGAAAAGGTGTGAAAGAGGTCTTACTCTTCCTTTTTTTGCATGTATGATTAGATCATAATAAAAAGATCACAGCTGAGGTGCTGGGCGGTGACTCTTCAGAAATTTATGATGCTGCTTGATATCACATCTTGAATTATATCAAGGAATTCTGAGCCAAAAGAAAGGAAAGCTCATTTGATGTAATTAGTGATTACTAGGCAATGCTCAGTGAAAAAGTTACGGTAGTACTACACCTACAGAAAATGTCTGGAACAATTGCCAAGATTGCAGATGTTTTGCTGTGAAAGAAATGAGCCTAATGAGAGACTGTCTCAGCTGACTGAAACAAAGGAAACTTCCCAGCGGGTAGCAATTGAGGCAAATAACAGGGTTAAAATGTGAGAAGCGTGTAGTAAGGTTTGCTGGGTGAAATGAACCAGTGCAGTCTATTTTGGATTTCTGTTTGTAAATTTTAAGGTGCGATATAAAAATATTGGGTTTTGCTTATCCACTATGAGTAGTGGTATTTATATGGATACAATGAAGCATTAGGTACTGAAAGTAGTTTCTAAATTTAAAGAATATGGAGTTCTTAGGTATCTCTTTTTTTCTGAATTGATATGATCACAATACAGGCTAAATTAGGAATATGATTGTAGAGTTGTAAAAAAAGAAAAGCTATTATTCATGTCTCCCACTTCTTTTTGGGGTGTCCATAAGTTTTTTCTTCTATTATATTGAGTTCATAGTAAGAAACATTAGTAGAGGGTGTCTTTAGTTTGTTCTGTTGCCAGGTTACACAAAAATACAGTGTATTTTGAGAAGGAAGCAGAAATGCAGAGATTGAATTCAACCTGAAGTTTTCCTTCAGCATCTCATCACAGAACTTTAGCAAGCTGGCACAGTCCTTCCACATCTGCCTAAAGGAGAATTGAGATGACCTACCTTTGTTTGGAAGATGGGGAAAGTAGGGCTTTCCCTATTGTAAAAATACAATTTGTACCTAAAGAAATATTATATTGTCAGGAATCTTGTGCATTGTTTTTTTGAGAGAACCTACACAACAGGTCTGAAGTCATCAGGATGACACAAGTCTTCAAGGCCATACTGAAATGTTTTAAGGAAGAGGGATTGCTGGGCTTTCCTTTCAACTAATAATGTGTTTTGCAGTAATTCTGTGCTCATTTCAGAAAAAGAGCCTCTAGAACAGAAGGCAATCAAACCAACAAACTCTGTTTTCTTATTGTTCAAAAAAAGTTATGGATTTTTTTTTAGATAGATCAGAGCTCTTTGGCCTGAAAATTGTGTGGGTTTTTTTCCAGATTAGGACAAATTGTTCTGTTTATTGACAAGGACTAAGAAAGCAGCTTTTGTTTATTGGTTTGTAAATATTAGCAAACTACAGGAGCTGAAAATTGTTTGGTTTTTGATTTCTACCTCATATAGATAAATTTAGGGTTGAAGTAGCACATTAGTCTATATTTCACTTGAGACAGGAACTGATGCTTAAACTGACGTTCAGTTTAAACTTTCATACTGTTTTGAATTCCTAGCTACAGAACTACAAAGAACTTTGTAGCCCAAATGTAACCAGAAGAACAGGTGTCTAGAATGAATCAGAGTTAAGGACCATGTGTCTTTCTCCTGTTTCCAGCAGTGAGCACAGTAGCCCAAGTATTTATGATACTGCCCTTAATATCTCTATCTTAATTTCATGAATTTCTAGAGCCAGATGTGGGCTTGTACATAATTGGCTAGCCTCATTTGATTGTTATTCCATGAACTTGCTTAACCCCTAGTGTAATATTTAGCTTTCACTTATCTTTTGGCAAGGAGTCCAGCGGGTTTATCTCCCATTGCAAGCGAACTGCTTCCTTTTGTTTTAAATTACAAATTCTTTTTGATAAGTACCAGCTTACATATTACAGTGTACAGTGATACTTTACTGTTCTGTATGCCATGGGTGACTATGGAGAGTTGTAGTCATGGCTTTTAAATTAGTTAGCTGCTGCTGTGTGATTTTGTCATTGGTGTTGCTCATGGAGTTTTTCTCAGTATTTTGTTTTCTCCTGTGTCCTTGTAGTTGAGGTGATCAGAACTTAACAGGATGCTGACAAGTGGGGTTTAGACTGTGGTTTAATGATGACCTCTGTTTTGATTTTAATTCCTAATAATCGCTAACATTTAATTTTTTGGGAGGGAAACAAACCCCAAAAACAAAAGAACAAAATATTGTCTTGATTTTTAATAGCATTATCTGGCATTATACAAGAGCCTCATTCCTGAATGGAAATAGTCAATGTAGCCTCCAAAAGTGCACATGTGAAGATTTTTTTTTAAGATTTTGGATTTTAAGATTTTTGCTGTGTGCATCACGACTGGTACTGAAATTCATGTACTGTTTTATTGTAAATCACAAAGATTCATTAAGGTAATTTGCAAGTCTTCATTTGCTCATTGTACTTACTATTAAAAGCTGCATTTGTTTGTCCCCCTTTCTCTAAATAATTTGTGTATATTTTGGTTTACTGCTATCTAGAAACTTTGCTTTTGGTTGTACTGAAAAACAAACTGTGTTTAGAGTTGTCAAGATGGTAATTTACAAACTATTTATGGCATGGGTCTCTGCCCATGGCATCAGATAAAAACATATTCCCTTTTGTTTGTTCAAGTCCCTGAGGTTGTTTTTCCTGCTCAATATCAAGGTTTCTGTTTGTCTTTTATACTTAAGCCAGCTCCATTTCCTGGTTCTTTGGATTGGTAAAATTTTTCCCTCACTGTTCCTCAGGTGTGGAGGAATGGAGCAGCTCTCCATTAATATAAGCCAACTGCTTCACAGCAGTACTATCAGTTGCAGATAAGTACAGTCCTTTTCCAGTGACTCCTGGAAAAACAGCCTTTAACTTGTTTGAAATCATTACATCTTTATTGGGCTTCTGTGAAATTGCACTGAAACCTCTGCCTGATATTCTGTTCCTTTCTCCTCAGGCACAGACTCTTTTCTGTTATTGTTGGTGTTCTTTTTTGTTTTTTTTTTTTTCTTGGAGATGTGTTAAATTAGTAGTCATCATAGTAGGAGCTTGGACTGTGTTTTAGAAGCTCTACTACCACAGGTAAATGAAGTTATACAGAAGGCAGCAGTTGAATGGAGGGAAAGCCCTTCTGTAATCATGTGCATCAGTAAGGATGCTGATTGTAGTTCTGGGAACTGAGATTCTAATTTTATATCTGTTGTGCCATTAGGCTTTCAGGTAAAGTTTAAAAAAAAAAAAACAAAAACCTTAAGTATTGATCTTCTCTTTTTCTTCTAATTTATTTCCTAAGAGATTGTGATGTGGATTATGAACAGTAAGCATGGTAGGAGATAGGTTTTATTTTCCTGCACTCTCTTGATTTTGGGTGTGGGCTTTTTACATGATCTGAATGCTTAAATATTACTAGGATTCCTGGAAGAAGTCACATTTATCTGTAAAGAAATTCAGCCATATATGAGCTGCATGTTGAACAGAGGAAGCAGCTGGACTGGAGTGAGGATGCATTGACGTTTGAAGTCAGATTAGGAGATGGAGTACTCTGCATTTGGGTGAAGAAATGGACCTGTTGTGCTCAGCTGAAATGGTAAGTAGGGAACATAACACAAAAGAAGGGAATAGGCCACTAGGAATTGAACGAAGACTTTTTGGGAATGGCAATCTTCATTAGGAGAGGCAGATGCAAGAGGTCTTGAACTGCTTGAAGAATCTGGAAGTGAATCCAGAGTTCCTAAATCTCAGATGTGGTCAGGTGCTGGCAAGTAGCCACAAAATCCACTAACAGCCAACATGTGCTCCATTTCTCACTTGCTGGTTCACACAGCTGCTGCAGGTTATAATCTTTTCTCAGTTAGGACTGTCAGCATTCATGTGACTTCTTCAATTTTAATTTGCCCCCCATTCTCTCTGTGAGTATGTATTATAATTGCCTTTAATTACATGTTCACAGACTGTTTTTCATTGGATTCTTACTCAGTTTAATGGGTGGTATTTGGAGAATGAGAGCTGTACAGTTAATGAAGCTGTGGTCTCTGGGGTTTCTGCTGTTGCTTGGTGCAGAAATAAAGTCATGTAGTAAATGAAACAGATGAATTAGGGCGAAGAAAGATAAATCTTCCAATGTAAATCATTCCAGGAGATCAGTTTTCTCATGGCTTCCAGTTCTGAAGTACTTTAAACCAGTTTTTCATACGTCTCCAAAGCATTGCTCATAAAAATGACTTTAATATCTTGCCACTTCCATGGAAGGTGTCTTGGAGTGGCTTTCCAGACACACCAGCACAGGAGAGAGGACTTGCTGGGTATCTGAAGGAAGAAACTTCTTTGAACTCACAGCTACAGATGGTGCTGTGATGGTGCCAGCGGTCACAATCTTAAACTTATGGGATGCTGATACCCTACTTATCCTACTTCAAGAGGGAAGAAGGCTTAAGAGATTTCTAATCCAGAATTGTGAGACTACTTTTTTGTCTTTTTTTCTCTTATCAGTTCTGAGGAAAGCTTGAGACAGTACCCCATCCTGTTCTAGGCTGGTTTGTCTCACTGTCTTTGAGCTGTTTTTTGTGTAAAGCCAGCAGAAAGAAATGAGAACACATCAGTTCACTTCCCAGTTTATTCAATAATATTTGGATGCTTTTGTACTCCTTGTGAAATAAATATATCTACAGGACAATGGCGTGAAAGCTCCATGGTGGATAGAGGTACTCTTCATGTCAGCTGCAGCAGACTTATGTATGAACTGCATTTGCATGAAAAAAAACGTTGTATATGTACTGAAAACAGATTTCTTGATTTTCCCTTTGGCATTTTGTAACGGTTGTGCTTTTCTGCCAAAATGTTAGGTTTAGAAGTGTGTGAGGCTAGCCAGCACCATTCCTTGGCTCTACTTCTAGAACTACAACACTGACAGTTTGGAGCCCAGGTTCTACAGCGTGGATCCAATCACCCTGGGGCTTTCTGGCTGTAGGACACTTGATACCCTGGCATGAAGTCATGCCATGCTAAATGGAAACCAAGTGCCCTTCCTCGCCATCCATATCTGATATTGGCTGAATGGAATTGAGCTGTGACTTGGCTGGTATCCCAGCATAAGAAGGGACGTAAAATAAGAGTGGACTGTAAGCTTTGCATGTTGTGATGTTGCATTTAAACTTGTAAGAGTGATGTCTTTCTCACTTTTTGATTTTTATTTTTATTTTAAACAGTTTGTGGACAAGTAACTAATCAAGCAGATGTTAAATCTCCCTGAAATAACCTTCACAAAAACCTTTTCTCTGGCAAATTTTTAATCACCAAACATTGTTAGAAATGGTAGTACATTTGTACCAATGTCTGTTGAGTGCTCATAATTTAAAAGAAGTTAAATCCAGGAAGATGTTGGCTAAGAACACAGAAAAGAAATTCTCTGTAGTGTTTGTATGTGGGGGATAGTTGGTGGTTGAGAGGTTAGAGAAATTTTAATGAGCCACTGTAAACATCATCTCCAGTATTAACGGTGGTGATTTATTTTCCCAACCTTTGAAGAAAGTTATAGCAACATTTACCTAATGGGAATCTTTTGGTGGAAAAAAAAAAATAAAAAAATCATAAATAAATTAAATGTTTCTGAGTGCTGAGATAGCCTGATGAAGGTGGATTAATGCAAGTGCTTAACTCTGAGAGACAGTTATTTTTCAATAAATGATTTATAAGAATGTATTTAAGGATGAGGAAATTCTAAGATAACAGTTGATCTACTTTATGGTCTGAACTTTCAAGATTTTCTGATGTAATAACCTTCAGTTATTAATAGACTTCTTTTAGTGTGTTATATGGAACGCATATAAGTGTAAGTCTTTTTAAGAATTTGTTCTCTAAATTTGAGCTTAAAAAGTAAAATTTTGACTGTGGCTAGTTAGGTTTGATGATATACCATTATTGTAAAAGGAACATTAACAGAATGTATACTTTTTTATGGTACCGTATGCTTTTCTTTTTGATATAATTTAGAGAACTAAATAAACTCCAGCTTTGTAGGTTGAAAAAACTGAGGAAGTTTTGCTTGAAAATTTTCTTTTAAGTTATTTTCTTTATATCAAATTCTCAACGTTTTTTAACCAAGTTGGATTTTTTTTTTTGGAGGATCATCAGTCCCATGTTATTACCAGATAGACAGTAGCACATGAAGAATAAAAGCAATAAAATAGAATGTGAAATTTAAAATATTTACACTGACTCCAATTACTCAATTCTTAAGGGGTTTAGAATTCTTGAGGATGACCTTTAGTTGAGTTGTTAACCAGTTCTGTGCAGTTTTCTTCTAATTAAATGAAGAGCACTTACAGCCTGATATTTCAAAGTGTGAAAAAATCAAAGCTGACCTTTCACCTTGTTTTAGGCTTATTTTTTATCATTAATGATTTTTTGCTTTTCTCAAATTGCTTTCTGAATCACTGGCTTTATTTTCAAGTGATAGTACCATTGTGTATTGACAAACTGATTTCAACAGAGTTGGTGTTAACCTGCTCTTTGTTAAAAGTTTGAGGAAAATGAATGAAGTAACGAAAGGAAGGGGCTGTGGTATTTTGTGAAATGGAGCTTATTTTACGGAAGGAGCTGTGCTTTTGCTCGGATTTCCTTATTTTACCCCACAAACAGGAATACGTTTGCACGACAAACATGGCTGTGCTCAAACTTCATGCCTTTGCTGAAAAATTTGTTTGTATAAGAGAATTCTCAAGGATTGCTTGTAATGTAGCTTTTTTTTTGGACCACAAGTCCATTTCAGGACTTGGAAGCTCTGGCCACAATAACCCTGCTGTGTACCTGCAGGTCCCCTGTGAAGTTGGTGGCAGCGGGCATCAGCAGTCCTGTGCCTGCACAAGCATTTCCACCTGGAAAACTCCACCTGGAGTTTTCAAACATCTGCATCCTCATTAGCACAACACTCTCTGATGCATTTCCTGGAGAGATGGAAAGGGATATGTGTCATTTTCCTCAGTCACACATATATATTACGTTCCGTATTTTAATTTTTCTGCAAGGCTTTCCCTGGGAGTAAGTGCTTTGCATTTTGCAGCTGTCAAAGGATGCCTCATCTGAAGGTTTGCTGATTTTTCCAAACCCTAGATCTTTATGGGGAGCAAGCAAGTTTATTATTTTTTCTTTAACTCAGAATCGTGTGATTGCCTTTTGTTGGTCTGTCATATCTTTTTCAGGCTGAAGGGTCATGGTTATTTCTTCTACAGAAATAATTTGGTACCTTGTTAGTCTGAAATATATTTCCAGCTCAGCTGCTGGAAGAATGAACTCTCATTTAAGATGCATCTTTGGCTGGCTCAGGTTTCAAGTATGAGTAGGGGAAAATAAGATTTAAAGCTTACCCATGCCTTTTAACTCCAGCTGAAAACAACCATCATAAAAATATATTTCCCTTTTTTTTTTCTTTCACACATTCCATTGAGAATGTTTCTGTGGATTCTGATCTAAGCCTTATTCACTGTGAGCCTAATGTGGTAAGACTGGGTCTTAAGAGTTTGACTTTACCACAGTAACAGATTGGAAACAAGACTATTATTTTTGATGTGGAGCTTAGTTGAGCCTTGTTGCTTTACCACCTGTGAAAACCTGAATTTGACACTCAGTACGTTTGCCTCCCTTGGTGAAAAATTTCTGAGATCAACATCGGTCGTTCAGAGCCCTCCACAGGAGTAAGCATCTAATAATTAGTCAAGTCCATAAGAATCTGTGTTTTCCTGAAAATAATTACTACTGTATTTAAATGCATGATAGCATTTTGATTTGTGATGTTTTTTTGAGAAATTAGGACACAGAATGAACTTAGCAATTCAGAATGAACTGAAGTGCTTTGTGATTCTGAAAAGAAGGTAAATGTAGACATTGTACTGCTTCTCCTTCTTGAGTAGCAGGTAGACAGAAAGGGAGGTCGAGGCAGTGAAGATGTTATCACATTTTGCACTTTAAATATCAGTGTAGTTGCTAGTGGTTTGTTTGGTTTGTTGTTTTTTTTTTTTTTTTTTTTTTTTCCCTAGAGTTGTAAGATCAAATTTAAGAGATTTCTGAAGCTACTCCTAATTTCTGTGCCGTTGTTGTCGTCAGTTGCTTTCCATTTCATAGTTTGCATTAGGACCCATGATTCATAAGAGTAAACTATTTGTAATTTCAACATTTGTAAGGCCTCTGAACTATTAGAAAATCAGATAAATATTGCAATCGAAGTAGACAAAAAAAGAGCACATTGCAGCTTTCTGGCTCTCCTGTATTGTATTAACATTTTAGTATCCAGATATTTGTGAGAGGTTAGGTGTTCAGCAGATCCTCATATTCAGTAGATAGCATGTGTTGACATGTGAAGTTGTATCTTTTTTTCAGCCACCTCTTCCTTCTAAACATCAGTGTAAAGATGGATTCTGGGAAGATTTATATGCAAAACAAAATTTATATAACATTAGGAATCAACTTTGAGGCAGGCTGGTAATTTTCAGTAATCAATCTGCTTTTAAAAATCGAACTGTAACATTTCTTCTATTAAAATTCTTTGGTTTTGTTATGTTTTTGTCATGACTGTTATGTTCTGAAATAATATGAATGTTCAAAATTATTTTAGTGAATCTACAATTGAGCAAGTCAAATTTATCTCTCGTCCTGCAAACCAATTATAGTAAATTACAGTCATTCAGAACCTAAAAACTGTAATAACTCTGACAGAATTATGAGCAAACTAATGGGTCATTTATTATCAGATAAGTTTGCTTTCATTGAAAATGAATATATACTCGCCTATTTTTCCTTCTAACTCAAGAATGGCTGTTAAACCAAAAAAACTTGAAAGATAGCCTGCTATATTGCTGTAATACAGTTCTACCTCATACTGTGCTAACAAAGATCTATTAGATTGGAATAATATTTCACCACTAACAGAACTGACCAAGTTAATTTTTATTTCAATGGAACACTTGTTAACACTTTATAGTTTTCTGTCAGCCTGGATAATAGTACCCGGGGGAAAAAAAATATGATCCAGTTTTACTGTTGCTAAAATAAGACTATTTGTATTAAAGGCTCTTCTCACCATTTAGAGTTGTCTTCCTCACCAGAAAGGAGAGGACATTTTTATTTGGTAACTTTGCAGGGTATATCTGTGGAGTAAACTATCAACAACCAAACAGTTGTCGTGGAGATACTAGGTGGTTATTCCTCTAAAATTTGGCAAATGAAACTATCTTTCAGTTTGTGGATACATTTTGAGAATACATGTATTGATATCAGATATGAATGATTGATTGTTTTTTATAGAGCAACAGTAGTAATTGCATGCAAATCTAGATATGCATTTTCTAACAGTGGTTTTGTTTCTGTACAAAAAACTGAAAGACAAATGATTTAGGTTCTGAGTAATGTCAGTGTTTTTATCCATGTTGCTTTTTGGGTTATGGACTTTCCTAGGTGCATATTGGTCTGTTACTTGCTCTAAAATTCAAAAGCCTTTCTTAAGTCTGTGATGCCTTAAGAAACATTTCAGAGAAACCTGATGCTTCTTTGATCAATATATCTGATCTAATTTGAAATTTAGGTTTGAGCTTTGTGTTTAATTGTGTGCCTAGGAGGGGAAGAACATCAGTTGTCTATAGCTAGAGGCGGTTTTGAGCAATGTTTTAATAGGGTAATTGATTGATGTGATCAACCAGCCTAATCTATAAAATCTCAGGGAGATGGAAGAGGCTTTTTTTTAGCAAAGGACAGTTAACAGAAGGGTTCAAAAAAGATCAGCCATCATGATTAATATCAGTAAGTGCCAGGAGAGTCTAAGCCTCAGACTGCCAAGGAAATAGGTTGCTGAAGGCTGTTACTTCTGCTGAACTTGATCCAAGGGGACTTGAGGCAGGATTATAGAATTTGGAGCTGCTACTAATTTTTTAATTCAATTTATGAGGGAGCAGGAAACTAAAGAAAGGGTAGAGGGAGATGTGAAGATGTAAGTAATCAAAATAACTTTTCTTCCAAATTATTGGATGAAATAAAACACTTGGAAGCACCAAAATACTGGGCATGGAATAATATCCAAACAGTGCTTAGAACTAAGGTGTCTTACCATTACCTCACTTCTGTCTAAGAGCAGGCACAGAGGAAGTGCAAAGCCTGGTTATTGTGAATTGTGGCATTGAGACGTCCAGCTTGGGGATGTGGTGAGGTGCTGGACTTGGCAGTGTGAGGGTAATGGTTGGTCTTTTCCAATGTAATAATTCTGTGTATTGTTGATGAAAACTCAGAGGCACTGTCAGTTTGGTAAGATGAGAGAAAAAAACAGAAACTATTAGGAAAAGTAAATTTTAAGAGATGCAAGGCCTGTGGTGAAGAGGTCTATGGTGAAATGGTTGTATTTATCAGCTGGGCTCTTTTTGATACTGGCTTATCTGACCTCGGTTAACTTTGACAGAATGATTCTCTGGTACAGGTTTATTTGCAGTTCAGTTTTGCTCCAAGTTCTCTTTCTCCTTTGTTTTGGGTTTTTTTTGTTTGTTTGTAGTTAGGGATTTTTTTCTCTATTTCGGTTTCTGCTGTTTGATTTTTTTTTTGTTATTTATTTTTCTGTTCTGTTTGTCTCCAATACTAAGGCTCTTGAACAACTACAATTGTGTGTAAATGAGTACATATTTGATCTGCTCTGATTTGTGATTAATAACTTTTTTCTTCCTGTTAGTTTTGAGTGACTAAGTAACTTATATCAGTGTCACATAGTGGCAAAATATTTTATATCAGCCTACATTTTTTTTATCACATTGGTGATTTTCCTAGTATCGTTAGCTGTCAATGACATTTGTGGAAAAAAAAAGTCAGGAAAATTAGTGTTTAGCTGATATTAATATTCATGTATTTTTCATAAATGCATGATTAAAAAGCAAGTTACAGACCACTTTCATAAGGATTTTATTTTTAAAAAAGAAAATGAAATGGAAAAAGTTTCTAAATTGATGAATTCAATCTTCATATAAATAGGGAACACTAAACTTATCTGTGGTTAAATTATTTCTTGCTGGCAATTATATATTTGCAATGGTTTGCTGATTACACTTGAAATTAATTTGAGTGTAACATTTAAATAACTCTAACTTTTTGTTACAATGATGATGAAGCACTACTTTAGTCATCATTTAATAGTTCCAATAATTGTGTAATATTCTGTATTTAAGACCTAATGTAGCTTATAATGAAGGAACAAGGGTGAGGTTTTATCCTTTTTACTCTGTTTCCATTCTACAAGTGTTTATTTAATTCACAGATTAAAATACCTTAAAACAGCATTTCTGGTTATTGACACTCATAGCTTAAGATTTTTAGGAATTGGTTTTCTTTCACAAAGAAAGCAAATACTAAATGCTAAGCTCAGTTGCAAAATGGGTCTTGAGTTTGATTGGCAAATCACTTAGTGAAGCGTCTGCAAAAAATTTAGTCCTCAAACGTAGTGTAAACCATAGGAGAGTATAAACTTTGTTCCTTTTTCTATCCTTCAAAGGAAGACAGGAGGAATCTATTGTTAAAGACAAGTTTTTAAAATGATGAGTAGCTAAAGTGACAAGAGTTCTGCTACTGTAGGGACCATGGGCTATAATGAAAATCCATCAGTATTGTAGATAGGTGGTAGCAGATGTAAAGAGAAAATTAGGCTTTAAAGGAAAGCAAGGGTCCTTGTCAACTCAGACTCTTAGATTTTGCTGTTTAGGATTGTGTAAGATTCTGTTATCTAATGATGAAAATGCTGCATAATTGAAAGACAACTGAAGAAGATTAATATTTAAGAAATAATAATATAAGAATTAATTGGACAGGAAGAATTGAAATTATTGCTAAGGGATTAGCAAAATTATTTCAAAATTTTGAGAAGAACAAGAATATAAATACCCACATGGTATCAATATTATATGTATATATTTGTGCTTTAGTTCATTTAATTGCTAAGTTCGTTCAAAGTCCTTTATTTCATATTTTTGGGAGACTGGGTGAAGTGTCTTACATAGTTTAATTATTTTAATTATTATAATCTTTTATTATTATATATATTTCCTTCTATCTGTATACATAAATAGCCAGATATCCATTAAGTTGATGTTTTTCTCTGTGATGAAGAAGCTAAGATAATATTCCATTCTAAAAGTAAGATTGTGGCTGCCTAAATTCAGAGTCCATGGTCCAAACACTGGTGGTCAGTGCCATCTCTGTCAGTGTCTGAGGCATTTGGAAAATGCCCTCAAAAATGTGTTTTATTGTTTGGTCACCCTGAAGTGGTCAGGCAGTTGGACTACTAAGTCACTTCCAGCTGGAATACTCTTTAGTATTCTAATTAACACTGCTGTTGCCTAACTAATAGGTTGATATTGAGCCTTAAAAACAGAAGGGGATGCACAAAACCTGCTGGCATACCTCAAAACACCTCAGGCTTGTTTTGCTTTCTTTCTTACCTTTTTTTCAGTGTATTTATCAGTGGTAATGTCATTGTAATTGACTTGAAATAACAAACAATGTCATTATTAAACTGTTTTTTCACTCAGAATGGCTTGCAGAGTATTAATACAGCTTATGGTCACTTTTTCCTCAAGCTCTATTTTTTGCTGGAATCTAAACATGAATTGCAGGTTTTCTGCATTTAAAAAAAACATACTTAAAAATGGAAGAGAAAATGGAAAGCTCTCACTGAGAGCAGATAACAAAAGTTTTGTTTTCTGTGTTTTTAGTTTAAAATAGAAAGTGGACAAGTCTAAGATGCCTATAGACAAAACTTATTTTAGGGCAGAAGTGTGAACTTTATGCTCATGCTAGATCAATACATACAATTAGAATCTCTAAGTCCCGCTACAAACTACAAGTGGAATATTCTTTCTTTTATCAGTCTCTTCTGCTGGACTGTAAGCTGTTTTATTACTTATATATGGCTGTTTTTCAGCAAATCCTTTTTTATACCAAGGACCCAATTACATTTTCCTTGACTTCTTATACTCTTGTTTCTTTTTCAGAAGTCTTTTTCCTTCATATTTTTAGCAGTAAAGTTACTTTGATGATAGACATTCTTTGACTAAATAAAACTATATTTTAAATATTATCTTGCTGTTCTTGCTATTACTAAGAACACTATGCAGCCTATCAGTAATTGATTATTTCTTGTCTCAAGCTGAAATAAGTATTACTATTTTTGTGTGAGTCAATAATGAGTTGGGGCATTTTGCAGTCAAAGGCAAAAAGGAAAAGCTTTTCAGCAATGATTCTGTTGAGTCTTGTTTTTTGTAGTAATTTGCTGATGTTTGGCAGAACTTCTTTATTTCAAGTTCCTGGCATCATTCTTACCTTTCTAGGGGTGTTCCATCGACTGGATAAATATTTCCAGTCAAGTTCGGTATGTGGATAAATCTTTCTCTTTATGTGAAATATTTTATGTTCATCATATGATGTTAAGAGCTTCAAACTAACTTTCTTTGGTCAGATCTGCTACGAAGCAGAAACACTGGTGCGCCTCAAATGGATACTTCAGTAAGAGTTTAAAGCAATTATGCAAGACATTAAACCCTAGATTACATCAAAATGCTGATCATAACATTATAGTAAGGCTATATTCTGATTGCCACAATAAAAACAGCTTCTGTTAGTCAACCACAAGATATTTTTAGAGAAAATAAAGATTCACATTTAAACAGAGCCAAAGTCTCAGGAAAGATTCTGCATATAGAAAGGAGATCTAATCTTTTTTCCTCTAAAACAGTAGATATGGTGTTTTGCAATAAACAGGAGCACTAAAATTGTAATGATTTTCACAGTTGATTTACAGTAGTTTTAAAAATCTGTAGAAAAATAACATGACTGTGTTTGGGGTTTTTTTGTGTGTTAATCTTGTTTAATTTTAAGAACTGAGGTATGATTCTGTAAACGTGGAAAACAATGTATTCACTGTTTGGGTTCTTTTCTTCTCATCTAAACAGTTTTTTGTTTGTTTTTTCAAGAAAGTCACCTACCCAAGTAGCTTTTTATTTCTCTAGAAGATGGCAAAAAATTCAAGGACTCATGGCAAAGTACACAAGTGGTGAGAAAGAATAGCTGCTGCTAATTGGCTGCATGAAACAGTTTTACTGGAAGATAATTCTGTGAAAAAGCTGATGCCTCCTCCTGTGAACATTTGGCTACCTGGATAAATGCCTGTTCTTTGCACTTAAGGCTGTGAAAACTGCAAATAAATTTAATTACCCATTGACAGCATCTAATGGCTATGCTAATATGATTAATGAGAATTTGAAAATTTTAGTGGGTTTTAATGTTTTTTTGGCGGGGTTTTTGTACTGGTGACTCACGTGCTGTGACTACGTTACTTTTCTTTGGTTTCTTGGGTTTGGATTCCTTGAGAGGTCTCTGGCATACACAAATTCAGTGCTGTTTGATTTTGCAGATCCCCTTTCCACGTGTGTTTTTCACAGTTAACAGTGTGATGTGACCTTTGGATTCCTGCACATGCTGCTGATTCCTGCACTGTTTGGATTTCTCCTAGGCTGATCTTGACTCTCAAGGATTCCGCATAGGTAGCAATTCTCTCTGGAGTATGAAGTGTGTATTATTAGCCAACAAAGCATGTTTGTCTGTAAAGCCCTGACATTTTTGCACAGTCAGCTGTTTTATTTTTTCCTTTGACCTGTCTCTCCACTTAAGAGGAGGTGAGAACACAAAACTGCTGGGTAGCACTGCCTTTGTGAAGCTTGCTTTGTAAGTTTATTTTTTGCTCTGTTTAGTCATGTTTGGAATTGGCTTGCTTTTAGATCAGTTTGGAAGGCCCTAGCCTGTTGTTTGTAACCTGCAAACCATTGCCATGGAGCACAAGTCCTGTGTGGAAGCTGCTCACATTGTCAGCATAGCATTGGTCTGTATTTGCTGCCCCATGGAGGCAGGGGATTATCGGGGTCATTGCCTTTGTCATGGGACTTTCAGGTTAAAATTGTCTTCTGTGAATCTGAATGTTATTACATGGTAATCAGATGCAGAACAACTCCTGCCAAGAAGACCATTTGAAAGAAAATGCTGCATCAGAAGCGACTGAGGTATTTTGGTCGTTTTGTGAGGGCTGGTCATGTACTTTTATACGTGTTACAGGAGATCTTGAGCTCAGGCTTCTTGTTTCCTTTCATCCAAATACTTACTATAACTTCTGTACTCTGTCCTGGATTTCTGGTAGGGTTTAAATGGGAATTAAAGTATTACAGGCAAAGTGTGCTTAAAATAAGGCTATGTTAGTCTGATACATAGTCTTCCTCATCCTAAATTACTGTTGTTTTGTTCCAAAGTGAGTCTTAGTATGTTATCTCACAAACACTCACTTAATCAGAGACCTATCTCTTATGTCCATTGACCTGTCTTTAAGAACAATTGTGAGGCTTGTTATAACAAAAGACAAAGCAAGTATAAAATATGTAGGCCATATTTTGGTAGGGTTGTCAGCTGCTGTTGTACTTCAAAACAGATGCTGCTTCAGCAGACAGTTCTTCTGAAAGAAATGCCTTTAAAAAATGGAAGTGCTTGGGGTAGGGGAAAAAAAAAAGAGACACTAAGCTCAATGCAGTTATGATGAGATTGCCTGAGAGCACTGGGAGAAAGCCAGGCATAAAAATTAAATGCCTATCTGCTTTTTGTCTTGGAGAAGTATCTTAAAAGCTGGTGTGCTGGAAATGACCAGAAAAGTGTTCCAGGACCTCGCTACATCCTTCCCTGGAAAGAGCTGCGTTTCTGAGACTCTGTTAAATTGTATCTTCTGTCATGTCTCAGCTGAAGTTGTGAATGAGTCAAGTGTGTGTGGCTTCCTTGGCTCTCAGCATCCCACGGATGTTCCCGGCCTTGTGCAGAACAGTGACTTCTTCAGAGAAACAAGATTTTCTAGGTGACACTGTACAGACCTGAAGTTGATATTCTTTAGTTACAAATAATGTAACTAGACAAAGAACTTGCAGTACTTCAGGACTGTTTATCAAGCTGTTTTTTATAAGCATTGCTTTAGTTTTGCAGATTCGGAGAAATCAGTGGTTACCCACAGAGATCAGTGTGTTGAATGGCTTTGTCCAGGTGAACAGACTTGAATTTTTTTCTTGGTTTAGAGCAAATGTAAACAATTTTCAGGTTCTTGCAAATGTTATCTGTTTCATAAAGAAGGAATCTGAACTTTTTTGTAGTCCTCTGCTTCTATATGTGGTAACTTTTAGTTGCTCTTTTCTGCAATGAACTCTGCAGACAATATACAGCCAAGATGGGCATTATAGTTAAGGAATTTCTACATCCAAACTGAATATAACTCAGTTTTTCTGCCTAACACATGTGCAGAGCATTTCAGGTTCCTTATTCTTAGGTGGACGTTCATTGTCCATGATGAGTGAGTTGGAATTGCCAGTGAGATCAGGATGGGAAATGTATCCAGACTTCTTAAAATAAAACCCCAAAAGTTGTACCAAACATATTCCATACATTACACTGAAATTCAAGGTAATCGTTATCATAAAGGCTTTGCTTCAACAGAAGCTAAAAAAACCAACCAAACAAACAAAAGAAAAACAAGACTTAAACAACCTGAAAAACAAGCCCACAACAAATAAAAAAAAAATTTTGATTTTTGGGTAGGTTTCTTTTGAGTTTTGATTTTTGTCTTGGTTTGGGAGTATCATTTTGGGAGTTTTATTTGGTGGTACTTTTTTTTTTTTTTTTCCTTTGAAAGATATGGTGATCCAATTCAGTCTGAAGATGACCACTCCTAGGTGGCTGAGGAGGAAACTGTACAAAACTCTAGTGAAGACCAGGTGTAAACAGAGATTTAGGGCTGGTAAATGGAAGTTCTGTCTTCAGTTTGGAATCTTTTGTGAACGTTTGCTTTGATAATCCCATGAGAATTTGTAATAAATTTAATTGGGAGAAGACATCATCAGCTGCTTCTGTTGGTAATGGTTGGCCATAATAGCTACCTGAGTAAATGTATGCAAATTGCTTCATTCAGGGACTACTTAGCATTGTAAAATGCACACAAATGTGAACGTGTATAAGAATACTTCTTCTCTTGGTGACTGATAAAAAAATTATTCTTTTTTTACTATGTGAAATATGTGATAGTGGCTGTAAGATAGCTCCAGTGCTCAGCATGAGTCCTGAACTGGTGAATTACACTAAATTCTACAACCTAGAATACTGACAACAGTCTAATTTGTTTTCTATTTCCTGAAAATAGACAGAAGTCTAGTATATTTCTTTCACTATTTTTTTTTTTAAATGGACTTTTTTTTTCATTTTAGCAAGATCTGCAAGGTAAATTATCTTTCTCTTGTGGAATCAAACAACACTTTAGGTATTGAAAGGATTCCTATGTTGTTTGGGCAACTTTGATTCAATAAGTAGCAAAAGAGCTTAAATATCATTGAGTAAGAAAATCTGAAGCTCATTCTAAAGAAAGGAAGTCTAAAGTCTCCATTTAGAATATTTTTGTAGTTTGCTTGGTTTTTAATGATGGTGTGTTGTAGGTTTTTTGCTGTTGTTGGCTTTTTTTTTTTTTTTCTTTGGAGGTGGAGGTTTTTCTTGTTGTCTGTTGGTATCTTGTTTAATTGTGTTTTTTTTTTTTTTTTTAAAGTTTGAATTTATACTACGCTTTTCTAATTCTATGTAGTCTGTGAGCCCCATATTGCCTCTTCTGGCCAAACTGAACATTACAATGAGCAAGGAGAAATAAAGAAATGGTGACACTCTCCTGTCTCTTTATCTTGCTGAAAAGTGGGCCTGGCAGTTTTTAAGTCATTTCTCATCAGAGTTAGACTGTCCTTGCTCTTATCCCTCCCCAGACTTTGTTTTTCATTTTTTCACCTTTCAAAATTTAGTACATTCTGACGTTTTATTTTTGTTTCAGTAATGAAGTAATCAAGTGAATTCTTTAATATGATTATTGTAGATGCTGGCTAAAATTAGTAGGTTTTGAGAACTATTAATCTTTTAAAACTAACAAATACTAGTGTATTGCTTTTAATTTTTAAGTGTTATCATTATCACAAGTTTTCACTCAAAAGCACTTAGTCTTTCAGTATTTAAATTTTTAGAAGCTGCAAAAGACCCCAGAAGCACTGTAGTAAATGTACGAATAAACATGTAAAGGAGTTCGAATGTATGCTTAATTAAATTCTGGTTCTTTATATTCATGGAGAGGATTTGTCAACATTAATTAGTTCATTTGCATTAGTCATATTGGCAAATTATTGCTTTTGTTTTATAAGGTCAGATGCTAAAGTAAAACTAGGTGAGGGAAACCTAGGACTGCAGCAGTAGTTTAGCAGACCTGGTGTCAAGTCCTGGTTCTGTGCAATTACTATTAGACCACAGCCCTGTGTATTTTCCATGCTGTGAGTTGTTTTGACAGTGACCTAATGATGGGATAACTTTCCTTTTTCCAAGTAAGAAGTTGTAAACAGAGGTTAGTTCTGATATGCTGAAAAACATGAGCAGTTTCCTCATTCAGTGCACACTTTATGGAACATTGGTACCAAATTTATGGCATCAGATTAAGAAACCTTGGGCATGAGTTTATAATAAAATAGGAGGAACCTGTTTCTTAGCCCATAGTTGTAAATCATTTATAGAAGGCTGTAAGGAAAGAATTGTGCCTCCTAATTTTGTTTGGTTTTTTCCCTCCATCCCATGATGTTTTCAAAGTGGGGTAGGTTTCTAGTGGAAAGAAGAAACAGGTTGCCTCTTCCTTCATTTAAGGCTTAGCACATTTTTCCTTTAAATTAATTTAATATCCATTAATATGTGTGTGTTAGTACAGGTGGTGATGCAATTTGCCTTCCTACCTTTCACTGAGCCAGCATGAAGGGTTCATGTCATAAGGAGCAGGCTTAAGCTTGCCTTGAGCTCCACTGAGTATGTGGCTCCAGTCTGATAACCTAAACCAAGCTTTGCTAAGCCAACTCTTGTACATCCCTGCTTTGCAGGAATTTGCAGTGGTAGTTTTTGGATTTGGGGCAACAAACACTGAGGGTAGGTCAACTCCCTTCCTTACTCACCATCTTTATCACTTTTTATTTGGAAAGCAGTGTTCTCAAGTAGATCTCTTCCCTCACCCCATAAACTCAATATTAAGTAAAAAGCACATGGAAAAGGAATGTTGTGTTGCAGCTGTACTTGTTGCCTTTTTGATGTAGTTATTTCACACCAGGGAAAATGAGATTAGTTAAACAATACTATGCTTTCATTATCAGATCTGTTTTAATTTTAAATATGATGGTCAGTTATCAACATCCCTTTTTTCAGTAATAGAACCGTGTTTCATTTTTTTTAGGTTTGCTGAGAGTCTACAAGTTCTTTATGAGCACTTATCCAAATATTCCCCAATTTTGAGACCAGGAGGAGATTAAGTGACTTGTCTAAGTGTCAGGCTATGTATCTGATAACAGCAAGCTCCTCTCTTGGACACTGTATGCTCTTTGTTCATTTAATGGATATAAACACCAATTTATTACTAGAGATGAGTTCAGAATACTGGGAAAGAAATTCTCCCATATAGAAGATGGAAGATGTTTACATTTCTGTGCTGTCAGTGCTTTAAAAGGAGGGATGAAAAGACATAATGCATGTGGAGATCAGACAGCAGATAGTGTTTTTAAGCACAGGTGAAAAGGTGCAAAGGTTTTTCTTGTTGAAGTGTGAGCAGTAGGCTTGCTTTTCAGGGCTCAAACCTGCAAGACACAGTGACTTGGAGACCCAGAGCTCTTCAGGTTTGGGAGGGCCTTTTCTTACCTGGGACCCCAGGGTGGATCTAGGTGTTAACTAGTTATGTATGAAGTATCAGGTTTTCTGTCTACTGCTCAGGCAGAAAATTAAAGTGGCCAGCAGCAGGTTCCATAGCATCATCAAAAGCCAGTTAAAAGATATTTTGACCTTTAGGTAGGTCAAAAGAAGTGTGGGAGAAGAGAAGGAACCAGAATGAACAAGAGAAACGGATGGGCTGCCATGTGGTCACTGGGCTCTCAGACTGAGGGGAGAGGTACATGATGGAGCCTTGCCCTGTTTTGTGATTGGGCTTTGATAAAGGTATAATTGGCCAAGTGCCTTTTTTTTTTTTTTTTTTTAATTTTAATTCCTTCCATCATTTTGGCCTGGATTGACACTCTTTATGTGGAACTATTTCCTGTCATCTGCAGGAGTTCAGAGTGGGTAGATCTGGAGTGGTCCTTTCTGGACTTATAATCATAAAAAATATCTTATGTCAAACCTAAATGTGCATAAAACAAATTAAGGGTCCTCAGTGTGATTGAAGAGTGCACTGCTGATTTTAGTAAGTATAAAACATGGATGTTTTGGCTAGGAAGCCTCCTGGAATGAGATCTCTAGTGTTGCCATCTTCATCTACTGTGGTTCTGAACTCAGAAGGGTCACACAAACGTTCTCAAAATAATCATAGCATCTCAAAATAATTGTAGGTCCCAAAGACCTAAATGCATTCTGCTGCTAGTGTATGTTTGGAGATACTCAGCCCCTTTCCTCGTGTGCTACTGGGGAATCCAACCAACGTCGCATCTCAAGGTTGTGCGATGCAGTCCCAGGATTGCTGTTAACCATCCTGGCTGTCCCTGAGGCTTCCCTGCCTGGGGGTGTCTGGTTGAGCAGGGTTGACTGACAGCTTGCACAAGGTCATTTCAGGTAGAGCTAGGAAAGAATCCAAGCCGTGCTGCATGCTAGCAGAGTGTAGCTCTGCATTAGCCCTCGGCAGCCGCGCTGCCTATCAATGTGTGACAGTGCTGCTGTTCTGTGCAAAGGGATTTGTTGACTCCTTGAGCTCATGTCCACTCCTTCACTTACCTGGAGCAGTGCTGCTGTTTCATGTAGCTGTGGCAACTGAACCATGGTTCCTTCCAAGAACTGAGGGAAATGGTGGAGAATACATTATTTAGGGTTTAGTTGTTGTGTGTACGTTTGCTTGGCACCCTTTAATGTAAATCAGTGTTTTTTGTGCCCTCCAAAGGAAGAGCAGGACAAGTGCTTGTTGCTGCCTGATATTATACCTGTAAATAAAATCATGTGTTCACACATGGAAGTGTCAACTTCCATGCTGTAGCTTTAATGTACTCTGTTTTATTTGTTAGTGGTTTTGACTTGTGGTTTTTTGTTTGTTTTGTTCAAGTTGTTTCTTTCAGGGTTTACTTGTTTTGGTTGTTGCTGCTGTTTGCCCTTTCTTTTGTTTGTGTTTTTTTAGGTCAAGTGCAGTTTTGTTTCACTATCTTGGGTCCTTTACCATGAAGTCTTTCAGCTATAGCCAAAATGATTTTACGTAACTTTTGTAAGATGACAAAGTTGTTGTCTTACTTAACTAAGAATGGGGGAACAAAAGGTTGCGATGGGGCACTTCAGCTGCAGGGATCTCAGAAGAGTGTTGCTACAGATACAAAACAGTCTGTAAAATGTGGATACTCTTGGGAGGGTCAGAGAATCTAGTGAACAGTCAAAAATGGCATTTAGATAATAGGAATGAATTACTGGGAAGCAGATTTAAGAGGAAAGAGAAGGAACTCGCTATTTTCTCCTTGATTGTTTCTGACAAAATGAGTTGGAAAATAATCTGTTCCATAGGAAATCCTGCTTTTTACTTGTTACTCAAATTCAGGACAAAAATTTTGTTTACTGCAGAAATAATACACCAATTATGTAGTTTTGGCTGTATTGAAGTCGTTTTGCCTCACTGACATTCAGTCATTCCTATTTGATTTTGGAAAAGATCACACCATTATAGATTGGAATACATCAAAATTCAAACAGAAACCCAGAAAACTTAAGCTTCAGCAAAACAGAACAAAAAAAAAAAAAAAACCTAGTCAAGTGTTTTGAATCTTACATAGAAAGTTTTCAAACTGTACTTGAAGAAAACCAATTTTGATGAAAATAGTTTTTGGTGAAAGTGTATAACTTTCTCTTACTGTTTTTAAGTCTTGTTGGCTCTATCACACAGAGATGAAAATGAGGTAGTTGAAACTGTTATCACCTGTAGCTAGAAAGGAGTTGTACAAGTGGGAGGCTGAGATGGCATCCTGCTTCTGCCACGTTTCCTTGTTGCTGCTGAGCATCGGAGTACCCATTTAAAAAGGTACAGCAGTTCTTGTGTGGCTCACAATAGACATCAGCTCCACGTTTTACAGGACCTGACTTACAACGTTGAACTGAAATTTTCTTGTCACAGCAAGACATTCAACGGATGACAATCAGGCTGCTTGTAGAGAAGTCCACAGAGTCAGAGTTGGTATTTATATTTGTCTAAAACAACTCGAGGCGAGGTAGTGCTTCTTTTTTTTTCTAAGCAGCTTTTAAGGGATTAATATAAGGAGATCTCCTGCAAAGCTGACTGGAGAAATGACACAGAAACAATCAGTTCTATGTTTGTGTACTTTCACATGGAGAGTTGTACTGTCAACAAAAGCAGTAAAACAGACTTTGCAAATTTGTATAATCCCAGAGGAATGTAAAGAAATTGGACAGTGCTTATGATGCACTTAATCAAATAGGTGTATATGCAAATAGGAGGAGCAGGTTTTGTATAATTGCTGTAGATAGAGCAAAAAAAGAAAAAATAAGTCCAGGAAAGACCAAGAATTTCTGCCTCTTGTTTCAAAACAAGGTTGTTTGTAGTAGAAGATACTTTAGACAACAAGGAAGAAAAATGTTGTAGGACCTTTCATAAGAGTTCCAACTTTAATTTGTGGAGTAAAGCTTCAGAATGTATCTTGGGATTTTTGTACATGTTTCTATTGCTATTGTTTGCCAAGATTCCTAACAGAGTACATTGACAGGAAATAAACCATCAGGAAACACTCTGAATTGTGTTGTTCTATCCATTCCAGTGAGGTTTCATTAATGTTTCCATGCTTAAATGTTAGGGTACAGTTTTTGGTAACTGTAATTATAATTTGTGGTTTAAAGATAAGACATATACTCATATACAATCAGTGTGTGTGATTTCAGCGTATGTAACAGCAGTCTGATACAAATGTAAAGAAATTAAATTGCCCTCAAATACTGCTTTCTTGTCACTTTGCTGTAGGTATTGTATAAGCAAACTAGTAACTTCAGATACTGTTGATAAACGAATGCTGGTTATGTCTTTTAGTCTTACCTAAGAGAAAAAAATATGCTGGTAGAGGCTTATTTCCCTAATTTGAGAGCACATGCCAATTGTTCTGAGTCATTACCATGCATTTATGAAGGAGTAAGCGCTATCAAAAAAAAGCATCAAATGGCAAAAGTTGAAATGTATTTCAAAAACAGAAATGTGTCATAAATTAACATACAGTCTTTAAGGTGATTGAATTCCATATCAGACTTTGTTGTGTTTTTTTCTGGAGGAGGGGTGAGGGTTCATGGTAAGTTGATGTGTTCTGTGATTGGATTTCTGTACTAGGGGTAAGGAGAGTAGTATTAAGGTGATGAATGATATTTGTTTACATTCCTCTCTGATTTCTTATGACTTTAATAAATTAATATGTTCACCTAAAAAGGCAAGCTGCCAATCCTTACCAAGAACACAGTGATGCAGTATTTGTACTGTTTTTATCTTAAAAGATAGGTGAATGCCAAAAATATTGTTTTGCACTGGTAGATACCTTTATTATGTGGTAGGCAACATTACAGTTCTGTTCTCTCAAGAAAATGTCTTTGATTTTAGTAGAGGTTGTACCTATTTCAGGAAGAAAATACACCACTGAACAAACCATTTATATAAGTACATGTAAAAGAAGTGGTGCTTTCTGTGTGTTTTCAATAATTAACCAATTTTCCCACTCTGAACCAGAATGTTACTAAGTTCTTCCCAGAACACTGCTTGAAAACATTTACACTCAGTGTATTGCTCATTTACGTAGCTCTTGCTTGTTCATGGACAATCTTTTAAGATTTAATTGCTGTCAAATAACAAAAAAAACATTTTTGATCAGTACATGATTTATAAGTAAAGATAACATTTATTCCAGAGTTTTATATTGTATCAGGCGACTTAGGAAGCTTTTCAGGAGACAGCAATTATTTACAAGCTAGGGTCTGTGGTTGTAGATTCCCTGAAGAAGAGGGATGAGGGATTAATCTCAGTCCCTTCCGCTGCTTTTTTTTTCTGTTCAGCAATTCAGTTTTTTGGAGCATGTTTTTCTGCAACATTCAGCTAATTCTGCAGAGATATTTTACTGATAATCCAAGTCCTCTCCCTATTTGACTGGTTTAACCTTCCAACATGGGAGATCTTAAGTAATTCAGCCACAGTCTGACTTTTATTTTCTCAAGAGAAGTAAAACCCTTAGGTAAATAACAGGAATAGTAGTAATATATTGGAAAGCCCACTAATACTTTTGGATTTTTCTGAACCTTAGTATTTTGAATAGCCTGGTCTTCAGATGGTTTTCATACTGTCTAGCCATTACAAAATTCAAGAGTATTTATTCTCTGTATTTAATTTTACATAGAAATACCTATAATTTTTCAGTGTGATCATCACACTACTTAAGTAAATTGGACATTTAATTGGAGTTCCTATCCACTGCCAATGCTGTTCTTCCTAGGAGATGCAGAGGTAGAGGAGAAAAAAGTTTGTACTTGATCTTTTCTTCCCTAGGATAGGCTGTATCAAAAGGACAGTTTTAGTTGTGTTTTACAATTAAATGCTTTTAATTTACTGGCTTTCACTTATTTTGTTTGTTCCACAGCCACACCTGTATTACTAAAATTATATTGAATGTGTAGAAAGCATTAGTATTTTGTGTGGTTTGGCTTTCATCATGTAATTTGTTTGTTTGTTGAGTCCCAGTGCAGAATTGAGCAGGGCCATTGAATTGTAGTTAGGGTGTGACACATTTGTGTGGTGGTGATGCTGCTGAGGACATTGCACTGCCTGAGATGGCAGACTAATGTGTTGTGCTTCTGTTCATGCCACCCATCAAGGATGGACATGGTTGGACTGTGAGAAGACAGGAGTAAACATATTGTTTCTGCTTTACCTAAATTACATTATTATATATTTATTGATATTGCTACATTATTATGTTTGGGAGTGTCAAATATATCATAGCTGGATCCTCATTGTGGGGGAAAGGACACTCTCATCCTGGAAAATGTGGGTTTTTTGCACAATCTTTGGAAGGGAAATTGTACTTTTACAGTGTTTTTTGGGTTTTTTGTTTGGTTGGGTTTTTTTTTTGTTTGTTTTGTTGTTTTGTTGTTTTTTTTTTGTTTGTTTGTTTTTTGGGTTTTTTTTCCCTTTTGATATGTTAGCAAATGGGCTTTCTGTTAACCACAGAAATCTTTAGATATTTTTCTCCTGCTTTACTAGAATGTACTTGTCTGCCGGGAGGTTGAGGTTAACTTGATTTCTGACTTGAATTGAAAATCAATTCATCCACCCCTTAGTCATAATGCTATAAACTACATTTGAGAAGCTGATCTGTGTTGAATTACATGTGAGTTTGTGCTGGGAATTGAGTCCTAGCTTCCCAAAATAGAACTTTTCATACAATGACAGGCTTTTTTCCTCTTTTTTCTTTTTATACCATTTGCCTTAATGAGAAGTAGCTATAAATTATATTTTGCCAAAAGATGGAGGAGATAGGATTTCCTGACTGTGCTTAGTTGCAGTTTGTGGGGTTTTAGTTGTTTTTTGGTTTTGTTTTTGTGGGTTTTACTTGCATGGATACAGCATAATGCAATTTTATATCTATGTGTGTGTGAAACTTTTCTGAAAGTCTTTTCACTGAATGCTTGTGGTCAGGTTGCAGCTCATGAAGACCAATTCAGTAAAAAAGCAGAAATGCTAAATGGAAGAATCGTACCTGGTTGTTCATAATGCAGATGTTTTTCATTTGGGGGAGGAGGGGGACTGGTGGTGTTCCTGTTCTGATTATATTGAGGCTTTATTAAGGTGAATTTATCAGAGACTAGTTTTCCTGCTGAAATTTTTTGTTACTTGTAAAGCAAATCTGAAAAGGTTCATTGTACCTGTTGGTTTCTGTTCTTTACTCTCATCTACCAATGACTCTGGAAGTGAAGTTAATGCAATTCAGCCATTTGAGTTTTTTCTCCTTCGTGCCTTGCTTGGTTTTTTTGGTCACCTTGTGAATTGGTGTAAATTTGGGAGAAATTAAACGCTCCCCTTAGTTTTAGCAGAGATGATAGTTGTTGTCTGTATTTGCTTCTGGCTAATTACATCTATGATTCAACACGAAGCAGCACCTCTGTATTTTTAAGTTACCTGTGGCAGGCAGCTGGTGCTGCAGTTCAGGGTGTGATTATGGTTGAACAGGCAATGTTGACATGGGAGCTGGTGGGAATGAAGATTTGAGGTGGAAGAGTTCATAGAAGAAGTTGTTGTTGGTTTTTTGAGTGGAAATACAATGTTCAAATCCAGAGGAGGCTGGATTATTTCAGTTTGATCACTCAGCTTGATGTTTTGTGCTTTCCACTTGGGTGGAACTTTGGAGTAGCTCTGGAGAAGTTTCTGTGTGATAGCACACATCTCATGGTTTGGGTACTCTTCAGAGAGTCTCATTTTTCTTAAGTATGTGACAGTGAGAGGCACAGAGCAGAAACATGAGTAACATGGAGCACTTAAAAGGGAACAGTATATTCAATTTGCTCTGAAATTGCATCATGTTTATATTAATATAAATGACTCACAAATTTATTGAAGGAATGTGAACTTCATGGCAGCTTCAAGGATATGTTCTCAGCTTTATGCTTAAGTGTATTAGTCATAGTTAGCTATGATATAAAATATTTGAATATTTTGGGGGGTTTTTGGTTTTTTTTTTTTTTTTTTGTTTTTGGGTTTTTTTTTTTTTTTTTTGGAGAGAAGAGAACAACAATCTCACTCATGGATGAAGTTGGCAGCCAAGTGTTTTGGTCTGACCTGTTTTTAATTCTTGATTTCTTCAAACTGTCATCTGGAAACTTCAAAGTTAGCATGAGCTCACCATGATCTATAGGTATTAAAAAAAATTCCCCAAACAAACAACGATATTACTATTAGATTTTTGTGCTGTTGAATGAATGTGTTTTGCTCTAGTGTTGTAGCTGTGACAGCCAGGGATTTTTTCTTTTTAAATAAGAGTCTCATTGCCACAAGTTCAAGTGGGTATTCTGTATATGAAGGCATCAGAAGTTATGCTGCATGTACTACTGGCTTAGCATTTCTTTCCCAAAAATCTACCAAAATGGCCAAAACAAAAACCAAGTGATATTTTTTTTTATTTTATTTTTCTAATGGCTGTTTTACTGAATCTCTTTTATCGTCAGTTCTGTTCTATTGTTTGTGAATTTAATAGAAAAAGGTTAAAAAAAAAAAAAGCTGGCCCAGATATGTTAAGATGATTTGCTTTGATCTGGTAAAGTCACTCTGATTTGACGTGTTGTACATGAGGACAATTTGGTCTCTATGACTAGGAAAAAAAACACTTAATTTCTTTTTTTTTCTTTTTGGTTTCCTATCTGTTAAGGGATGATTACTGTGCCTTTTATCACATGTAGGACGGTAATACTTGAAATATACCCTGAAACATGTGAATGAAAAATATCCTATGGACTGTTGTTTTGTCATTTTAGGCATCATAGCAATTATAACAATGAGAAGTAAATAGATTTAAAATTGTCTACAGTAAAATTGTCTGCAATAATCTATATGATTAATTTGGAGTAGTGAGTAGTTTTAGTTCCTTTAAATAGATTGTAGTACTCGTTTGGCATAGATTGTATTATCCACCACTTTGACAGACAAAGCAAAAAGCTGCTTCGTGACATACCAGTATTAAAGGCAATTATTTCATCTTGCCCTTTCATGAGTTTGTTCATATTAGTAAAACTCATAACCACACCTCACTATGTTTTTCAGGGTAAGAGAAGCCTTGCTGAAGTAATTTTAGATTTTTTTTTCTTTGTTGGTTAGTCAGGACTTTTTGGTTGCTGTTTCCATTGTCTTTGCTGAGTAATGTTCAATGCAGCTGTGAAGTTCTACAGGCCTTGACAATTTTTGTGTACACAGTTTTGATTGGAAAGCCCTTTCCCTTCATGAAATAAGAATTTAAAAAAAAAAAAAAAGACAACTGATATGTTACTGTATATGCTTGTCTGGTAAAAAGAGATTGTATTGGCAGACAACCACTGTAATGAGTTCCTGCTTTATTACCTGTTTTGGCTCAGTTATGTTGATTCTATCCCCATGCAATCTACTTGATTATCTTTTTAAGACATATAATAAACACAGAAAGCCACTTTCTATACAACTTTATAAGTTTTTATAAGGGAACACTTGTGGTAGTGGTATATAATACCATTTCAAATACTGTTTACTGCATAAAGCATGAAATTTGTTCTTTTAAATCTCATAATAAGTAGAAAATATGTGATTACAAAACTACAGTTTTATCATACATCAGAAAGTGACAAGTTCTAAAAAGACACAATTTTAGGATTTTATTGTGCAGGATGTGTCCTGAAATTTTAAAAGTATGCAATATCTTGGTTTCAGCCTTCTTGGTAGAACTGAAATCACTGACAGTGTTAGGATTTTCTCAAGTTTACATGCTTTTAGAGGAGTTATGTTAAATATCTTTTTTGTTAATAAAAAAAAAAAATTTTTTTATTTTTTTTTTTTTTTTTTTAAGAATGGTGTTCTCCTTTCTCCCAGACTGTAGAGCCTACTAGGAATTGGAAGGAAGAAAGCAATCTAGCCAAAGTAACCTTCTCTTCTCTCATATGGTTCATATGAATTCTGATTCTTTTGTCCCAATTATCAGTGACAATCAATGACCACAGTAGTCAAGTTAGATTACCCTTTGGAAAATGCTGTGGGTTTCTGTTGGTTTTCATTGTTTTTGGGTTTTTTTTTGTTTTGCTTTTTTTTTTTTTTTTCTCTTTTCATAAAAGAAAATGTAGGCCATAGGGTTTTTTGGGGTTTTTTTTAGAATATTAAAAAATTAATGCAAAATCCTCTTGAACACCATGTGCAGTTATGTCCTCTTAATTTCAAGAAAGAGTTGGTGGAATTAAAAAAATGGGGAGAAGCTGGTGATATTATCAAGGGTGTGGAATAGCTGCCAACGAAGAGAGGAGCCTCAGCATTTTAGTCTGAAGTGAGTGAGGGACAGGACTCAAGTTCTTAAAAATATAAAATCGTTTAAGCATTAAGGCAAAGGCTGAACTGACTGGGAAATAATGCCAGTACTAGGGACATCTGATTAAATGAGCAGAGATGTGTAAAACAGATGGGGGGAAAAAACCGTATTTGTTTACACTGGTTTGTGACTTCTGTAAGTTGCTGCCACAGGATATTTGTGGGAAATGGTACCAGTGTGTTCAAAAACTGACCAGATGAATTTGTGGTCGATGGGCACAGAGGGACACCAAAAGGCCTAAGGCAGGGGTAGATACCTTCTGTGCACCACAGATTCATTAAGTTTGGGAAAGACCTCATACATCTAGTCCAACTTGTGACAGCACCATGCACATTAAGCCACGTTGTGAAGTGCTGTGTTTACTTGGCTTTTGAACACTTCCAGGTCAGGAAGTTGAGTATAAAAGACAGGAGCCCTGGGTAGAGATTGAGTTGGTATGCATTAATTGGCGTCTCCCTCCACTGACAGAACTAAGCTATCGGCTTTATCCTAGAGAGGATTTCATAGGTAATAATGTATTCATAGCAAAACTTTGAGAATGAGCCCAAATTCTTCTGTCTATAATGATATACAAAAGGCTTTTCAGCATGAGTCTGCATGTTCTGTCATTTTGAATATTAAGACATCTCAGGCCTTAAAGGAAAATTGCTAATGTTTGTGACAGCAGTCTCAAAACAAACCAAACCTGCTGTTGATTCAGTAGGAGAGTTTCTAAACCTCCTTCCTAACAATCCTGCTTGGTAAGACTGGGGGGGCCACCAATTTGGGGTTTTGCAGTAGGCATTGTTGAAGTTCAAGTGTTGGGAGGTAAAATTACTTCTCGTTCTTTCCATCTCCTGTTTTGAGGCTTAAATGTATGAAAATCTTGGAAAAACCTTGGAACCCTGTGAGCTTTTATTTACCAATGCAGTAAACTAATCTGTGGGGAAAGACTGCTCTTCATAACCTCAAACTGCAGTCTTCTTACAGTATGTGACATTTCCTCTTTTTGCGTGGTTTGGTTTTGTAGATGTGTTGTGGTTTCACCCCAGGCAGCCACTTGCTCACTCCCCCATCAGTGGGATCAGGGAGAGAATCTGAAGGGTAAAAGCTGGAAAACTCATGGCTTGAGATGAAGGCAGTTTAATGGGGAGAAGCATAGCTTCACACAGAAAAAGCAGAGCAAAACAAGGAATTGATTCCGCTCTCCCTGTCTGGGCAGATGTTGGGCCATCTCCAGGAGAGCAGGGCACCATCACACATAACAGTGACTTCAGCAGACAAATGTCATCACTCCAAACATCCCCCACTTCTTTTTCCAGTTTATATTCTGAGCATGATATCACATGGTCTGGCGTACCCCTGTGGGTCACCTGTCCTGACTGTGTCTCCTCTCAAGCACCCCTGGGCCCCCTGGCAGTGTGGCAGTACAAAAACCAGAAAAGGCCTTGGCTCTTTGCAAGCTCTGCACAGCAACCACAAAAAACCTCTCTATTATTATCAACCCTGTGTTCAGCACAAAATCAAAACACAGCCCCATACTAGCCACTGTGAAAAAATCTAACTCTACCCCAGCTGGAACCAGCACATGAGGCCCACACCTTTTTATGGGTATTATGAGGACAACAGCCCCTTTTTGTGTTCCCTTGCCTGTCAGATTAATTTTGGGTGTATTAAAGCAGACCTGTTAGTTCCTCCACCAAAGTGGAACCCAGGAGCTGCAGAAAAGGATAGAGTTCTTGCTGGGATGGATTAGCAGTAGGCTATTTATTGATGGATGCTTCCATGTGGTACCTTATTTAAGTTAAACTGCATCCATGCTATTGTCTGCCAGTGTGGTGTTCAAGACAATGACTAAATTGAACCACTTGCAGATGTGGTTTGAATTTATTAGCAATATTTTACTTGTATATAAAAGGATTCCTGACTCAAATAGGCTTTGTCTGAGAAACTGCGTAACGGTTTTGTTCATAGAACAGTACATCCTATTTGACTTTATTACTTTTCAGTATCTTTTGAAAACCTTTTCAGGTGTTCAATAGAAACAGCCAAATCCACACCAGACAGGAACAGTAGTTAAGTGCACTTATACTTGTTGTTGTGTGCAGTACATCAAATGTAATGGGAACATAACAATATACTATTGTATACAGTAATTTTTTTTAAGTCAGTCTCTTTAATAATAACTTTAAGTGTTGTGGTTTTGATAACTTATAGTTTGCTGTGCTGTTCTTTTTATAAGTCTAATACTTGGTTCCTCTATAATTTCAAGAATTTGGAATTGCATGCTTTGTGGTAGGTTTTTTTGGTGTTCCTTTTTTTTTTTTTTTTTTTGTGACATAACATTCCCGTGTGAACAAGTTATTAAAATTATGGATGTAAGTGTGATGTAATAGTGTTGTCCATATTTGAGTTAACGTCTCTTTCACATATTCCAAGTGTCCTAATATAAGTGATAAAGGAATAAGATTCTTTTTGGAAGAGGGGTTAATAATACCAAATGTGGCCTCTATCCTTCTGTTAGAGCTGTGAGCCATTGTGGAGCAGAATTGACATCAGAGCTGTGTCAGGTGGCTGCTTGCATGAAAATCACTGGAGCCATAATGGAGCCATAATGTTTATTCAGTCTTCACTTTTTCATGCATTACATAGGCTTATTATTTATTTTCAAGTAAATTTGTAAATAGAGTAAATAAAGTAAATATTTTAAAGTAACATTTTCAATGTTCTGTGCCAGGCACTGTCAAAATCTATTGTATATTAGTGTAACAATTAGCTCACTTGCTTTGGGGATTAGATTTTTTTATTAATTGCATTAAATCATCCTAGAACACTACCACTGCAGCACTTATGTGAATGTTGACTTTTCATGATTTTTTTTTTTACTTCCCTTGAGTTGATTTTGGATGACTTTTCCTTGCTGCTTCTTAATTAATGTTTCCTTTATGTTTCAGATTATCTTTTTCCTAATTTTAAGGTTCTTAATTTTCTATGAGTTGGCTTCATAATGGAGGCATTCAAAAGTGTTTCTGATTCTCTTTCTTCAGATTTACCAGAGGAACCCTTAGTTGTGAGGGGAACTCACAAATATGAAGCTGTTGATTTCAGTCTGGATTTTAGGGCTTGGTTTCATGCAAAATATAGAAGATTGCTTGTATTCACTCCTCCATTAAATATACTCCAATATTTAACTCAAATGAAAGACTGAGATGTGTCTGTGTCACTGAGCAGGGGGTAATTTAGGGAGTTTGGGTGATAGGTGATAACCTGCATGTGCCAGAGATCCCAAAATGGGACTCTGGCTGTGGCCTTGGAAGGAGATTTTTCTGTCTCTTTCAGAGGCATGCAGTTCCAAACTCTGTGAATTGTTGACTTAAAGGAAGTGGTCAATTACGGGTAGAACTGCCTTGATCTTTTAACTGGAGTTTTTTTCTCTGAATGCCACAGTTCTGAAGGCAAGGGGGAAACTGTTTCATTGTGTGATAAAGTGAATTCTATTAGCATTGAGACCTTGGGTACGTAATAAAGCCTTAAGGCTAGATCATTAAAAGAATGGACATGACTCTGAGAACTCAAAAAATTACTGTTTGGTGTCTTATCATTTTTAATCTAATAATGAAGTCAAGCCACTGGGAAAATGGCAAAATTATCAGAATGTGGGAATCTTAAAATATTATATTACTAATGCAGAAACAATTTGCACTTGCTCAATGGGATATTTTTTGAGTCATGCCTGATTAAGTCTGATTTTTCATGTGGCTCCAAGATTGACCTGCTGCTGGCCAAGGTCGAGTCCATCAGTGAGGGTGGAAGCATCTCTAGGGTAACATAGTTAAGAAAGGAGAGAGAAAAAAATCACGTTAAAAATAAGCTTAATAACAAGATACTATAGTAATCACAGTCTCTAAATTAACTACTGTTGTTACTTGAGGGAAACAAAAAACACCCTCATGGAGACATTATAGATAGCTGTCCAAAAACATCAACATAGTGTTTAGGTCCCCTTACTGAGTTTCAGAAGGGGAATGGAATCAAGGGCAAGCGAGGAAACATCAGTATGTCATTGGAAATTCATGAGCAACACTGTCTTGGAAAGTTATAAATTAAGAATAAGGAAGTTGCATAGCAGGATAATGAAGATGTTAATTTTGGGAAGGTTTCCATTTCAGGTGAGATTAAAGGTCCTGGCTGCACTATGACCTGGAAGAGAGGCAACTGAGAAAGGTGTAACTGTAGCATGCAAATATGACGTGCATGGAAAAAAGCAACAAAGACATTTTATTCACAAAAATAACTTAACTAAGAGAGAAACAAAAATCGCAGGCAATTGGCTTAAATTTGCAAGTGCCTATTCACAAATTAAGCAATTTTTGTTAACAGATAAAAAATACTACAGCCCAAACACAAACTCAGAAAGCTATTACAGAAATTAACACACACATCTACTTAATGACTGTTCATACCAAATACGTGTGTGTAACTCCAAGTACCTGAACTGCAAGTTGTTGTAAGTGGGAAAAATGCAGTGCATCTGTCACAAAAGAACCCTGTGTTTTAGTTTGTTTTTTCCTTGGGCACCTGTCAAGGCGTGATGGAGATTGTGGAGTTGGGTTTTCAGCTGGTTCTATGTTCCTTGTTGAGGAAATTATGCTACTTAAGAATAGCTGTTGCTCTGAATTCCCACTTCACCAATACTTTGACCACTTAGTGTAGATTGGTAGCTATTCAAAAGCAAAATCTGCCCATTATTATACATTTGCAGTTTTGTAGGACTGTGCTGCTTGAATTTTCTGTGCAGGAAAGCCAAGAAAGCTTAAAAAAAAAGTTATTAAACTCCCAAGGCCAAATAGTATATGAACAGCATCATTCAGTTGTAACCTGGTGGGCAGGACTGTCAGTCTTCAAAGTGTTGCTTAATGAGACTTAAAAGAAGTTGTTTTTCTTGTACTAGATCAGTCTTTAGTGGATTTTATAGTTCTAAAGCATGTTGTAGTAAAAAGAAAAATTGAAAATTTATTTTAGTAAGCAGAGAAAACAATAATTTGCACTATGTTTGCCTCAAAAAATTGTCTACTGGGTAAAAAAAGGTGGCTGCTTTCTGTACTTGTTTAATTGACTAAAATACAGTTGAAGGTTTATATAATGTAGTGTAGGATTAACTGCTCTATCAGTCTTAGTTCTTGTAATTGTCTTTGCATCGTTCTCTTTATGGATTCAGCTTGGCAAAGTATTTTCTCAACTGGAAGGACACTGTGTTATCGTTCACCAACTTCACTTCTTCAAGTGTTAAGAAAAAAAAAGAGCCCTTCAGTGCAAACACAACCTTACTGTTGTGTGCTGGTACAGAACAAAGCTATCAGCAGCAAGCAGCTCCCTTCCTGAGTGTGGCACTTCAAGTACTGGCAGAGCATGGGTGTTTATAATCACTCATTTTTTCAGTTTTCTAGATTTTTAAAATTATTTTTCTGTAGCTTCTAGAGATGTTAAGAAGCTTCTTCTTGAATATAAAAGAGTATATTTTCTTTGTTCCTTTTATTATTTATTTTGGTGATATGACTATTTTATAAAACCTAAAATATGAATATGAAAATCTGAATAACATTTGCCCTACCAAGTGGTCAGAGAGAGCCTAATAGAATACAGGAACATTGTAAGGCTAGGAGTAGGGTGTTAAGAATAAGTAGGTGGAATGCTTTTAAAAATCTTTTAGCATCTGTCTTGTTAACTTGGGTTACTATGATAATGGTAAGAAAATAGAAGTAAGAGTTTTTGAATTCTTACAGCTACGAGAGAAACTCTCCTTGTAAAGAAAAGACAAACATTTTTTTCATTGCAAGTACTTTCAAATGTACTTGCCTTGTTGTAGAAGGAGACTTATGCAACTCAGTAGGATTCACAAGAGTGAAATAAAACTTGTGACTAAGTTCTTAGAATGGAGGAAGGAATAAATTAAAGGCTTAGAAAATTTAACTTTTCAAGGTCTTCAAAGCAGTAAATGATCTCAGTTTCAGTGGGCTTAAGATTTCATCTTCAGCCCTTATGATAGTGGCTACGTTCTAATAAACCAAACCTGTTCTTCTATTGATTATTTTGAGTTTTAATGTAATGAAATGATTGCATGCCTACTACAGGTAACAGATGTGATATGCTGGACTATAGGCAAATTTGTTCTTGTTGTTCTTTTTGGTCTCAAGTTGAAAATTTGAGAGTTAGAGGGAATTTATTAGGCTTATCAGAATGAAGGAATTATGTGACTGCACTTTGGTATGCATACAAATTCTCACTTATCACTGATAAGACTTTTTAGGTATATTTAATGTTCCTGCATTTCAGAAGATACTGTTTTGTGGTTTTTTGTAGTTGATAATTGGAATATATAATGTGTTCATTTTTTTAAAAAGTACAAAATTAATTCACTTGAATTATATAAACTAGCAGTTGGAATATTTGTTTTCAAGTTTGTTTTATAAGTTTTTGATGTGTTGTATTTTACAAAAGGTGATCTGTAAAGGTTTTTTTTTCCAGATTATGCAAACAAAACTTCTTCTTCCAAATTGAAATATTTAGCTTAGCAGAGATTGCATTGTGAATAGTGGCAGAGGATTAAAACATTAGAGGTTAAAATCTGTCAGATTTAGTTAATCAACAGACTTATTTATTGAACCATGAAAACATGTTTATTTTCCATGACAGAATCACTCATTAAAATTAACATTGTACATAAATAGCCGTGCCGCACAGAAAACTGTAAGGTGTCTGTTCAATATGTAGTGTTTTCTTCATAATTTTAGCATTCAGTCAAATATCATGTCACAATATAATTTCAAATGAAGAACTTCTCCAGAATATCTTGTACCCAATGAACATTCCCACTTGTTTACAAAAAGGCTGCAAAATGAGTTATCTTTCATTATTTATGCATACACACATACTTACATATAATTTTCAAGAAAATAGAATGCAAAATGCTAGGCAGTATGTAGTAAATTAATATAAAATTATCAATCACTATCTTTTGAAATCGTATCAGCTTGTTTTATGCCGAAGATTAATAGGTATGCAGGAATGCCAGTGGAACAGAATATATTAAATTTGGCAGTAAACAAGCTAATAATTAAAGATCATGTCCTCTAGTTTGCCAAGGGTAATTAAGACAATCCAGATAATACCAACTCCTTAAAAAAGATGCCAAACAAAAAAAAAAAAAAGGGAAGGGAAACAAACAAAAGCCTTGCAAAAACCAGAAAGCGGTCCCCACAA
This sequence comes from Certhia americana, assembly GCA_018697195.1. Lineage (NCBI taxonomy): Eukaryota > Metazoa > Chordata > Aves > Passeriformes > Certhiidae > Certhia > Certhia americana. Next base: position 6,776,340 of record CM031857.1, on the reverse strand, counting down.
AATAGTGCTGCTCAGTATCTCTGAGTGTTAATCAAGTGGGTTTCAGCAAACTGCTTTGGTAAAACTACTCATTTAATGTATTATGAAAATGAACGAAAAAGAAATTGTTCTGATTTTTGTTGTTGTTGGCTGGTTTTTTTTCTGGTTTGGGTTGGGTTTTTTTTTGTTTTGTCTTCTCAGACTTTGTCATCACTGATCGTTCTAGGATGTTCTGAAAACACTTGTTCATAACTCATTTTTATTAAGAAGATTGTTTTTTAAGGGAGATTTTGGGCTGCCAGGAGCTGCTTTTGTCACCTAAGCACTTCACTCCTTGTCTCATGGGTGTTTCTGGAGTCTGCCTCTAAAGTTCAGCTGTTGTTGTGCACTGAGTCCCAGGTCACTTTTGGGTGCTGATTCAAAATGCCTTTTACTTTGTTGTTGGACAAACTGAAGAGGTGAAGAGCCCTTCAATTTGGGAGTTCTGGGTGCCTCTCTTACTTTACAGAGAGTTTTGTGGGGAGTTGGAGAGATGAGTGTGGGAAATGGTTAGATGAGTGTGAGGCTCTAGGGAAGGGAGGTGAGGAAGTCACTTGGAGTGATAAAAAAAAAAAATATTCTTCAGGGCCTGCCTTTCTAGTGTGTTCACCAGACTTGTGTGTGCCTAGTGGCCTGCTGTCATCCTTCTGATAAATCTCTCAGTTTGTGCATCTACCATGTTGCCAATATTTGTGGAGACAGGAGGGCTTCAGTTATTCCCATTTTCTTTTATTCATTGCTTCACTGTGTTGGAATTTCAGATGCCAAACTTGGTTCAAATCAAGACTTCTCTGGAAGTTATGAAAAGTTTTTCGTAATGTAAAAGTATATTTATACTGGATTTTTTTTTTCCTCATGGAAGGTGGCAAAATAACACATTTCTCCAAAGTAAGCACCGTTGAAATTGTGACATTCATTCATCATTACTAATGTCAATATTGCAGTTAGGAACCCTGAAGCTGATATTAAATTACCTTTGATTTTATTTCGATTTATTTTATTTAATTTTTTTTTTTTTAGAAAAACTTGTGGGCTTTTCCCTGTATCAGAAGTTAGATAGATTTTAACTTTTTAAAAATAAAAGGAAAACTGGCTCTTAAGGCAAATATTAAATGGAATCTGTATGATTTGCTTTACCATTATTGATAACGTTCTGTTAATTGAACCACGACAATGAGTTGAAAAGTGTCCATTGTAATTCTATTCTGTTCCACTGTCAGACACCACTGTAGGGATGTGTTCACTTCCTGTTTGATCCTTGGAGTTGGATGTTTGAATCTTTTCTAACATTCACATGTGTGTAGGGAAGAACACATTAAAAGAATGCTTTGAAAATTTAAAGGAACTGAAGGTGTAAGTAATTGTTGGTGGTGAAGACAAGAGATTACAAATTCTCACGGGAAAAGAAATAAATTAGGAGTGAATTTTCCTTTTCATACAAGACCTGGTGAACAACTTGGTACCTATTTAGTAGTTTAAGTAAAACTACGAAAACAAAATGTGTTTTTTGTTAAAATGTTAATCAGTAGGAATAATTCAGTGTCATAATCTGCCCCATTTTGGTGGCAATGAAGAATCAATTGTGTTTTCAACATATGTATATAAGAAATTTGCCCATTGGAGAAAAAAACCCTTTTCCTTTACATGTTATGTGTTTTTTAGTAAAATTATGGATCAACTTGAGTACCCAATTGCATCATATTATTCTGTCCAACCTGTTAATGGATTTTGCTTCTGTAATGTTGTAAGCCCTATCAACTAAACCAGTAATTTGTTGTAAAAGGAAGTGTGATCTTTTTCAGTACCGCAAACATGGAAAAGGTAGCGAGAAGACTTGCAACTGAGATGATTTTAAATTTACAGAGAACTCCATAACCCAACAACAACAAAAAACAACCAATAAATAAAAAGCACCTAATCAAACAAACAACAAAATTAAGCAAACCACAAAAGAACAGCAAAAAATCCCATACAAGTAAAACACACTGTTTAAAAATATTTCAGGTCAGTTACCAATAGAAGTTTTAAGTGAATAACTAGTAGTCCAAATGCAAGAGATTATTTTTATTCTTGTTTTAGACTCATTAAAGAACTACTGTCTTTGTTTTAAAATAACAGTAACTTTTGTAATTTAGCAGAAAAGCAGCAGATAATGTATTAAACTCAATTTCAGATTTTTTTCCTTAACTGTCCTAGGAAATCAGTTTATCAGTTTATCAGTTTTTGAAGTGATAGGCATTGTCTGATTTCATTTGGAAAATTTCAGATGGTACTTTGCTTGTTAAAATTTCTTATGATACCTAGATTTATTTCTGTGCTCTCAGAAGCACTGGTGTGTACTTATGGTTTGCAGGTCCCCTGTGGTAATTGAAAGTTTACCATTTTGTTAGCACGTTTTTCCATCCCCGTATAAAACATGAATAGCTGGAGTAATTCCTTATGGGACAATCTTTTAATTGTTTTTTTTTATTTTATTTTATTTTCCCAATCTCAGGACTGTAAAGGATTGCAAATTTAGTTTTAGGCGTGATGAGCTCTGAATTATCTCTGCCATATCAGTATGTTAATGCAGTTAAACTTCTAATTTGAAGGCAAACAAATGTGTTTACTGAAGCTTGTTGTCACCTGTTGTAGTTACCACACTGAAATACATGAAATGCCTGCATGCTAAATGGCATCAAGACTTTGTGATAATGATATTCATAGAGTTTAACTCTTGAGCATGGTGAGTGCTTTTCATGAAAGGCACGGGTGCACAGAAGGTGTGTACAACATTAGCTTTGCTCTGTCGCAGTTGCTGTGCACTGTCTTCAACACAGTAAAAAAAAGAAAAAGGAGTAGTCTGTGGAGCTGTTGACACAGCTAGAAATCTATATCTGGAGTATTATGAGGAAAAAAAAGCTCAACTCACTTTTTTGAGATGAGAAAAATTACTTTGAGACTTGCAACTGTAGAAGGAAATTTTTAAGGGTGTGGTATTTCTACACTTCCTGTAAAGAATGAAGAAGAGCATCTAAGTTAAGGTGTGTAGAAGTATAACTTTAGATGCAAAAAAAAAAAAAAAAACTTGTGAAGAAGTAGAACCTCTTCCACTGAAAATCAAATTTAAAGGAACATGGGAAAATACAGTTAAGAAAACAGAGGCGAAATGTGGATTTGATCTAATACATGTAAAATATTTCTGCATTTTTGATTGCATTTTTTTAATTTTCCTCAAATACCATTGAATTAAGTAAAAATGTATATGCCTTAATTTATGCAGTTATTTTGTACATAGAATGTTGACTTCTTTTGGAAGGGATTTCATTATTCATAAAATTAATACATGATGTTCATTACCTTTGAGTTATAGCATATCTTAATAACTTATAGAAATAATAAACAGAAAAAAATACCAAAATTGAAACTAAAGTTGTTTTGTTTTTTAATTTAGATTGAAGTGGCTTGACCGTTAAAGTGCAATGAATTTCTGCTGGTCCACTTGAATTAATTTGTTGGTATTGAGTGATTCAAACCCATTCAGTCTTAAACAGGCTCTTCCCCTATGGCCTCTACTTCTAAGACTTCGCCTTTCAAATAGTGGAAGGAAATGAGAATTGGAAAGACAATGATTAATGTATTGCTTTGCTTTATGGTTGAGCTGTTGGGAATTAGAGAAAGTTGGCATCAATGCTTGTGTTCCTGGAACTGTGGATGGTTACTTATTCAGTTGATTCTTCAAATTTTTTGTGTGTATGTATTGTCAGGGAATTTTTGATTCAAATTTTCAAATTTGTCAGAATTTTTAATGAATTTGGCACAGAGCTAACAGTATTTCATGATGTTCCACTTGCACAATTCTACCCTGATTTAGAGACCTTTTTGAAAAAAATTACTGTCTTCTCTGATTTTTAATATATTTTCTCTTTCTATGTGTCTTTGTGAACTATGTAGATATTTCAGGATGGAAACTTTTAGCTCTTACTTTTTTTAGTATCGTTGTATACATACAAACATACATACATGTTTGTAGTCTGCAGATTCCTTTAGTTATTCAATGTTTACTGAAATTACAGCTTCTCAGATCTTGACAGGTATTTTTTTTTTGTTTGTTTTTTTTCTGGGAGACAATGTTATAAATAACTTGGGATGAAATGCAGGTAATCATTGCAGACTATTTTTTTTTTTTTTTTTTTTAATTGCTGCCCTAATTGTGTTCTGAATATTATCCTGTAACTGCCACAGAAACAAAATCTCTTATTACTGCCTGACTGGTCTCTTGAGGGTCTTAAATGATGAGCCTGAGCATGGGAGGTCATGACTTGCTTCTTGCCAGAGCACCACAGAAATGATGTTCTAGGTGTGGGGAGTTGGTTCCTTTTTTGTTCCTTTTTCCAGAGTGCTCTTTGATTCTAGGCTTGTGCTTTGCTTGGCCCTTAGTGTGAGCTCTCAGGCATGGGCTTAAATATCCATGTCTATAGACATTACTTAGTGAATAGGTGGAAAAAAAATGAAGCCTCCTTTTATCAGTAAATACATTTCTCCTTGTTGACTAGCTCCTCGTAAAAATTTTTTTATAAATCCAGGAAGTTTTATAAATCCACAAAGTTTTCTACTGATAGTGATTGAGGGAATGAGATCTTTTCCAGTGTATTTAGAATTGTCATTGCTTTAGAATCTCATCCCAAAGACATAGATTCACTTTTGCCCTTTTGTATTTCATTGTTTGTTTGTTTTATTTTGTTTTTGGTTTTTTCTTTTTTTAATTGAACTTTCTTCATGTAGGAAAATTGTTTGGTAAAATGACATGTGAAGTCATGATCATGTTTCAGGTTGGACTGAGTTTCCAGCCTTTACCTTTTAGTCCTGTTTTGTTTCACCCAAAATAAAGAAAAAATAAAGTAATAGTAATGAAAACCTCAAGAAAATCCCCAAGACTCAAACCCACTTGAATAATTTATTTCTGATTGCCTAGAACTCTTGAAATATCGTAAAAAAAAATTAGATGTGATCAAATTCTGAAGGCAGTTTATCAACTCATCATATTTAGTTAAAATAAATAGAAGGAAAAGTTAATAAACATTTTCTTCACTAATGAGGTAGTATTTCACTAGGCTTTATGTTGAATAATGGACATATAATTTAAGTATCTGCATGCTCAACAGTAGCTTCAGAATATGAGATCAGCTGTGCTGTTCTTACACGTGCAGGGTGGTGTAGCTTGCCTGCTGTGAGTTTAGCCACTGACTGATTGCACTTCAAACCTGAGAAATATGTCCAGAGTCATAGTTTTAAATTTAAGTCTTCTATTTCATTGACTGTGTTTTGCCATTTAGTGAGGCAACCATCCTGCTAAGCAGCCTTTCCACATGGATATTTTAGTGATCCCTTTCACCACTTAGATGTGGAAATGCCAAGGATCTCAAGTTCAGAAAATGTGCTTATTCTTTTGTTGTTTTTTTGATACCTTTCACAATGATTTTTTTTTTTCTGTTCCAAAATGAAGCCTGCAGAACTGACTTCAGCCCTTTTTCTTGGTTTGCCATGGCAGAAACTTCAAGGTTATGTCAAGTTGCATTTTATCTGTGATAAATAAGCTCTTAGAAGTTTTCTGTTTGAATTCAGTATGGGAGAATTTCCAACTGGACACGTGGTTCATGCAGTATGGTTTTTGGACAGCATTTGTTAGACTTGTCATGAGGATAAAGCTTGGAGTTCTTCCTCTATTTGTGGGTGACTGGAAAAAAAAAAAAAGAGAGAAAAAAAAAAACAGAGAAAAAAAAATTAGTCTGAAAGTCTCTAGCCTCTAGTCTCTAGCCTACCATCCCCAGCCCCACAACAATTTCTCCTGCCCAAGGGAAGTTCTAGAGGAATAAACAAACCATGAGTAGAGGCATCTGGGAGAGAAGCCAGAAGCAGTGTAGCATGTTCTTAGATTTAATCTAAAGTTTCTAAGCCTCCATGTGACTCTTGAATCTTTGCTGTTATTACTAAACTACTTTTTTCCAGCAATAATGGCTTTTAAGAATTCATTAAAAAAATCTGGACACACTGTGTTATATGGATCCAGGTCAAGTAAGTTGTTCCATTTTTGAAGGCAATGTGTTGCGACAGAAATAAAACTATCAGCTGGGCTGCTTGTTGGGAGAGGCAGATGTGGGACAGGGAATAAACCAGATGTTTGGTCCAAATAGACACTGCAAATTCAGCGAAGAAAAGGTGGAGTTTTTACAGTAATTATGTGAGAGTGCAGGTAAGCACACTGGTAATGACAAGGTTGAAATAATTAAAATTGCAGAAGAAAATGCTAAATTTTAGATTCCTATTAAATTTGCATCTAAGTGAAGAGAAGTAAAGGAAAAAAAGGATGATGTGCTGCTTGTAAGTTGTGAGTTTCAGCTGTGACAGGCACTGGGGGGACAGGACCTCATTCCTGAGTAGATGATTTTGTGATTCTTTGGTTTATTTTTCTGGGAATTCTCTTGCTTGGGTTTTTTGGATGGAGATTTTATTTCAGCCTGTGCTGCTCTTGTAGAATGTTAATTCCTTTAGATTGAACGTAGACACTTGTAAACATATCAAGAAAAGCACAAAAATTGCCAATTAAATTATGTTAGTGCAGCTCATACATTGCAACACATTTATTTTGGAAAATTCACAGGATATGCAAGAGTTATTGCCAAGTCATTGTGTACAATCTGTGGTGGTTCTTATTGAAGATCTGTTTTTATTTATATCTATTTTTCACTCATTAAGATCTTCAGTTCAAAAAGATCTTAAAAGTAGCCTGTCCAGTGATTGGATTTTATCAATAGGAGGGTGGAGGAATAGGGAGGCAGAGAGGTTCTTGCACATACGTCAAGAATTTGGACAATAGGAAAGGGCAGAAATGCTTTAAATTGGAGAATAAGAAATAAAAGATGAAGTGACAGGCATAAAGACAAAGCTATCTTTTTTTTCCCTAGCTGGTTCACCCAAATGTACACAAAGTAGAAAATTAATTCGGTCCAAATTAAGTTGGACCTATTTAGTCATATCTTTTCAAGAATTTATACATGACTGAAATGTTCATATGTGAAACCATTTGAAATAAGGGACCTCAAAATTGAAGTTTTTTCTGTTATCGGGGAAACAAATCAAAACATGTATCTGTCAAAGCTATTTCTCTGCATAAAACATTTATATAATTTGATTTTTTTTAATGGCTGTTTTGATCTCGCATGAAAATTTTTGCAAAGATGTGTGAACTTTATAAAATGAGAACCAAACACCAGCAGAAGAGCAGCCAGCATGTCTGGGCCTGCTGTGCTGTGGAAATGGTCAACAAGGAAATTTGGGCTGATTTATGTAAAAGGGCATCAAACCAACAGCAGTGAAACCCAGAGCTGGCAGCAGAATGACATGAGCAAACAGGAGCACTGTGATGTCTGTGAAGATTTTGCTAGATTAATAATAAATAGCTATACATAAATAATTACGGTTTTTGACAGTTTTCAATGACAAGTCATCCAAGGGAAAAAAAAATCTGCATATTTGGAGTTGAAAAATGACAAGGTGGAGATGACAGAGGGAAAGAGGTGGTTGGAAACAGAGCAGCTTGTCTAAATATGTGTAATGATAAATACAGGTGATTATTTTATTTGAAATTAAAAATAAGCCTTTGATACAGTTATTTTTAAATTGTTAGGCCTCCTCAGCTGCAGTTTTTGCCAGGTGCTAGGAGCTGTAACACCAAGCACATAATTTATTTCTTAAAAGTGACATTCCTAGGCATCAGTGGATAACTTTCTATGAAACAAATGCTGTTTGGTGTGGTGAAAAGCAAATTTCTTTTTTTTTTTCCATGTAATTTGAGGCAATTTGAGGTACTGTGTGATTCAGAATCAACAGCAAGGATTTAAAAATATTTCCTTTTTCAAATTAGTATATTGATCAATTGGGGAACTTGTAAGTGCTATGGAGATATATATTTATACATATATATATATGTATAAATATATATTTGTGGATATTTAGAGCTGAATGAAGAAATAGCCTTTTTAGCCTGCAAACCATGGTTTTAAATATCACAGCATCACAGAATATCCAAAGCTGGGAGGGACTCACAAGGATTGAGTCCCGTTCCTGGCCCTGCACAGCACCATCCCCAAGAATGACCTCATGTGCCCAAGAGTTTTGTCCAAGTGCTTCTGGAACTCTGTCAGACTTGGTGCTGTGCCCACTTCCCTGGGAAGCCTGGGAATCTCACATAAATTTGTAAACTATGACTTTGTTTCCCATTGTTTTGCCTCTGCCATCTCACTTATCTCACTGAAGCTTAAAATGGATGTAAAATGTGAAAATCAATGGGCAGAATTGGAAACCTATGTTTAGTGTTGACACATTGCTCCTTAAAAAAGAAAAAGTATCTAAGTGTGTACAGAACACTCTAAATATGTAAAACCCCCTTGTTGGCCTGTATCAGTGGGATATAAATTGGTTATTGTTTGAAGGTTAAGTCAAGAAAGACTCAGGAATCTGATAGGAGATGCAGCTGTGCAGGTTTCAATGTCTATCATGGTGCCAGAAAAAGGCAGGTGTTGGAGCAGTGGTGGTGGCTGTAGGTGAATCTGCTCCTCATGACATTACTTTATAACACCCAACTTTCCTGAGCCCAGTCTAACAAAAAAGGAGCAAGATTTTATTGCTGTCTGCACCTCTTGTTGCAGAAGGTGATGCTAAGAATCCTCTTCCAAGTTTATTTTTAAAATTTTGTTTTTTGGTTTGTTTTTTTTTTCATCTTGGTATTCAAAAAATAGAAGATTTGTTGGGTCTATATTGCAGTAAATAAAGAATATTTTATAAATACTTAACTTTGAAAAAGTAGTTTTTTAGGTCATGATGGGTGAGTTCATTATCACAGTATAATGCAGTATTTCAGCATCTCACTATCTTAAAATGCTGCTCTCAGTTTTGATGGGCAGCAAGTATCAAGGTCTAATATACCATTTCTAAGCTATTTATTTGTTGTTATTTTTGGTAATGACTAGACAAAGCTCAGCTCAGATAAGCTTGTTTATCTGCCATACATGTCTGGCCTCCAGTTAGCTGAGGATTACTTAAAGAGGTTTGTTGTTCTACTTAGAGATGTGTCAAAAAATAAACCTGTGAAGGTGATACTTCAAGAGCCACCACCCATAAACTTTAACGTGTTTTGGTTTTGTGTCTTGATTTGAAATGCTATATGATAAATACTACAGTTAGGAAGAAAACCTGGGCTCCCTTTTAATCTTTAACTTTAGATGCTGTCAACTTTCAGAGGGCAAAACCCATTGAATCTCTGTGCGTGCTTTGGTGTGATGCTGATCTCACTGTGGTTGTCACTAGACTAAAGGTTTCATTCAGTGACACAGATCTTTCAAGTATCAGATCTGGTGTGTTTTAGAGAGTGCCTCTGTAGCACTGGATGTGTGTGTTCATCTGGCTGTTTCTGAATAAACATGAGCTCTTTTATATTTTTGTATTGTAGAGTGTTTTCATATAGATTTGACAAAAATATCAAAACCTTGATCAATTAATTTTATGATATATTTGGTCTTTTGATAATTGCAATTGCTTTCTAGCATACTCATATCTATATTGTGTAATAGATGAAAGAAGCACATTGTGTTTGGGAAAGACAGCACAAAAATAGCCTTGTATCTCTGAAGATTATTATACAAAATATAAGGGAGCTATTTATTCACAAAATTGTATTTCTTAATAGTCCTGATTTCTTTTTAGCAATTCCTGGAAGGAGTTTTAATGTTTACAAAGTGAGTTAATGTAGCTCAAATGCAAAGCTTTCAACTTGGAATGGGTTTCAACTAGAGTTAAGTTAGAGGTTTTTATTTTAGATTTGTGTTGATTTGTCCTACCCCCTTGTAAAAATGAGATGAATCCTCAGAGTGAGTTAGCTAAGAAATGAGTTTTTTTTTTGGTTGTGTCATTAATCACTAGCTTCTTGTGTCACGAGCAGGTCACCAAAATGAAGCTCATTTGTCATCGCTCACAGCAGGCTCTGGCTTTTAGTTCCTGGTCATGCACCTCAGTCCTGCTTCTCAGGGCAGTGGTCTGATGCTGTGTTCCATGGATTCTGGACATCACATAAAACATGACAGCAGTTCTCTTGTTTATCTTGCCTGGTGATTTACCAGGTTTCTTGCACGAGTGAAAGAGGTGCTACATCTTGTAATGCCGAATACCTGTTGTTTACTCAAAATTCTGTGTTGAGCGTTTGATAGAAAATACTCAGTACTTAATGAAAAAATCCCATCCTTGCTACTTGTTGCTGTAAAAATTAGTATTACAAGCAGACGAAATCAGTAGTTAAATTGTGCTTGACCCAAGATGACATGCCAAGAGATATTATCCATTTTGGAAGAGCATTGGTGTGTGGAGGTTGTGTGAGGAATGTCACTGCTCAGCCTTTTGTGAAGGATATATGTTATCTAGGACAACTAAAATCATGTTCATTTGTCTTTAAATCATTAAAGTTTTCATTAAGCTTAATTGCACTGGAAGTTTGAAGAGTCTGTACAAAGATAATTAGAAAAGAAATGTACCTCTTAACAATTTTTCGCAGTCTTATAAAGAACTTACTTCAATTAGTTAAATGATTTCTTAAGTATCTAATTGACTAGAAAGTTTTTTGGGAATTAACCTCTGCCATTAATATGCAACTGTCACACCGTTTTTCATGTATAGACAGCTGAATTCTGGCTTTAGGTGTACACCTCAGCCTAAATTCTAGATTTTTCTGTGGTCGAAGGCCACTTAACACGGAGTATTTTCTGTCTAAATTTCCACATAGCCACTGAACAGATGATGGAAATCCAACTTTTGTCTTTCGTCCTGAGCAGATATTTACAGAAGGTGCCCTAGAGCTTTAATCACTTCTTTACCTGCCATTTTACTTTATGTGAAGCTTAAATTTACAGATGGGTACCTGGAAAAAAAAAAAAAAGCCCTTAGAAACTGACTGGTTTTGACCTAAGTTACAGCAGAGAGGGAATGATGTCTGCCTTCGTCTGACATACTTTGGTTTTACTCATAGTTTAATTCCTTATCTTATAAGGAATTGTGTTGTCTTATCTGGCCTGGATTTTGAGCAAGGCAGTGTAGCTAGAAGATGGTTAGAAGCAAAAAAAAACCCAAAAAACAAACAAACCGAAACCTAAAAATCCAATGCTTCAGCTTCAGAATGATGTTTTTTTTTTTTGTTTTTTTTAATCAAAACTTGTGTTTAACACATTTACTTCTGGAAAGAAGTGAAGTTAGTGATTTGTGTCATGTTGTGTCTCCTTTCCCCCCCCCCCCCCCCCCCCCCATCACACTAAGCTGCAGAATGAATTAATATTTTGATTAAGATGACTGAAGTTCAGCCAGCTGTCTGGAATTTTTTCCTTTCTGATAAGTGCTTTTGGAATTACAAGGCTTTTATGTAGTATTCCAATTAAAAATTCTGTGGACAGTTAAAATTTTAATGTATAATTATCCCATACTATAGCAATGCAATTGCTGTGCCTTTATACTGGTAGCATGTTAAATTTTCTTGATGATCTTTAGGTTTTCTGACTATTTCTATCTGGCTACTTTTCAGTTCAGATTTCATATATAATCCCATATACATTGGAAAGTAACAAGTGAGTACAGAATTAAAAAAAAAAAAAATTAGGTGTAGTTCAAGTTGTAAATTGAAGTATGATTTGATTTAGTCAGGAGCAATCATGAAACAGGAATCTTTTTGGCTATCAATATTCTACAAGACGGTCTCAAGGTCACTTTAAGCATGTAAACTATTTTATTCACTATTTTTGACTAATGACTACAATTTGCTGTCACATTAATAGTCTGACACTGGGAAATCACAAAAGCATAACATTAGAAAATGCAGTTGCTTAGAAGATTTTTCACTGTTGCATTGATGTAATTTGAAGGACTTTATGAAGGAAGTTAGGTTTTTTTGTCACTAAATTATGCTTCTGTATAGCAGTTGATTTTAAGAGAGTGATTTGTATTTAAAGCAATAAAAAAGTATCTCCTCTTAATAATACTGCATCAACAAAAGCAATATAGCATATATTAGAACCTTACAAACCCTTTCTTTGCTGGTGAATGGCTTTTTCTTTGTCTTTATGGAAACTGGATATAGAACACATTTCATGGTTTGGTTTCATAGAAATTTGATGTATAACATTCAACCATGTGGTAATGGTGAATAAATATTTTAAATGCTATTTGTATTGATTTTCAGTTGCTTTTTTAGGAAAAAGCTTTGTCTCACTAGTGCTTTATACAGCTGTCATGAGTTTTTAATGCTCTAAAGTTAGGTAAGCATTATCCTTGGAAACTTAAATTACAAATATTGGTACTTTGAAATATAAACTGGAGGTGACCACAATTATGCTGGAACTGACAGCCTTAGAAGGACTTCTTACACATAGTAGTAAACAAGTTATGAGCAGTAAATAGATGGTTTATGGATGCCAGTTTAGTTACCTGATACAGTTGGAAGTTCCACAGCCATAGGCAGAAATTAATCCTATGTGTGAACAGGGCCAAGTTTTGTGCTCAACTGGATTACCTGTTAGAATGAGATACTCAGGACTTCATTCCCTGCATTTTTTAAAATTTGCTTAATAATTGCTTCAAGTTGTGCTAGGTGAGTTTCAGGTTGGATATTTAGAAAAATTGCTTCACTGCAAGAGTGGTTAAACGTTGGAACAGACTGCTGAGGGAGGTGAGGTAGTGGAGTCACCATCCCATGAAGTGTTCAGAAAATGAGTGGATGCAGCCCTTCTTGATGTGGTTTAGTGGCCACGGTGGTATTCAGATGAAGGCTGGACTTGATGGTCTTGGAGTTTTTTCCCAACCATAATGTTTCCATGGTTCTCTTTTGGACCTTTAGCCATGCACTTTTTCTGCAGTCTCTTGTTAAGCAGTGGAATGGTGTGGACCTGATCTCACTCTAGACTTAATTTATGTACTTAGGTCTTAGAACTTGAGTTGCATCACTATGAACCTCATTAAAGATTATTTCCCTGCAGGAGTACTTAAAATTTCTGCTATGAAACATGCTATGAACTTTTTCTTATGTTTGCTACACTATTCCAGTCGGCAGTTAGGCTCTAGAAAAACGTAAAATAAAAAGGAAACTGCTTTTCCTAAACCTTAGATGTGTATGAGCCTACAGTAACACCTACGAGCTGCTGTGATATAAAATTTTGTTACCTTATCCACAGTAAGACAGTCTAACCTTCTATTCGTATTTGCAAGTTTGTTTTTTTGCTGAAAAATTTCTGCCAGAGAGTTGTGTTTATACAATGAAGGATGGCAGGGGTATAGCAGGATGACTTTTAACAGTCCTCTTGAAGTTCTTGTGGATTATGTAAAGCACCAAGTAATCCTACTTGGTCTGGATGGCTTTGCCACCTCACTGTCACTTCAGCAGTCTGGGTGCTAAAGTGAGATTTGTGAGACATGTAAGTGTCTCTTCATCCACTGAAATGTGGAAGTGTGTCACTAGTGTCACCTGAGTGGGCAGCTGGGATGCTTTGGGGCTTCGTGAGTGACATTTCTGCAGAACTACGTTTTAGATTGCCTATGGTTATGACTGCACATTCTGTTAATGTGGAGTAGTTAGGATTTTCAGATATGCTCAGTTTTTAGCAACTTCCATTTTATTGCATTCTTTGAAGCTTAATTCATTGGCAAACCTCCCAAATTTGAAGGCACGGCCTTTCCTGAAGCCAATGTAATTTTGTCTAACATACTATAGGAGGCTATTAGTGTTCTTGGTGAAAGTTTTACTGTTGTTTGTTTTTATTTCTATCTATTGTAAAGATTTAAGATCCCAGACTTTTTAAAATGCGTGTAGCTTATATGTATACGCTGCTGAAAAAAAAACAAAACCCTTTTATTCTGATATTCATAGTTTTCCATTCAAGCTACTCATTAATAAATGCTGAATTCATTAAATCTCTAGAAAAAATAAATCATTGTTAATACTCATTTGGCATTACCTAAAGCATAGTGTGCTCACTGTTCTGCTAAAGTACAATAAAATATATAAATGAGCCAGTTCAGAAAAGTTTTCTGATTTTATTGAGCAAAACTTCCGATCTTCCACCAGCTTCACTGAAACCTCTGAAAGTGATTGTGGTAGTCACAAAAGTGAATTACTTTTGTAACTGTGTTCTGTTAAAATATCATTTTAGGCAGTGTATACTTAACTCAAAATCTTTATCCATTTTGGTTTTCAAGGATTTTGACACTCCTCTTGTCATATCAGAGCAGAACTGTGTCAGTTCTCCAGCTGAATTAGCTGCCTGGATTTTACACCAACACGACCTCTACCGAATTGTTGTTTTGTGATCCGCTTGGCTGTGAAACTTTTCCATCTCCATCCTTTTAACTTGAATTTAAAGATATTTTAGTTCAAAAATCTTATGAACATGGAAGCTAATGTACTTTACAAATTAACTCTGTCGTGTTCTTCCTCCACCAAGCGTGCTTACCCCTTTCTCCTCTTTTTCCTAGGTGAGTAACTGAAGGTTAACAGAATTCCTGCTTGCCAACTATGCTTATTGCTTTTTTTTAGTACCTGGTGGGTAAGTAAGAAAGATACTATTTACTATTTTGTTGGTTCTCTTTTTTTTTTTTTTTTTAAATGAGCACACAAGCAAAAATGAATTATTTTTAATTGTTAATAAAAACTCTTGCAATGGCATTTTAATCCTCGTTGGCATGTGCCACAATTGGCTACTATATTAACATGCCATAAAAACATGCAAAAGATTTGAAAATATATTTTATATGGAAAAGCTTGGCTTGGATACTCAATTTCATTGAATTGTCTGACTCCTGTGTCCTATTGCTGTTTGAAATATGTGTATAGGGCAGGCTTGCATACTTTTAGAATTGCAGATGTGAAAATGGTTTGTGTAGGAACAAGTGTTGCATGAAAGACTAGAAGTCACAGTCATACAAACTAATTCAGAAAATGGTTCTACATATTTATATATGTGGTTTGGGCTTGTGGCTGCAAAACTTATGAATAAATGTGTTGTGTTTTGAATTTAATTAACATTCAGCATTATGCTTTGGAGTTATATTTCCTCAGCAAAAGTTGTTAGGAAAAAAAAAGTGTTTGTAGGTCAATACTCAACTTACATATTTCTTTATTGGGATTTGCATCATTTATATTTGTTGTAACTGAAAAAATTGTTTTCTGGAAGACTTTTTTAAAAAGTGGCTTGCTTATGCTGGTTTTACTTCTTATCAACCGCTGAGTGTATGATGGAAAAAATTGGCAGTAAAGACTTTTGCTGTAATCCCAGCCCTACTGGAATGCATTGTACAGCATTTTCAGCAACTCCAGTGGCAACAGTTGTCTTCATTGGAAATGTCATTTATATCAGTCAGAAATTACAATTAATAGAAACATAGCTGTAAAAAAATACACTGAAACACTTCAAACTCATAAAAATAGTTCTGACTCCACATAAATGGTTGTTTATTTAAATGGTAGTTGAAATATTTAGTTTGAGAGATTTAAAATTCGTCATGCTAATTTAGTGGTTCTTTTTTGTCTGAAAGTGTGTTATTGGCATAGATGCTTAAATTGTCAAATGCCCAGTTGGTTTAAATGATGGATGAAGGAAAGAAGTGTTTAAAATAAGTGTTTAAGCCTCATACATTGTTCCAGATTTGTTAGGAAGCTTGATGTGTTCTACAAGTAATGCTTTTGGTAAAACTGAAAAGGGTTTATTCAATTTTACCTGTATAGTGGTATTCAAGAAACATGAAAAGGGCATGTTTCTGGAAATGGAGTATTTTGAGGGGGGATTTAAACTGGGAAACTTAGAGGTTTAGTTTACAAATGCTGAGCAGTCCCATGTGATGCATATCATGTGATTAGACTGATACGTGAGTAGAGCAAAGAGCACTGAAACACTCAATCATTATGAATTCAAAGCCTCAAGGCAGAAGATGTATATTAAAAATGTAGTGAATAGGATAGACTCAGGATGTCAGATTGCCATTTTGTTATTGCTTTCTTATTTGGGCTCTGCCAGTGTTTGTCACAGCCATAACTTACTCGACTGTTCCAGTTTTTCTTTAAATGTTTAAAAACAACTTTTACGAAAGGTGGAAGAGGGGCTATCGAGTTATTTTGTCTGGTTTTATATTCTTAGATAGCAGGTTAGCTTTCTAACTAATAGTCTTTTTCCAAGACTATTTCAACAACCTTGAAGTTCAGGTGTCTTGCAGAAACAATAAGCAGTGTTTTCCTCTGATTTGAAAACTTGTTTTTTGTAAAACTTATGCTATCAAATCTTAAATTGATTACTTCAATTGAAATACAGAGTGATGATCTTCATGGAACTGAATGAAAATCTTGATTTTGAGGGTCAGTAATTCATCCCATAGTAAAGTATTCAGTGGCTTTGATTATTATTTTCTCTGTTTTCCATTCACTGATTCCTTAATTAATAGCTGCTATGTATAGAATATGGATGGACCAAAATTGATTCAAAAGGTGGCAGCAGTTAATGGACTTTAAAGGGTTTTTTGAATAATTTCCATCTGCCTGGGTGTCTAAGTCTGCCAAATGAAGTAATGACATGTGATTTCCTTACGAAAAGAAATACTAAGGCCATGGATTTATGTCCTAGGTTGGCTTCTATTTAGAAGCATAGCTTTGAATATGGTAGCCCTGGAGTAAGAAAATTAATAGAAACAAAAAACTTCCTTATTCTATAAGCAATTGCTAACATAAAAGCAGGACTCAAAAAGCCTGCATTAATTAGCTACTGGAGAAGCCTCTGATAGGATAAGAATAGACACAAATATTGGTGACTTACATCTCTTGAATGTAGAAAAGACTGTATCGATCTTAGATGCTGTATAGAAATAATGCAAATTATTGCATTTTATAAAGTTGAAAAGCTAAGCAGAATACAGTGAGACTTTAATATAGATATGCTAATAAAACTGTATTCGGAACAAATTTGCAATTGCAAAATACCGGTGTCATTTTCACTTTAAGTAACCACTAAATGTGGATGGACACAGCATGTCATCCAAATATAGAACTTTGCACATAAGCTGAGTTGCATTTTAAAATAATAGCTGTCTTTAAAAGTTTCTGTAGCAATCTTTTGACACCTTGACTAGTTACATCAGCTTTGCTTGCGTTCTAAAATTGGTCTTTATATCTTTCTATGAGTAGACTCCTGTTACTAGTTACAGGAGTAATGGCATTTTTAAGTATTGGAGACACTTTATTGCACTATTTAAAGAAGAAAAAAAGACAGCTTTAACTCCCATTTTTGTAGCCAGGTTGCTATTTCTTTCTGGTTTACATAAAGCTTGATGTGAACATTTCATTGGCTTGTTAGTTAACACTTCCTAGATCTTTGGCTCTATAAACCAGAGAATGCCCATCCTTCCACCCTACTGTTCCTCTTCTCACTCCTCCCCAAGATCTTTAGGCTTGGCTTGTGGTATTAATTGAACCATAAAATGCCTGAATATGAAAATAACTGATGACAACATGAGCATCGTCCTAAATCTTTTGATGAGTAGATTTAAAGTTCAGCTGACACAGAAGCAGGAACAGCACATCCTATCAAAATCCAGAAGCATTGCATTCATGCTGGCCCTCCTGCAGCTACAAAATCAAGCCAAACTGCACAATTCCTGAAGTACCTCAACAATTTGAGCAGTCAGGACCATGTCTAATGAAAAAGGTGTGTTTCAAATATACATTGATAAAGGATTTCCTCATCTGCAGGTAACTTTAATGCATCATTATTTGCCCCAGTTTGAGGTGAAATTTGAATTAAATAGGCTTTTGAATGCTATGACTGTGCCTTGTTTTATTCTGACTGGAGGTAAAAGACACTGAAGAAATAATGTTTTGATAACCTTTTAACTGTTCTTTTCCTCTTGGAGCTAGCTTCTTGTTGATTTTTTTTGCTTGTTTGGACGTGTTTTTCTGTGTATTGGTTTTTTGGAGTTTTGTTGGTTTGTTTGGTTTTTTTCCCCCACCCTTCCAAACAAATGTGCATTGTGCATTTAAAACAGAAATTTCCCCCACACCCACTTTTGTTCCTAGGGAAAACAACTCCTTTATAATGCCTGCATTGTACTTCAAAATGAAATAATGTAATAGGAAGTCTAACACTTCAGATAGAGGTTTTTTTGATAGAGGTTTTTTTAATATATGCAAGTGCTACTTTTGGGGCATTTTTGAGATCTCAGCAAACTAAATTATTTATTCAATAGTATCTGCAAGTCTTGTGTAACAAAGATCAGTTTGAAGCTCCTCTGTTTTATACACTCTGTCGGATACCATTTTGACAGCAATTACGTTTGACACTAGTTATGTTTTTAGTTATATCCCTAAATAAAAGTTATTCTTTGGTTGTGTTCTTTGAACACTTTTTTGCTAATACTTCTATATACAGAAGAGGGGTTTTTTAAGAGTGCTTAAAATCAGATTTTATTCCTTTCAATTGCTGCTTTGTGCATTTAGTGTGGCTTTGGTTTTTTTTTGTTTGTTTGCTTTGTTTTTAATTTTCTTGGTGAGTTTTGTGTCTACACTAGATGGAATGTGGTAGCACTGGTAATTCACTGTGTAACACACCTCAGCTTGCAGGTAGTTTAGTAGCTTTCTGTTGCAAGGTGACAAATCAGCCTTTAGCAGTGGCAAGTTTAAGCTGCATGGAAATGAGCTGTTTGTGAAGTATTCCTTATTTAGGTGACATTGACTGTGTCTGGGGCTTCATATGCATGATGTAAGTAATCTTAGGTCAGTTGTGCTGGCCTGGGAAGCATGGAACAGAGCAGCTGAGTGCAGCAGGCTGATCTGAACAACAAACTGAAAAATCATTCAGTCAAACTGGAGGGCTGAAGTTGTGGCAGTCACAAACAAAAACACGTCAGCTGATGGACAAGATGTGAGTCTGGAAACATCCAGAATGGCAGCATGAGGAATGGAAGCAGGCAAGGCTAGAGCATCAGCAGCTGGGTTGGGGGCAGGGCTGGGCACTGGAATGGATGTGGCAGAGCTGAGGGTTGAAGTGCAGAGAAGGTGCAGAAGGAGAAACTGAAGCCAAGGGATGAACTGCCCTCTGCAGAATGGGGACTTGAGGCATCTTCACATATCCAAGGGGCTGGGAATGCCACCAAGGCCAGCAGCATGGGATGATATCCAGCTTGTTCCCAGGTGGACCAGGTGGGGGAAAACAGCATGCAGGGTTGAAGTTTAAACGCAGCTTGGTGTTTGTAATAGCTCTGCTGAGAGAGTTCGTGTTTATTGCTAGCAGCTTTGTGCATAGCTATATATGACACTAAATATTTTTCCATATCAAAGCTACCATGTAATGACAACGTGAATTAAGCAGGGTAATTACTAAGAGCAACTTCACTAAGATTTGTCATGACTGCAGCATTTTTGTATGCACTGAATGGGAGGTGTTGCTACGGGGCATGATGTACTTTGTCTATGATCTGCAGCTTAATTGAACATCTTGTTATGTTTTTGTTTGATTACTTGCAGCGCAGAAAATATGCTCTGTGACTTCTAATATAAATAAAATATATTATCCTTCCTTCAGCTTACAAGATGCAGTGTAGGACAGGAGTAAGGTGATAAAAATAAGCCAGGGAAGGGACTATAGTGAGTATGTTGGGAGCTGAAAGTGTGTATTGGTAGAATTCTTAATTCGAAAAGAAATTAAAGAAATAAATTAAAGAAATAAAGGAAAAAGTTCAAGAAATAAATAAGTAAAAATACTTGAGGTTTTGTAGATTTCAGAAGTTACAAGTCTTCCAGAAGACAGATGTTACCTTGGTCCCTGTGTTGGCTCAGGAAAAGCAGCAGGGCAATTAAGCTGCCACAGAATGTCTTGAATGGAAGTTGCTGCTTGTTTTTTCAGGCAACTCTAGTCCAGTTTGTGCTATTTATCAGGATAGAATGAAAACTACTGAATAATGACGTTGCCAAAAGGTCTCTGTGGCTACCTGGATGCTCTTTTCCATGGTGCTCATACTTTTTTTTGTTTGTTTTTCAGTGGAGGCAGATACAAAGCCAAACTGTGTGATTGGTAGGACTGTGCTAGTTAGGTGTCTGTTCAGTGATGGTGAGTGAGTTATTTGCTCATATTCCTCACTCCAGGCCCTTTCTAGTCTGTTTTAGCTTTCATCTAGTAAAACCCATTTCATGCCTTCTCAACTGCCTCCCGTGCCTTAGTTTATTATGCATTATTTAGTTGTCTTTGTTAGTTTTTGAGGGTTTTTCTTTTAAGGAAGGAAGCATTAATCTCTTCTGCAAGGAATGAGAAGAGATTGAGTTTATTTCTGTCCAGAAATTTCAGTCTCCTCTTCTTTTTTTGTGTAGTTAAAAACATGTGAGGCCACATAGGAAGATGGATCAGATACAGTTTAGTAGTTTCCTTATTTGCATTGTGTGTGCCAACTTTGAGACAAATATTATTTTTTAGGAAGTGCCAAGTGCTTCAACAGGAATTAAAGAGTTGTTTTTCAGTGAATAGTCAGCAGTTCCAGGCAACCTGTGTGTATGTAGAGACCTGAGATTTTAATGCTCTTTCATGTCCCTCAGAAGACGAGACAAGACATGATTTTCCTAAATGTAAGATTAAGATAATGAGCAATGTGCTGTTCATACTGGTATGAAGTAGTTTTGTCTGTGCTTTTGGACAGAGATTGATCCAATCTAGTTTGAGAGAAGTATTAATCAAACTTATACGTTTTCCAAATAATAACAGCAAATTTTATTTATTTTTTTTTTAGAAATTATTTGACTTCAGTAGAATTTTTATGAAAAAATCATGATTGATTCAATGCTCATGTTCCAACAATGGTAGTAGAATTCTGCATGGAGTTAATCTTCTCCTGTAGATATAGTATGTGGAGTATTCTATTTCTTGGCCTTTTAACATTGAAACACTTTCTAAATTTTTTTCTTTAAAAAAATTTAGGCCTTTCCATACTATTTTCAGTTGCTTGCATTGGATTTTTTTTTTTTTTTTTCAAGCTTGCAACTATGAGCTAAAAGTAGAAAGTTATATGCAACTTAATTTTGTGTTGTCCAGATCCCTGATTTCTTATACATAATCTTTTCTAAAAGGTAGTTATTGTTTCTAAATACTTAAAATGTGTCTAGTAAGCTTGACTATAAAACCGTAATCAATGAGATGAGCTTTAATTTATTGGCAAATCAATGACATAAATATGTTACATAAGTTACTGTTTAGGTTTATAGAACTACCACTAAAAAGGAATAATGAAAATCCCTCTCCAATATTTAAAAGAAGGAGAACTGTACGTTTTACTTATGTGCAACTTGTTGAATTTTTTTTCTTTTGTTTTGTTTTTTCTTCTGTGATACAGGTCTGCTTGGGTATGCTGGTGGGTTTTGTTTTTTGTGGTGGTTTTTGGGGGGGGGGGGGTGGTGTTTGAGGTTTTTGGGGTTTTTTTTACTTCTATGTATCAGGTGGCTTTACTGGCTCTTTTTGTCCCTGCTAAATAACCTGGATGAGTGGCATCATTTCACTGACTGCTATTTTAGGGAAGTAATAACAGGTTTCAGATATGATTGTGGTCTCTTGAATATAGTCCATTAAACAGAATGAAAACCAGGGCCCTTTTTGATAATATTATGTGTGGTTTATTAACAAAATGTCAACCTCTCATTGTGAATATATTCAGGAAAGTTGTCTTGAGCTCAATCTGGTTGAATAAAAGCACTGACATAGCTTCAGCTGCATTTACTGAACTGGAATCAGCCTGATGAACACCTGAGGATTTGTAGGAGAGATAGGCAGAAAAGGCAAGTGACTCTGTGTAGATCCAGTTTTTAATTAATTTGTGTTGTTATACTTCATATAGTTGTAATTCTTACTGGTTGGAGGAGGTTCTTTTGGAGGTGAATTATTATTGCTCCTCCTTGTAAGGTAAATTATTCTAAACGTTTCCTGGCTCTTCATTTAGACATTGACTATTTCATTTTTTAGCTTTGAAATGACTGCAATTCATGCAGTGCTATAAATTTATATAGTGCAATTATATTCTCTTGGTCATTTTGTAGCTTCTTAATCTAGTGTCTATATTCTATTTTCTCTGTACACATTCTGACACCTACTTTCCCAGCTTTGTGTTCCTTCTTTTATGCTTTGTAACAATGCTCTTTCTACTATTTATCCATCATTGCTCCCACAGCAAATTTTCGTTTTCCTTTCTCTTCTTCTATACATGGTGGCTTTATTGTTCTAGACTGCTTTGTAGTTTCAGCAGACAGTGAGAAAAAGTGATGGAGACTTGGATCCTACAATAAGCAATTCTCTCTTTCTTTGAGGGGAAAAGTGACTCAGTACAGAATAAAGCTGTATAATATTACATGTATTTCATGGATTAACTAGTGCTAAAATGTTAGCTGTCGTAACACTAAAATCACTTTTAAAATCTTAATTATTAACTTTCTTGGCCCAATGTCAACTGCTATCATACCTCTATTCTTTTAAAATTATTTCTGCTGCAACAATATTGGGACAGTTGGCAAATGAAGTACTTTTTGAAATTTTTCTCACCACATTTTTGGGGCAGATGTGATAATTTTCTGGTTTTCATTTTTGTATAATATAAGTCTTACTTTTGAAGGTCTTGGAATGGAAAAAGTTAGTCACAATGAGGTTCCTTGAAATTGTTAAAAATTGTTAAAAAAAATGTTAAAAAAAGTTAGTCACAATTGCTTCCTTGAAAGTAGAATAAGGCAAATTCATAAAAATTAGAACAGAAAAATGTAGTTTCTATTTATGCAGTCACCTATTGGCAGATTTGCTTGGGTAGCCAAAGCTTAACACATGTTTTTTACTACTCCATTTTTACTACTTAGAAGCCAAGGCACACACTTGCCACACTCAATCCATTTTAGGGTGCAGACTGATTATTTCTCCAGAAGCTAAATGTAGTTCTTTAAAATGCCTGCCACCTCGCTGGTGATTAGCACCTTTGCAGGCTGAATTAGCAGGTTGTCTGAATTCAAATCCGAGTACAGTTCCTAGCAAGTCCAAATAACTTTGTGCTGAAGTGACCAGACTCGGTAATGAGCATCTGGTGCAGTAAGTTTTCAATCATCCTAGCTTGCTGTGCCAGAATTCATCCTTCTGTGCCCTTAGTCATCGATTTCGCTGGGCTTTTTGCTCATTGACTCACGGAGGTGTTGCAATAGAAAGTCTTGACTGGCTAAATCAAAACCCTTTTCAGAAAGGTAGTCATGGAATGAAAAGATGAAGAAAAGAAAAAGAAAAAAAGAGAAGAGATAAATGAAGTGGAATCTGAGAGAGGGCAAAAAAGCTGGTGTTAAACTCCGGATCGGTTTCAGAAAGGAGCAGAAATCAATAGGAGCTTCAAGTACTTTGTAAACTTTTGCATTCTCCTCTGGTTTGTTTGATCTGGACTAGCACAAAAATGCCAGAGACAGAATGACTGTTACTCAAATCCCAAAAGATGACTGAGTGGCAAGAAGGTCCTCTTTTTTCCTCATTTTACCTATGTTTTCATCTGTGCCAGCCTGGAGTAATTTTTTTTTTTTTTTTTTTTTTTTTTTTTTTCTTTGTGGCAAAATTGTATTTTTTTTTTTTTTTTTTTTTTTTCTGTTTACATTGGGGATAAAATGTCAGATTCCCAGTATACAACCTACTCTTTCATGCCTTGACTTGCTACTTATTTTTTGCACACTTGGATCATGGATTTTCACTAGTATGCTGTTTTTGTTGCCACCACTTTTCTGTTAATTCAAACTCAAATGGTTTCAATAGAAAAATTCAATCTATTGTGGATCTTTTTCTGACTGCTAATGGAGAATTTTGAGAAATGCAAAACTCAATAGAACAGGTTAAAAGCAGCCATGCTACTTCTCTGTCAAGTGTCTTTCTCTACCAGCTTTGACAGGTTCGTGTCATGCACTCGTCTCGTGTGACATCCCAGAGATAAATGATACTTTTCTCTTGCCTTCCTTTTCTTTTAAATGAAGATTTACTCCACAAATAAAGTCAAAGGAGTCTGATGCTTTCTATGCCATAGTGAACTATTTAAGCAGATTATTCTTTTATGCTGTGATCATCTGTGTTGGATTAGATATTCAGTAAATAGTTTCTAATACATCATAAAATACCTCCTCAAGGTGGGAGAAAAGCCAGATTATATTGTTCTTGCAGAGTAACTTATTAAAGAACAGCAGACCTAATATATGTGGGGAAATTAATTTTCAAGTGAGACCTTTCTCTGATGACTACTGAATGTAGTTTTAAACTCCTAAAATCTGCTGTATGATAAACAATTGTTCATAAAGAAGAGAGTATAAGAGTATGACTAAGAGTTTTCAGTACTAAAGTAGCTGAGAGCCCTCTTTCTAAAGAATAATAATGTTTTTATTGAACAATGAAAATTATTTCTATATGCAGAGAATAGGCAGGAATTTATCAGCTCTTTTTAGCCTTTTTGGGGACTCGGGTGTTCTTGGTGGCCCTTTTTTTAAGCAGTCCGCATTTTTATTAAGGAAAGCCAAGGAAAAATTCCAATCGCCCTGTGCACATGGTCAGTTTTTGAGGCATACAATGTTTTTACAGGCAGTAGGAAATTTGGCTGAGGGGTATTTGCCTGT
This sequence comes from Certhia americana, assembly GCA_018697195.1. Lineage (NCBI taxonomy): Eukaryota > Metazoa > Chordata > Aves > Passeriformes > Certhiidae > Certhia > Certhia americana. The sequence goes on along the minus strand of CM031857.1, from coordinate 6,751,631 downwards.
GGGAATTAAGGGCTGCTCCAGAGTGGATTAACAAGGGAGAACAAGGAGCAATAACTGGAGTTGTAGAGGGAGGTAGCTTGAAGACCACTCTCTGCCTTGCTCAGCCAAGGTGTTTCTGCAGCTATTCCAGGTGAAGGAGTTTTATTTAGAAAAGTCGCTGGAATACTTGCAGTTCCTGAATCATCTAACATTGGCCTCACTCTGGGAACCCCTTGGGAAATCTAATTGCTAGCAGCTTCTCAGAGGTCAATATTATAGATTGCTTTTTACAGAAAGATCAAGGAAAAGATCAAGCTGTACTTCTTGTTTGAAGATGGGAGGGAGGAAGGACAGGTAGGAAAGGGCAGCGAGCTCAATAAGACAATGTGATCTGTGCACTGGGGCACTGAAGCAGCTTTTCATTGTAACCTTGTATTTGATTATGGTGCTTCAGAAGTAAAGCCCAGAGGTGAAAACAGGATGGAATGATTAAGCATCAGCTCTGTTAAACAAATAATTGCCCATGGAGAAAGAGTTTAATGGTGAAACTTTTTTGTTTAATTATGCAAACAATTTCATTTTTGTTTTCTGCATCCAAACTGTATTTTGAAGATCAGTTACTATAACTTTTAATTGAAAGCGATTTAGATCTTAGTTTTTGAGGAAGGGACTCTGCCATATAAGTTCTATTTGATGTGGCAAATAGAGGACATACATAGATGTAGTGAACACTTTGAGAAATATACCAAAATTGAACTTATGCTGCTTCTTGTTATAAAATTATGGGAAATAGCATATTCCATAGGTCAGACATGGACTTTATCTTATTTTCATGGTTTTTTTTTGTTTGGTTTTGGTTTTTTTTTGGGGGGTTTTTTTGGGGTTTTTTGGGGGTTTTTTTTGTGGTTTTTTTTTTTTGTTTCTTTTCATCTCATTCAACTCTTCTGAATTTTCAGTCCATTTATTGTGGGAGTGCTTTAAGTAACCATATGGGTTGACCACACAATATTGAGCAGTACTGGCAAGCAGATAAAGTGAGTATGCAGCATAGGTAAACAAGGCCACAGGATAGTGTTTTTTAAGGTTAAGTGTTAATGAGCTCCTTTACTTCTCCTTATCTGTATCAAAAGCTAAAACAAGTAGCAAACTGAAGCTATGAAAGTGGTTGCTTTGCAGAATCTGGTGGCTGATTAAGCATTTCAAGAAAAAGAGCAGGTAAATATTTCAATTTATATAATGAAAATGCCAAAAACATGTTCTGTTGAATAGAGCAAAAAAGCAGTTGTGATACCGAGAGCAGAGATTCTGAGTAGCAGCATGACCATGAAAGCTTTCAGTCAGATTTTAGTAGAATATGTCTGAAAAATGCTAGGAAAACTGAGTTTCAAAATCCTGTTTTCTGTCTGCAAAAGAGTACTTGTAGAATCGCTTGATAGAACATAGAGGAAGGCCTGTGCTTTGTTTTAGCTTTTTTTTTTTTTTTTAGCTTTTATGGTGAGATAACAGAAGTTGATACAGATTTAGTTCACATTTAAGGGGACAATTTAATATAAAGAGGCCTGTTTTATTGTCCATATAAGAAAGCACTGGGCAACATAGCAACAGCATTTAGTATCAGAATTCTGAAAGTATGCTTTGTTATCATTAATAGTTTTGAGATAACTGCAGTGCTAATCCTGGGCCTAAATTGCCTCTGTCTGGCAATATCTGGTATTTTATGCCTGGTTCTTTTTTTTCCCCATAGTCCAGCCTGGAGTAATTACTGCAGCAGCTTCTCATTTGCAGTGAGGAGGGGAGTGAGGGGCTGGAGACAGATCCACTGCTCTGGCATCACTGCCTGCCTCCTGCACTGGTTTTTGCTCAGAGCTGTGTCCCTCTACAGCTGTTTTGTGTTTGGGGCTGAGCTCCTGAGGTGGGAAGGAAGAAAGGAGAGGAGGGTGTGATGTGATGACTGAGGGAATGTGGTGTTGGAGAGGTGATCACAATGAAACGTTTTCAGTTTTACTTTCCAGTACAATGTTTGGTCAAGTCCTCACCTTTGTCTTTTTTATGCTGCCAAGTGAAATTAGAGGCATACCATGCTCCTCCTTGAAATTCTTCTGAATTTTTCTTAATATTGAGGTGTCATTCAAGTTTGTGGTGCTACAATGAATTAAAGAGCATAAAGAAGTCTAATTCTTCAGTCGTCTTCTTCTACTTTGATTGGGAAACATAAGTCCTCAAGGAACTCTTAACGAGCAAACCAGTAAAAGGTGATAGGTTTAAAAGAGTTCACAGAGCATGTCACTAGACAATACCACAGCTCGTCAGTGCTCTTCAATCGACTTTTATTAAAGCCTGAAGACTAGAAATGTAATGGAACAGCAAGGAGAAAAAGTACAAAAGACCATCATTGGTATCTTGGGACCCTGCAGAGACGGGACCCCATTAGGCAAATCAGAGCTCATTTTATCAAGGGCTGAACTCAACTGCAGAGGTGCATCTGTTCTGCCAGAACCACAGGGGGGGTGAGGGCAGAAGACCCCTGTTTGGTACAGTTGGAATTTCAAGGGCTTCCCTGGATTTGCTATGCTTTGCTTTCACAGCAGTGTGCTGTCTTGCCCATCCCAGGCTTGATAAAATCTTTACTTGAGTGAACGTTTTTCTATTTGCCATTTTGTTCCAATTATCTTTGAACAGTGCATCTTAAATAATGCTTCTTTGTAAGACAAATATTTTTCAGGTACAGTGATCTGTCAAAAAACGTTAGGATATCATAGTGTAAATTTTATCACAGGTGTCTTACATCCTGGCTTAACTAGTTTAGCATTTATTGTGCTGTAATGATTTCCATTTTCTGCTTATTCGAATAAGCTTTTGTATTTCATGCACCTAAGTTTTGACTGACACTGGATATTTACTCTAAATATGCATTTTGATAAAGTATAGTGCAATTAGAAGGAAGATGACACTTATGAGGGAAGACAAGTAGTTTTCACTAGACAATATCATTTATCATGCTTTTATTAGGAAAAGATAGAAAAGCTGTGTACAGTTCTGGACTGAGGGCAGTGGAGTGTAGAGCTGTGTGCCCCTGTCAAATTGATAGAGTAAAGATGTTGAGGGAGATAATGGAAACTTTCTATTCAGTGAGGAGTGGAATAAAGAAACCATTTTTAGTCATTCTTCAGCATTGATTGCCTTTGTGCTTTAGGCTTAGATCAGAACTTGCACATAGTAAAGAGAAAGTTGAACAAATATGGAGACCCAGTTTGGAAAATGTAATTAGATGAAGCTGATCCTTTGGTGTAGAGACAACAGGAGAGTATTTAACATGGAAATTTAAAGCAGGTAATAACTACAGTGGTGATAGTACGAAGGAATAAGATGCAGACAGTAGCACTGAGAAAGTGTAAGACATTTAGTGTGTAGTGAAATAAATAGTCCAGTGCAAGACATATGGTTCCATATTTCTGGTTTGACCTTATTGCAAGGAAACAAAGCCACAAAATATACCTACACTTCAGCTGTAGCAGTCCGTAGTGTTTCTTTATTTGGGCATGTCAGGATTCACCTCAGTTTTCTTCACACCTGGCTGTACCAGTCAGACAAACACTTACATATTCTACACCTGCTCATACCTTGCCTCTGCAATCACTGTGGCAGCGCTGGGTATATTAAATTAATCACTTAGCAATTTTATTATGCAACCTTCTGAAGCTTTAGCATACTATAATTTTAAAGCAGTGTCATTATGGTTACCTACTGGGGCATTTTATGTTAGGTTTTATGACGCCTTGGTATTCATTATTTGTATTTGAGGGTTGTCCAGAAGACTGGATTATGCAAGGCTTTGTACAATAACATAGGAGCACAGAGACTTGGAATCAGAACATCTGTAAGCAAATAACAGAAAAATGAGCAATCAGAACAGCTGCTGCTGTAACATGTACAAGAATTCGCTGTTCCTGTATCACACTAAACATTATTGGCAAAATATTAAGTTGCTATTAATTGTCACTGGTTTTATTAGCCTGGGGTTAATAATGTTCATTATAATAGAAGTGGTGATGGCTGTAGCTGAGAATAATTTAGAATTTCTATGAGTAACAGAAATGTGAAAATATTTATCAGTTTGGGTGCATTCTTCTACAGAAATAAACACTTGTGAGTTGGTGTGTAAATAAAACAGAAAAGCACCTTAATGTTACAAAAAATATCTTTTTTCACCAAAGGGTGGGGGGCTTGAAGCAAGAATAGAAGACAAAATTGCAGATAATAGGAAGGGAGTTTTTCACCAAAACCCATTTCTAAATGGAGAAGATTGTCAACTATAAAAGAAAAAAAAAAATAAGTAAATAAAGGAAATTTTCATCAGCAAGTTATAATATTCTAAAGGCGAAATAAAAGTTGAATTATTCAAGTTTTGGTGATTCTTCTGAACTGTTGGGGTTTTTAGTGGAAACAGCTCAAATGTTTTTGAGATCTTTTTCTGTCATTGTCGCATGAAAAGATTTTTTAAAAATTGTAGGTGATAGCAAAATTACCCATAATTCCATTTGTTAGTATGTTCACTAATGAATAATTCATACGTTATATATAATTTTATATTGTTTATTTCAATCTGAAATTGGAGAAAATAAGGTAGAGAGGTGGATGGTCAGAGGAGTTTTGTGAATGTCTTATTTAGCCTTCAGTTTGATGAGAAAACACATTGTTTGAGTCTGTCTGATTATGACAGCACACTTCAAATGGTTGATACCCATTGAAAGTTGCAATTTCAAGTGCCCATTTCCCTAATTTTAGGACCAGCTGTTTTTATTCCTGGCTTCAAGTCAGAATTGGGCCCTGTCTCACTTGTATACTTTTTTTTATGCATTATTTTCAATATTTTCACTTCAGCTTTGCAACGTTGTTTTTATGCTTTCACATTTTGACTTTTGAGGGTTTCTTCTCTGAATTATAATTGAAAATTGCAATGTTTCTAGTGAGATTCAGGCTACTGCAAACAAGCAGTATTTACAATATAGCTTGTAAATGCAAATATCAGAAGGAAGGCGTTTTCTGTGATAATGTCACTTGAACAGAACTGGTTGTATTATGGTAAAAACCTGTTTGCTAGCATGCTTTTCACTTCTTGTGTATTCCCATTAATTAGTGTTTTGTTATATGCTAGGGTATCTCTGTATATATGTTTGTGAAATGAAAGAAATTAGTAACCTAAATCTAATTAGTTCCCTTATCTAACATCATCTTGAGAAGAAATTATTTGAAGTGTAAAACAAGCACTGAGAATCAGAAACCTTTTAAGCATTATTATGAGTCATGGCAGTGGGGCAAAATGTTTGTTGAAGATGTGATGCAAATCCTAAAGAAGTTGCAATATAGTAATGAGATCCAGTATATTAGACAGGAACATCCACTGTTTTTGCTTTATATATATATATATTTATATATGTTCTTAAATACCTTCATGCATTTCAGCCCTGTTTTTTTGTTTACCTGTTGCTTTGAAAGTATGTCCCTTCTACACTAAAGGTTACTCTGCAGGAGATTCATAAGGCTACCCTTTATATAAGCCTAATTGTGGTAGAGGTATTAATCTCCCCTCAAAACAACACAAATATATTAAGGAATAATACTTCATTTTAGGTGTTTCCATTGAATAACTTCCTTGGAATGTTTCATAACGTTTTCCAGTAATAACAGCTGATATTGTTGGAGTATTAATATATATTGAAAAGTATAAAGTATAATAGAAAAATAGTATTTTATGAGATACTTGACCTAATTTTGATGTCCTTTAGATACCAAGAAGCAACTTCCTGGAATTTTTTGGTGTGCAAGAAGGGAGGACTTCCAGTGTGCAACAGCGGGGGACCTGTTATTTTAATAGCCATTCAAAAATTAATTCAGTTGCTAACAGTAAGAAAAACTGACAGAAACAGAAAAACTGAGGGAGAAATGGGGGAAAGAAGCAATTTCTTTTTTTTTTTTGTTTTGTAGTAATATTAGCTTTTTCATCAATTTAATGACTTTTATTGGCAGGCATAGTGTGACAGTTTAAATACAGTTTATCTGTTGCTTGTAACGACCATAACTCCTGTCAGAGTCTTAAATCTGAATTGGTAAACTAAATGAAATATCTGTTGCATAGGTATAAAGGAAAGTTTTAAAGGTATTAAAAAAAAAAAAATGGCGGAACACAGGAGAAGGAAGACAGACTTACTGAATTCTGTTTTGTTTAGTTTTGCCCACAGGAGAGTAGAATTGTTAACAATGGATTCTGTAAAAGTTTTAACAACTTAATACATGCAGTGTTTCTCACTGCTAAAGCATCTCCCCTTCCTTGATTTGAGGGAAGGGAAGGTCACTCTGGCAATCATTTGGTTCTCTGAGATTTCTGAATTTTCTAAGAAATTGTGTGAACAATCTATGATGTCATTTGGCCTTTTTATTATTTTTCTCATTTTGATGGGCCTTTTAAAATACCAGTCATATTTTACTGGGCTCTCATCTTCTCCTTAACCCATCTTCTTTTATTGGGCATTTCCTAGCCAGCCATGATCTTTATTGGATTATATTATTTTTAGCCTGAATGTTTTGCTCTTGCTGAGGAAGCTGGGGAGATGGCATGGGGAAACAACACTTTTAGCAGGATGAAGAGATGTGTATCTGTCCTTATGTGTTGGGCTCTCCTGGAGCAGTAGATCAAAAGGAAGCTGTTTATGTGAGCTTAGTAATTTCCTGACAGATAATAAGAAGCTAGCTCTCTGATGTTCAGCAGAGCACATAGTCAAGTCCTGATCTACTTGTGATCCGTACAACTCATAAATGCTCCTTGCCGCCAATCTTGGTGCCAGTTCAGCTTCTCATTCTGGGGGAACATGTCACCATATTCCACTTTATTGTTATTTGGAAGTTAGACTAGCAGAATACTTCATGAGACTTGAACTTTTCCTTTATTAGTTTATGTAAAGACTGATGGCCTAAGATTTGCTGTTGCTGTTCTGCATTTATGCGCCTTGTATTGGCAGAGGTGACTGAGATAGGGCCTTCTTAAAATAACCAGAAAGATGCTGGTAGCAGTGTGCAGTTGTGAGAGACAACTGACTTGAGATTTTTCTGTCTTTATTCCGCCAGCATTTGATTTTTTTAGCCTGCCAGAACAAGACAAGTCCACTCTCTCCCTTCACTTCTCTCCATTTTCTCCTGCCCAGCACATGTAAATACTCCTGTCATGTGTTGTTGAAGAACAAGTGGCTTGAGAATATTCTTTGTTGTAGGCAAGTTGTTTTGTGTTTCTACTTGTTTAATATAGTACAGACATGTATTTAATGGCAGTTTTTAATGGATTTGTGTAGCAATACAAACTTCTGAAGAAGGGAAAGGGCTGACTCCTTTCAGTGTGAGGAATTGATAGTCTGGATTTGAGGAGGGGGGAAAAAAGTGGCTTTTGTATCTGTGCTGTCAATCTGACCACATTTTCAGTGGGTAATGAGTGACAGTTGTTACCAGCTGATGGCTTTGTGGTGACCTGGGTGAAAGCAATTGCAATCGTGTTTGATTTCAGAGGCTACAGGTTCTGTAGGTTTATTCTGCCTACACTGCAGAATAAACCAACAAAACTGACAGTAATTGGCATTGGTTTCAGCAGGCTGTGCAAGAGGTCAAGGACAATCCAGCATTCCAGGACATTGCTGGGGCAGGTTGGAGCTGTTGTCTGAGAAAATTTCTGTGATTTTCCCAAGCACTAGCTGTGCTGAGGATCAAGAGAGTTTTGGTTTCCAGGAGTCAGTTCCACAGTCTTCAGGAGGACTGTCTTTCCTTTTAAAAACATAAACAGTGGAAGGGAGGAGGGCATAATAACCATTTCATTATGAAAGTATTAATTCCTTTCTAAAAATACATAATTCAAAGTGCATCTTTCACTTTCTATTAACTTCTAATAGTGGCTTTGATTTCCATCTTAATTAAGAACCATGAGAAATAATATCTGGTTTTGTGGATATGTGTGTATGTATGTGTGTGTGTGTATGTTGAAACACATGTGGGTTTTATGTACAGCAATTAAGCTCAGCATATTGTGTGTAATTGGTGATTTACAACAGAAAGTGGCACAATTAATAACAATTAAATGCCAATAAATGCTTAATTGCACCTTATGCTCTATATAATTGCTCAGTAGTTTGCTTTTGTTTTTACTGAAGATTCAGCTATCAAGAAAACTTCTAAAATCTACCATTAACCTGTGTATTTTGTGGATATAGTGATTTTTGGGATTTTCTTTATTTCTCTTGGATTGAAGGGCCCTTTCTTTGAGTTTGAGTTCTGAAAGATTATTTATCAGTTATTTTGATTAGAGAATAGCTTAGTGCTTTTTAGCTTCGACGTTATTGTCTTGTTCAGTGATAGTTTAAGAAGTGATAGCAGAAGTTTGCCATTTTCATATTTAAATGTGGCTGTGCTGGAATTGTGGCAAGGAAAGCTGTAGGAGAGTCATCTGATGTCTAATGTATTATTCTGACTTCAAATATTTTTTTCTTTGGAGAGCAGGACAGTGGAAAGAGAAGAGAGGAATTTTCTCCTCTCCAGGATAAACCAGAATTTGAAGGAATGATTATATCAGGGTGCTGCTGGGTGGTATCTACTAACCCAACCTCTTGCAAGATGGTCAAGCCTGGGATCTTTTCATCTGAGAAAATTGTCCTCTTCTCCAGATGTTTGGATTAGGGTTGATCCTAATGATTACAGCCCTCCCCCTTTGTGCAAGACAGTTATGGGTGTATTCCTTGCTCCCAGAATTTTACCTGATAAAATTCATGTCATGCTTTAATAGCATCAGCAAAACAGATATATTAACTAATTCATTAGGCATTTTTTTTTTCTTTTGAATGCTGAGTACTACAAATATTTAATCAGCTAGCTGTAAGTACTCTTTAAATCAAAACTTGTTCCAACTCTTAGAAATCAAAACATACTTTCAGAAAATGAAAAAAAAACCCAAAAAAAAACCCCAAAAAAACCCCACCATTGGAAATATAAGCTATATCTCTCATAATGGTTATCTTTTTTGGTTTACCTTTCCTCCACTGTCATATTTGGTGCATTTTTTCATCACATAAGTTGAATATTTTAACATGAACATTTAGCATATATTTAGCATGTATTTATAAGTTTAAGTATGAAGACATAGTGCTAAAAAGTGAAGCTTTTTCAAACCAGTATTTAACTCTGAAAAGAGTTTGGTGTTTGAGTCCTTCAGGTGCCTTACATAAATCTTACTGTGCCCATATATTAATTTGGAAGCAGTAACTTCAATTTTCTTCCTCTTTTTCCTTCTCACAGATCTTTTCTGTGTTTGTCTTCCTTCTTTTCCCTCTGCACTTTGTAACTGGAACACACAGACGTTGGTGGCCTTTTGTCATTAAATAGTGTCATTAAAAGGGATTTTATTAATTTCTAGTCCCATGGCATAGGAAACAGATATTTCTGTGCTAGATTGTAACTGAAGCAATAAAGCAGTTTTAGTTCAATCTGGATGCTTGCCCAACTTCCCAGACCTGGCATGAATTTTAGTTGTTCTTAGTTTAGACAAGTTAGGATGAGAAAACAGTATGTCCAGGTACTTCTCACCATTAAAGTATTCACTGAAAAAGTATAAATAGCTATAGGCTGCATATGTTATTAAACTGTTGATGCATCTAATTCAAGTGATTCACATCCATGTTATCTTTGCCTTTGTGCTCCAGTGCTGAGCAACATCTTATTTTCATTATCATGCATTTACACAGAACCAATAAATGCCTTTTAGAAGTATATTAATGCTTTGGTTTTGAAAGATATTTTAATAATTTGCTCTATCCTGTTATGAACAGCTTATAAACAAAACAAAAAAGGTGCATTAGATAGGGAGAGAGAAGTATTTTAGGTAGAAAAGTGTTTTCTCTTGGTGTTACTACCTGTAAGAGATCTATTTTAAGATATTTGAGATTAACCTTGGGGGACTAGTAGGAAAGGAGAAATGTATTGATGAATGAGGACAGCGATATTTCTATAAATGAAAAGCAATGCTCTCCAGGCAAAATAGGTAAGGAAAATGAAATATTTGGGAACTGCATTTAAAAAAAAAAAAAAAAAAAATCATTGAAAGAAAGTTACTTTGGATGCATGTCCAGTCTAGTTTGTGTGCAGAACCAAGATGATAAAGAAACTCGCTTTCAGGGCTCAAGAGGAGGTTTGGGAAGCTAGGATGGACTGTAGGGTGTGGATGGTGGAATAAAATTCCATTCAATGGCACTTCATTCACAAAATAGCATTTTGAGAAGGGAGCAAGAAAGATTTTGTTAAATTGTTTTACTTAAAATGATGCATTCAGAAGTCTGTTCTAAGCCTGAATAGCTCACCCAAGAACAGAACCTAAGGTATGCTAATCTTTTATAGGGGCTATTGGAGAAGAAAGTGGTATGATCATCCTTTGATTTCTACAGTTCAAATAACCAGGCTCTCATTTATCTGTGGATTAAAAAGGAATAGTTTTTCATGTAGGTTCAGAGCAAGGCTGATGCATGACTGACTTTGTGGTGAAATGCATTAACTGTATGTTACAGATATGAAAACTGAGTTTAAAGTTAAAACAAATTTATTGCAGCCCTTGTTTAATTGAACCATGGTTGCAGAAGTTTCAGTCACAAAAGAAACAACACTTCACTGATTGTGAAGTGGCATATTATAAACATATCATGGATTAGTAAAAGGTAATGTACGTAATATAATTTGTAAATATTTCCTCTATCATCACATGTAAGTGTTAAAGAGGCATCTCTTTGCTTAATCTTTGCCTCTTTTTTTTTTGTCTTGAAAGTTAAAAAAAAAAATTGTTTTAACGCTGTGTTACCTCTTCACTCTAATAACTGAAGTTTTTTTTTCTTTTTTACAAGTTTTCTATGTTGCTGTATTAGTTCACTTTTGAGTCTTTGCCAGGTTTTTTTCTTTTCCAATTCCTTTTCTGTTTCTGACCACCTGATTTGATACATAACTTGTATTTCTTCATATTTCACTTGGGTTGGAGGAAACACAGGTGAAACTTATTTTATTGCTTGCATGAAAAGACATTTTGATTCTTACTGAATTCCTTGCATCAGTTGTATGTTTTTTTCTCTGTTTGAATGTGATGCTACTTTTTACTTAAGTATTTACAGATGCCCTGAGAAATCTTTAATCAGTATCAGTTTTGCTCCCTTGTGGAGTGGATTCCACCTTCACTGAATGTACCACAAATTCAATCATTAAATGAAAAAGTCTTCTTGCTTTTCATTTTATGATGAAGGAAAGTTGACTTAGTCACAATTGAGATAGACCAGATGACATTGAAAATTTGATTATGGAGGATGTTTTTCCCCTTCTATTCATGTGAAAAAAGTAGAATCTTAAGTTTAAGACTAACAAGTTTATAACTTGGATCTGTTTTTAAATTGGTCTCTCCTATTATGGTAGAAATTAAGTCTTCATTGTTATATCTGTAGATGAAGAGATTTTGATTAAGTTAATGCAGTCCAGCCTTTGTTACCAGTCACCTCTGGAGGGAGGTGACCCTTGTTCAGCTGGTGCTAGAGCAGAACAGAACAAGAGCTGCTGAAAGACCCAGTCGATTTTTAAAGCAATTTAGGGGTTTACCAGCTGGGTATTTTTCCTGTGCTGTGCTTCACAAATTGGCTACTACTTATTTTTATTTTACACAAGTGGTTTGATTTACATGGGTCTAAATGGTGTAGGGCCAGAGAGAAGAGTCAATAGTGCCTTTTCTCTGTTAGGCAGCATCCTTAGAGGAAAAGCAGACTTCTGAAATCCATTGACTTTGTGTCTGAGGTTTTCCTTTTAATTTTATAAACCTATTTGCTTGATTTTTACTTTTGGATGAAATATCACACGAGAAATGTATGACATTTCCTCATCCTTTCAAGTTGATTTATAGCAAGAAAATAAATATGAGCTACAGGGGCTTACTAGGTCTTTTCATGCAGTATTTGAAGCAAAGTTTAACAGCTCCGTGTGCTGTTAGTGCATCTGAGTGTACACACATTCAAATATATATATATATATATATAAAAATATATATATATATATTACATCCTCTTGCCGAAAAAGCTGAAAGGCTACAGAAGAAAGTGTTTTTTGTAACCTCAAGTAAAATATGCCCCTAGGACATATGAAGATGATTCCTTATACATTTTGTTTATGCTCTTGACTGTAGCGTTTTATGTGTAAGGCCCTCGATCATCTTCAGTGATATAAGATATATTAAAGTTTTAGGAATTAACTCTCCTCAAGCAGTTCCAGTTAAACAGGAAATGTACTGCAGATATTGCTAATTAGTCATTATTGTTCTCATATGTTACTGTCTTTTAACTATAGCAATGCTTTGAAGAACTGTGGTTTCCCCAGTACAGTCATCTATCACATTTTATGCATCATCTTCTTTCACTGCAGTTTATTGTGACATGTTTACTGGGATGTCTTAGTGTTGATTGGTATCATGCCCTACTTGTGAGATGATATATTTTATTGTGCTGAAGATTTTTAGATTGGATGTTATAAAATATTATCTTCCATTAAAATATTTCTTCTTTTAATTGCCATTTTTAATGTGAGTGTTTGATACTCTGAAGGCTAGAAACAGCTGTTTGCAGGAAAGGACATTGCACTTGGGTTTATTTCAAGGCACAAGCCTTTAACTTCCTGACATGACTGCAGTCACTCCTGCTGTGTGTAGCTTTGGAGCAGCTAACTTCTGAATATCCCTTCCAGTTTAGTCTATCATCTTCTCAATGGTCAGAGAGTTGCCAGAATCCTTAGGGAATTTAATTTTGTAGACACTCCTGTCAGTAAAAGTTAGGGCAAAAGCTGGCACAGGAATGCTTCATCTAGTCCAGGTCAGTGCCCAATTGCTCTCACTTCTAGGTATTTTCCAAATTCCATGGAATAATATTGCTTAATGCAGGAAATGTTTACACATGAGAAGTTCAGCTTTTTTTGTTCTTCAACATATTTGTCAGAATGTCCCAAATTTTGTGGGGATTGTTGTTTCACCATTGATTTCTATTTAATTGATTGTTGTTTGCCATTTGGTTGCTGTGATTGTGTATGGGGTTCTGAGGAAGAGTTTAAAAACATGGGATAATGCCTATATTTTAGCATGCAACATTTTTCTGCCCTGCTAATAATTTTTTGAAGTTTGAAACGCAGGCTTCCTGCCCAAAATTTTAATTTTTGACTCTTATTCTTTTATAGGTTAACTTGTTATCTGTATTTTATTTACAAAGTGTTTAGCATAGCTGCTAATATTCTAGGCTAAGTGATTGAGAATATTTGAAATCTAAGATTTCCTTCATGGCCCTTTGTAAAATAAAAACTGTTGGAAGATATGACGGTCACTGCAATTTATTTTTGACAAATAATACTTATTATAATAAGCTTGGAGGTCATTGTGTGTGAGGTACAATGCTATATAAATGTCTGCTATTATTTTTTATTACCGAGTAATTTACAGTTCCCTTGTCAGCCAGTGACCCATGTATGAACATTTCTGTATACCAGTCAAAGCAGATATTTTCTTTCACTGGGAAAAAAAAAAAATCAGTCCTCATTGCCTTACAATATTCTTTGACAAAAGGTATTATCATGAAATAATTGATTGTGCTGGAGAATTACAAATGTTGCAGCACCAGCAAGGTCATCTAACCCTCAGCAATATGGGTTACCCAACGATAAGAGTGCTTTGTTCAGAAATATTGCTATTGCAAAATGGTTTAATAGTAGCACAAAGAGGGTGTTCAGAATTTAGAAAAGCCATGTTTTGAGGGAAATGCTGCCCAGCAGCAAAACCCATCCTGATAGTGCTAATGATTTAGGGGGACACTATGGGTGATAAAAATGCTAATGACCAGAAGTTAAGTATCCTACAGCAAGTACGTGCAGTATGCAGTCTGATCTTTGCCTTTTGAAACAACTTGGATTTATGAAAAACTGAAGGTGCATACCAAGGTGTTCCAGGAGCAGAAGACAAGCTTAACTTTCTAAATCTCAAATATTTCAATCCAGTGTGTCAATGATTCTAATAATAGTCTGATGACACTTAAGAGGTCAGAATAACTTTGTTTAATTGGCAGGATTTCTGTCATTCCTGAGTAGATAATTTAGCCTAAGTATATTGTAATAGCAATTCAAGCTGTGGCAGATTCATCTCTGTCTGTGGCAACAAAGAGCACAATGATTGATTTTAGTTGTCATTAGCATTTGGAGATAAAAAGAAAGTGTTATTACCAGGACAAACTTGGTGTGGAAAAGAATGTGTCACAGGAAACAAGAAGACAGGTGCTCCAGATAATTTGTTCCTCTGTTCAAGAGACAATTTGTCTACATTCCATATACTTACACTCGCAAATTAATTTAGATTGGAAAGAATATCCTTCTGTGTAACTAATATTGCTACTGCAATGAACATCTCTAGTGGGATTAATGATTAATGTAAAAATACATTAGCATCCAGCAACTTATGCTGGTAGATGGTACTTTCGTTCCGCACCTTCAGCAGCAGGTGTTTCAGCAGTTTTGAAATCAAGAACTTATACATAATTTTTTTAGGGTCCTCATTTATGCCCTTAGGGCTCCTATGCAGTGATCTTGTATCCAGCAACTAATCATTTTCATTGAGCAACCTTCAAAGCTAAGCGCTGAAGTTTTTTCAAAGCATGTGTTTTCACCTTTAAACATCTGAAACTAGCTTTTCATCAGTATGTAATCTGAAGAATCTTTCCTGACAGAAATTGTACCACTCTTTAGTCCTCATATAAGGCAATATCTAAGTTTTCTGATGTTCCTTCACTCATTCAGTTTGGGATGTTGTGGATTATCCCTCAGCCAGTCCTGTGGAGGCCTTGCTGGTTTAGTTTCTGTCTTGATGGGTGTTGAGAAGGAGACACAAGGGCTGAGTAGAACTTCTTTAACTTGGCACACCAAATACTCCCTTGGTTGTGCTCACATGAAAACGTAAGCTAGCATGTCTCCTTGGGACTGCGATTTCTATTTTTTTTTTTTTTTTGGTCACTTATAGCATTGGGAAGCTTTCTCTTATTGTGGGAAAACAGTAGCAACAACAACAAATAAAAAAAAAAAGGTGAATAAGCAGATCAAGCCAAGATGCCAAGAAATTTACTAGGTTTTAAAGCTAAGGTGTAAGACACCACATGTCTTAGCTCTTTCTCTGGTATAAAGTGCTTAATTTTGTTTATAAGGACAATTAAAAGAATAGTCTCTTTTTGTAAGCAGTGTTGGATCCATCTTAAAAAAAAAAAAATTAATTACCAGCATGCAGGTTGAATTGTTGAATTTCTGTTATGAGAGATTTGACAAAAATAGTGGGTTTACGTGTCTAAAAGTAGTTTCAGGCTTGAGGCTTCTGAGGTGACAGAATGAATGTTTGTAATGTACAGCCAGGTAGCAATGGTGAGTGGGTGGTCACACACGACCTCAGGATTCCAGCAGTTTTTGTTAGCAGGGTCTGAGACCACTGAGGTAATGTTTCTGTTGGTGGTACTATCCATTCCCATTTTATAAGCCTTCACTCCTCCTGATTTTCTACCTTGTCGGCTGTGGTTTGAAATTATTAGTTTTATAAGTAAAATATTTTGATTAGCAAAATCTTGAAAACTCTGATTAGCAGTAAAGGTTCTGAGTATTTGGTTCACTGGATTTCTGTACTATTTTTTAAAGCTGCTGCTTACTGAAATATTGTAGCAAATCTTCTCACATCAAACAATTTCTAGAGGTTTTACAGATGCTTATTTGAACAATTCAAGTTCTGTGCTGGAGGTGGGGGGATTACACAACCAGTATTGAAAACCAAAGGACAGAAGGGTCACAAGACTCTGGTGTGATTAAGGACAGCTCAAAGAATCATGAAATGGTTTGTCTCAGAAGGGACCTTAAAGGTCATCTTGGTTTGATTCCATGAGCAGGGATACCTTCCACTGGACCAGATCTAAACCCCATCCAACCTGGCCTTGAACACTTGCAGGAATCAGGGCAGCCTAACTTCTCTACACAACTTCTCCAGAGCCTCACCACCCTCACAAGAAAGAATTTCCTCCCAATATCTAATCCAAGCCTACTCTCTTTCAGTTTAAAACCCCTTTCTCCTTGTCCTGTCAGCAGTCCCTTGCAAAAAGTCCCTCCTTGAACTTTCTTGTGGGTCCCTCGAGATAGCGGAAGGTGCTTTGAGGCCTTACTGGAACATCTCTTCAGGCTGAAGAGCCCCAACCATCTCATCTTGTCTTCAGAGGAGAGCAACTCCATCCCTCTGATTAATTTAGGCTGTGTTTGAATATTAGGCTGGTTTTATGCCTGAGAGAATATGGCAAGTGCTGTTTTTATTCCTCACAACAAGAACTGTTCACTAGTTGATAGTGTTTTGAGGTAACCACTAATACTGTGCTGCCATCTTCACTATGGCATTGTAAATGTCAGTCATTTAAGTCAGTTTTAGTTTCTCACTGCCCTGAAGGAGTTTTCATTTTATTTGACTATTTGGCACTGTCAAGGGTAGCTGCAAAGAAATAAAAGTTTTGTGATTGTAGGAGTTGTAGTTTGTGATTGTAGTTTTTTGTTTCAGTTGCTTGGGTTTTTGTGGGGTTATTTTGGGGTTTTTTGTTTATGTGTTTTGGTATTTTTAATATGCATAACACGAGTGAATATCAATTCAAAAACTAATCTCCATCAGTGTGGGAATGTCAAAGGGTCAGTGCCATGAGCTGATAGCTGCAATGGTTGCATTGGTTCCATATAATCAGATGTCAGATGATAACTTAGTTTGCAATGAATAACTGGAATTTGGAAGTCATTTTGCCAACAGGAGCTGTGTCATATTTGAAGGATAAATTGGCATTTTTTGTTTCTTGTCATCTTTAATTTACTTTTTAAATGCTGTTTTCCCTCATATATCATTCTTGCATAGTTATAGAGCTACTCAAATTGAATTCTCTTATTTCTCAAATTTTAATTAAAATAGAAAACTGAGGATTTTCTTTCAGTTAATTATAAAAAGCCCTCTTGATATTACTTGAGGTGTATTTATTTTCTCTTTTTAGATTCAGTTTTGCTCTTCTGGCTGTTCATCCTCCAAATAATCATTAGTGCAGTTTCACCAAAATTATTAACTTATCTAACTTCTTGAATGTATGTTAATCTTTACTTTCACTTAATGTTGGCCTTTTTTTTGTTTGAGTTGAGGGCTCAAGTTTGAAGTTAAGGGTAGGGGTGGTCTCCTCTGCTGTCTCAGGGTTGATATAGGGATTACTTTTTAAGCTAATGGTGGATAGTCTCATTCTCATTGCCATTTGCCCTGGTTGGGTGAGATGCTTTTCTGTCAGGTCTGTATTTAGTAAACAGTTGACCCCATAGCCAGTCCTGCATCCTTCCTCTTTCAAGGGAGGGTGTAGGAGACTTGTGGGCTTCAGTTTCAGGGTTTTTTTTTTTTTTTTCAGAACTGCTGCCTGCAAAGCTGATCCCAAAGCTAGCTGTGTACTGCTCTGCTGGCCAGGCCACACTTGTCATTTAATGCTAGAATTTCTGCTCTGTTTTCCAATATTAGATCACTTTTTGGATTTTGGTACTGTTTGTTGCAGGATAGCAATTGGCTCATGGATCAGGCACTAAGAGTTACAGTGACTGGGGTGACATCAGATCTGCCACAGTGGGGTTCCACAGGGCTCCATCCTTGGCCCTGTGCTCTTTAATATCTTCATAAACAACTTGGACACAGGACACAAAGGTATTGTAAGAAACTTTGCTGCTGATGCAAAATGGAGAGGAGCTGCTGACTCCCTAGAGGACAGGAAGCCCTGCAGAGGGACAAATGACATGGCTGGGCGGTCACCAGCCTTATGAAGTTTAATGAGAGCAAGTGCTGGGTTCTACACCTGAGATGGGATAACCCTGGATGTGTGAATACCCTGGGGAATGAGAGGCTGGAGAGCAGTGGAAAGGGACCTAGGTGTCGTGGGGGGAGTCAGCAGTGTCCTAGGGAGGGACAGGAGAGACATCCCTATGCTGCAGCCATCAGGCCCAGCATTGCCAGCTGTGCAAGGGAGGGGATTGCACTGCACTGGAGCAGCCTCAGGGGGCAAATTTGAGTGCCAAAATGTAAGTCTGTAGGAGTCTGTCCAAAGGAGAGCAACAAAGATGGTAAAGGGTATAGAGGGGAAGCCATCTGAGGAACACCTGAGGCCACTTGTTCTGTTCAGGCTGGAGGAGAGTGAGGGGAGATGTTCCTGCAGTTATAGCTTCCTTGTGAAGACAAGAGGAGGGGCAGACACTCATCTGGTGCCCAGGAACAGAGCACATGAGAATAGTGTGCATCTGTTCAGGAGAGGTCTAAGTTGCATGTAAGGACAGGGTTCTTAATCCAGAGGGTGATTGGGCTCTGGAACAGGCCCCCAGGGCAGTGGTCACAGCATCAGCCTGTCTTGAGTTCAAGAACCATTTGGGACAATGCCCTCCATGGTGTGGCGTGATTGTTGGGGTGTCCTGTGGAGAGCCAGGAGCTGGACTTTGATCACTGTGGGTCCCTTCCAACTCTGGATATTCTATGATTCTATAATGATGCTGAGCTTCTCTTTTCCTGTTTTACAGATCAATTTGGGGCTGTCTCATATCTATTTTATTTCCTGCTTTCATTTTTTCTACAAAACCTTTATTTAGTCTTGGAAAGTCTTACTCCAAATTGTTATTCTGGCATTTTTCTTTACAGTGCTCATAGATATATTTCTTTAAACATCTTGACCGTGTAAGTTGAATCTTCATATTTGTTTTAACTTTGATGTTTAATCTGATTTGATTTTCCCAAATATCGGGAATCCTTTTTATGACATTTCCTATTCTTGGTTTTCTGGTGAGCTGAAATTGCTAGAAGATAAATCTCAAGAGATTGTTCTGTTTAGTTACTGTGCATGTTGACAGATTATATATTATTTTCTTTATTGTTATTCATGGCAGTGGTTGACACCAGTTACTGCGAACACTGAGGGAGCTGAGCCTGTCTTTTAAAAGATGACCCAATATAGCACATGTCTTCATATGTAGTGATCCACTGGAGTGGAATTTCATCCTCTAATATTCTATGATTACACAGCACTTCCCGGAGTGTTTTGTACTTTTTATCTGGAGACTTCAGTGGGAATACAGCCATGCTCATTGCCCTCTCACTAGAAAAGCTTTCAAGTGAAGATGGCTTTTCACAACAACTAACAGAAAGCAATATTGCTTTTGCCCTCAATATTGCTGAACCTTTGGCAAAGAATCTTCTGAGAAGAGCTGCTAAACATGCTTTATCTTCTGCCAGAAGAGGAAGGGAAAGGGTAGAAAGTTGTCCAGATTGATTGAAGCTCCTTAGAAATGACGTCCACATCAATAAGACTGGTAAGTCTCCTGCCAGCTAGCAGGTGGGCAGAGTCTATGCCAAGCCATCCAGATGACCACATGGATCCACCTTTACCAATGCCAAGTCAGTGTGAGTTTTGTGCAATTAATCCTGTGTTTATTCTGCAGTTCTTAAGGGATAGCAGCCTTTACTGAATCAGACTCGAGGTTTCTGAATAACAGCCTTTGTGACCTCTGTTAGTCAGGTTCATACCAACACCTGTGGACTTCTGCCTTCCTGTGCTCTGAGTCCTCAATTTACCACATCAGACTAAAGCTGTCTTTTATGGGGAAAAAATACCTCTGAATCCACTTACTTATACAATGTTTCTTTTCTCCAAACACTTTGGGACTACAAATAAATGCCTTTTCAGTAGCTGGAATCGGTTAATATTGTGCAATAAAGATTTAGACTGTGTTGTGACTTGGCTTTCCCCTCATATTTCTCTGCAAGCTGGAGGACACCAGGTGAATTTGGATAGTAGAACCAGGTCTACTATCTAGTGATAGGCCACCATCCTTCCTTGTGGAGGACCAAAAGCTCCCACGGCAGACCTGTCACTTGGCCATTCGCTTGTCATGTTTTACTAAGCTTGTGGTGAAAGGAGAAGTTACCAAAAACACAATGTAGCTCCTAGCTTTGGGACTAATTCTTTTGCCCTACAAGTGTTTTAGAGCAAGAAAACCCTTTTGAAATAGACTCCTGGCAGTTTGCTTTTGTTATCGGAATTTATCCTTCCCTTTTGAAGAGACAGGGAAAGGTTTAAAATATTTGTAATACTACCATGAGAAGCAGCATTAAAAGCGTTTCTCAGAACTTGAAAAAAACTCTTTAAAACAGTGTCATTCAGTAGTATAAAGCAGTTACTTTTGTTACAGACAGCTTTTCCAGAAGTGGCAATGTATCTGTTGTTAATATGCTGTTTTGTTGATGTGAGAACTATGAACTTGTCTTAAATTCTTCCTTTTCCTTAATATAAGTGAGAAAAGCGTCACAAAAGGTATTGTTACATTCATATCCATGCATACCCTATCTAGAGGGCAGTAATTCATCCCAGAAAGAGAAGTTCTTTCTTATAGAATGTTTGCTCAGCAATCGATACTGTATTTTTAGAGACTGACAAACCTTAACAAATACTATAATTAAAAATATAGAATGCAGTTTTAAATCTAATTTCAATGTTAATCAAAATTAATTTTGGCGATATACTTAATTTTGATGCATGTGGGAAAAGCTGTGTAAGACCTATTCAAGGTTTTCTTCGTTATGTACATTAAAGTAGTAATCTCTCTAAACAAAGATTAGTTTCTCAAATAAAATTCATGTTATATCAATATAATAGCTTTCATCCAAAGCAAATTATTGCTTGCCTAGAGAGGGGGACAAGAAAATGAGACAAAAGAAAACCTGAGATATGGGCAAAAATAGCATTTAGACCATTTTAGCTGATGAAGATAATATGACAGCCTGTTTCCTGAGCTGAAATCTGCCATCAGTGAAATAAAGCCCCTACACATCAATGAGAGGTGCTGTGTCAGATCACATGTAACAGGTGCTTCCAGATACCTGTGTCTCAGGTTGTTGGGGCAAATAATTATTCCAACTTTACAGGACAGAATTCAGCATAGATCATAATTTAATTTAGAGGGCAGTAGATAATGAAAACTTACTGGTTAATCCTTAAGACTGGGAGAGAAGTGAAGCATTTTTCTTTCTCCTGTGCAAGTTTCACTCCAGGCAGGTTTTGTTCCTGTGGTCTTGAAAAATGGATGTCTCTCATGCCCCCTTTCTCTCTTTTGTCTCAGTTGTGCTTATTTAACAAAAAAAAAAAAAAAAAAAAAAAAAAAAAAAAACCTCCAAAAACAGACAAACACAAC